>OY294045.1:87113858-87717045 GCA_958510825.1 Brachypterus glaber | reverse complement strand
TGACAGAAAACAGAAATATTTGGATTAAAACACTTAAAAGATATAAGGCTGTGGTGAAAGGTGAAAAATGGTTTATAAAATAAGGTGAATGAAATTCGTAGAATCTACGAGGTAAATATCTAAATAAAATTAGGCAAACCTCCATACATAAATATCACACGAGTGTGATATAAAGATATCAAACTATGAATGAAGCGTTTTCTAAAGAACAAAAGAGTGTGCTAAATGTAATTTTTATAGAGGATCGTAGGAAAAAATGCATACCATGCATATATGCATTGCGTAGCCAGTCCGACGCTGGTAATCAATACTATGGTCTGTTTTTTTTTTTCAAGCAACATAGTAAATTAAAAATCGGACAGTGAATATTTTCAAAACAGATTCGAATATTGGATGTGCAAATATACTGCGTAGTCTATTTTATAAAACAAAACTATATTCTATACACAAACATATACTATTCAAACCTGCTGTAAAAATATTTACCGTGCGATTTTTAATTTACTATCTTGCTTGAAAAAACAGACCATAGTAAAGATCGAATCGCTTAAAAGTGCATATCTTGCGAAATATCCAGTTGGAACTGGTAGATTGTCACGTATTTAAAACATTTGGATGTTGAAACATTGGCGACGTGATCGAGGTACGAAATTAACGCCACATTTTTAACTCTTGGTTTTTAACTTGTTTGTTTTACTATTCCGGCCAAGCCCTGTTCGAAAAATAAAAACGATTTTTTAAAAATAGAAAATAAAACCGTTTGAATCAAAGAACTTTTACCTCAAGAAGGAGCATGATGAAATCTACCGTATGCTTTGTTTGAAGCGTGAACCAACTACGGTGAGGGGCTGGTAGGGGGTGACTATTGTTTACACTTAGTACGCGTAAAGAGAGAGAAAGAATGTGTAAACTCACAGTCTAATGTCGTAAAATGACTGACAGGGGTACAGTGTTTCCGATTGGAAACATATACTTTGGATATTTTATTGTAAATTTTAAGAAACATTAGTTCTGTATGAGTTTTATATGAACTAGTAGTTTAATTTTAATAGATTTAAATATACTATATTAATAAACATAATTATAGTATACACAATAAAGTTTTTTACATTTTTAATTTAAGTATAATAATTTGAATTCATGATAAGGTGGAAACTACGCAACATCGCTGATAGGTAGCCTGAAAGTCGACTAGCGACATCTACATTTTACACCACAAAGCTGTATCGCGTTTCTGTTAGTAAATAAACAAACAAAAAGATGACACCTTCATAAACATTGGTCTGAAATTACTTCTTGAGGTAAAAGTTCTTTGGTTTGAATATAATTATAATTAAAAGACCTTTATGCGCGTTTTTTATAACATAGTTTATTCTCTAATATTTGGTATTATCAACGTACAAATATATCTTTAATGAATACACATAAAAGATATAATTAATTTTTTCTATTTTGCGACTCTTATAAGCCCATAATCACAGGCATTTTGCGTGTTCTTAAAGGCCCATAAGAGGTCTGTACTTTTTGTTCTTTGGGTTGGCAACAGACCTGGCCTATCGCTTGATGTTTTCCGTGCAAATGTCAATGTCGCTTTAAAGATGATATTTCTACAAAATTTTGTGTTTAGGTTATTTTTACCATGTTAAAATTGTGGCTTGGTTAATTGTAGTAAAAAAGAGAAGAGATGAATATAGAATATATCAAAATATCATTTGCTCTTAGAATTTTAAACATGGTGTAAACTGTGATGCCAATCCAAAACAAAAATCTCCAAATCAGTCATCAATTTAAATGTAAGTTTTTTTAAATTTTAGAGCAAAATAGAAAAAATTGTATAAAGCACTCGTTTCATAACACGTTTTTAGCGCACTAGTACTCGCCGCAAGCGGCTCGTTTTCAAAACTTGTACTCGTCCGCTAAAAACGTATGTTATGAAACTAGTACTTACAAGGTCACGTAAAATTTGCAAGGAGTTACGTACGGCTTTTAATTTTTATATTAAGATGTTCTTATAGAAGTAGTCTAAATAGTGTATAAGTAATAGATAGCCAAAATGAGCCAAAATAAACTTATGGGCATTTTTGTAAGAAAAAATGCGAATTTTTGATATTTTGTATCGTTATCCGTTTCCATTTGTGTATATTTTTCTGTATTTTTTACATTCTGAGTTTTCAGACTAAATAAATAAAATTATTATTATTATTATTTTTTTCACAGGAAAATCTCGGTAAGTATATCTGACGGATTACGGGGCGTCAAACGCCAACGTGGCCGTCAGTGGCTAAAACATTATTATAATTATTATTATTATTATTATTATTATTATTAATATTATTATTATTATTATTATTCTTATTATTAAAATATTTACACTATAAGCACAAATCCTACTATACACGATGTATTTGAAATAGGGTCCGAAATTTTAACGGGTGATTTTAAAATATGACAAAAATTCCTACAAAAATATGTCTAAAAATGCGTAGTAAGGGAGCCCTTTGAAAGTGGCTAAAAAATTCGGTTTTTATTTAGTAACTCTGAAACCTTTTAAGATATAGTAGCGAGGTTTTGCACCTGAACTAATCAATAAGGCCCATCTTTGTATTGTTATTTTCATGTACTTAACCAGGGGTGTGCGAAACGGGGTGGCATTATCAGTTTTTTGTCCCAAACTTTTTTCTGTGTAATATTTTTGTAATTTTATTTTTGGAATATGATTAAGATACATAAAAAAGGTACTCTTGTAATACTGTAGGATTAACCGTTTTCGAGAAAACAAAATAATCTTTTTAAGTACTAAAATGTTAAAAACCAAAATTTCTATACATGCAGGTCGGAACATTTCTTTTAAATCTACTATGGCCCTTTAAAAATGTTGGTTTTTAGGAGACCATAGCTCCCTTAGGATTGATTTTTGGAAGTATATTTAAGTTATTTTCTTTGTTTTAATGAACAATCACCCGGCATCATTAAAATTTTAGTTTTCAACATTTTAGTATTTAATTTTTCGTCCTCGGACCGTGAAATGTCACCTTAAAATGATTTTTTCTCGAAAACGGTTCATCCTAAAGTATTACAATAAAAGTACTTTTTTATGTATTTTAAACTGGGAAATCACATTCTAATAATAAACTTGCAAAAAAGTTACACAAAAAAAGTTTGGGACAAAAAACTGATAAAGGTCCCCCGTTTTGCACGCCCCTGGTTAAAATAAGTACATAAAAATAACATACGAAGATGGGCCTTATTAATATTAGTTTACAATAAAAACCTCGTTGCTGTATCTCTAAGGAATCCTGAGTTATTAAATAAAACCGAATTTTTTAGCCACTCTCAAAGGGGCTTAGCTCCCTTACGACGTATTTTTAAACATATGTTTATAGAAACTTTTTCATATTTTTCTATGTAGAATCACACCTTAAAATTATTGACCCTTTTTTTGAATAACCCTGTATATTTTTTACCTTTAAATTTCCATGACATTGCAAAATTAATTAATTTGATATAATTTTGACAAGAAAATAAATAACAATAAAAGTAAGAAAAATAATTTAAATTAAATATTAAACAAAAATATCACAAAAAATGAGGAGCAAAAAAGGTAGTGTTACTTCTATAAGATCCAAGACTTCGTCTGGGGTACCTTACATGAAACCTATTAAGAAAGTTAGAACAGGTAAAGAAATTGAATCTTTTAAGAAAGAATTGGATTATGATGATCACGTAATTGGTTTAGATCAGTTAGTTCTTAGATATGGAACAGATCTTGAAGGAGGTTTAACGCAGCCTGAAGCTGAGGCACGCTTAAAATTAAACGGCCCAAATTGCTTAGTTGCGACTGCAACGACGTCAAAATGGATAATACTAGCACGACACTTATTTGGGGGATTTAATATTCTTTTGTGGATAGGTGCTATTTTGACTTTTACCGGGTATATTATTTCATATTCACAAAACGATGAAAACAGTGATGATTTGGGTTTGGGTATAATGTTAGTATGTGTGATACTATTTACTGGATTTTTTGGATTTTATCAGGAATCAACTAATATTAATATAATGGATACTTTTAATAAAATGGTTCCAAAGTTTGCAATGGTCATACGCAGCGGAAGGCTTATGGTGCTTCCTAGCGAGGAGATTGTCGTGGGAGACCTAGTAAAAGTGACAGCGGGAGATATGGTCCCTGCGGACATGCGCATTATAGAAGCTCAAGCACTAAAAGTAGACAATAGTGCTCTTACAGGAGAATCGCTTACTATAGCTAGGGGTCCAGAATGTACCCACGAAAATCCATTAGAAACTAAAAATATTATATTTTATACAACTTCAGTAGTTGAAGGTTCCGGAACAGGAATTGTAATTAAATGTGGCGAAGAAACTGCAATTGGAAAAATCGCGGCCCTAACTTCTTCTTTAGAACAAGAAGAAACACTAATTCATAAAGAAATCAGACGATTTGTAAGAATTATTACTATCATGGCATTTTCAATTGCTACTTTATTCTTTATAATATCAATGATAATTGGTTACAATTTTTTTAAAAGCTTTTCATTTTTTATAGCTATACTTGTTGCGAATGTTCCTGAAGGGCTACCAGTGACATTAACTGCATGCCTCACACTTACTGCTAAACGAATGGCCAAAAAGAAATGTTTAGTAAAGAAACTTGAATGTATAGAGTCATTGGGAGCTTGTAATGTAATATGTTCTGACAAAACTGGAACACTAACACAAAATATAATGAGTGTATCACACATTTATTTTGATGATGAGGAAGTAGAAGTTTTAGGAGATTTTAGTAGGATAAATATGAACAGCGAAGCTTTTAAAGCTCTTTCAAATGTAGCCACATTGTGCAGCAGAGCTAGTTTTTTGTTAGCCGACTTTCATTTACCCACTGATCAAAGACAGACTAGTGGCGACGCTAGTGAAGCAGCTATTCTAAAATTAATGGAAAAAATGTTTGGTGATGTGGAAAATAAAAGGGAACAAGTTCCAAAAGTTTGCGAAATACCATTTAATTCGACGAACAAATATCAAGTATCCATCCATAAGACAAGTAATGGACGTTTTTTACTTGTTATGAAAGGAGCTCCTGAGAGAGTAATAGACTTTTGTTCCACCATTTTACAAAATGACAAAGAAACCTCTTTGACATCGATTGAGATGAGATCTATCAAACAGGCTCTTGCTCGTTTAAGTCACCGAGGTGAAAGAGTTTTGGCTTTCGCAGACAAACTACTGCCGGAAACTTATAGAGAGGATTTTCCTTTTAGAAGTGACATTCCCAACTTCTCAATGACCGAATTACGATTTGTTGGTTTAATATCAATGATAGATCCCCCCAGAGCAACCGTGCCAGAAGCGGTCTCCAAATGCAGATCAGCTGGTATTAGAGTAATAATGGTTACTGGTGACCATCCTATAACAGCCGCCGCTATAGCGAAAAAGGTCGGTATAATATCTCCCGGAAGTTTTACTATTTATGATCAAGCTTTAAAGACAAATATGTCGGTATCAGCATTATCAACTTTCGATAAATTAAATGTAGACGCAGCTGTTATTACGGGATCCGATTTACGAGATATGAGTGAAGAAGAGTTGGCGAATATCCTATTATCATTCCAGGAAATTGTTTTTGCACGCACCAGTCCTCAGCAAAAGCTTAAAATTGTAGAAGCTCTACAAAAATTGGGCGCAATAGTGGCGGTGACTGGGGATGGAGTCAACGATTCTCCTGCTTTGAGAAAGGCTAATATTGGCATTGCAATGGGCATTACAGGTAAATACGTATTTAGAGTTCATAACACTTCTCTACAAAAGATTTTTTTTATTTGCCGGGGAGCTTTTAGTTGTGTCTGACTATATTTGATGCACAGATTTCTGAACCTTTTTCCGTTTTTCTCCATCAGCTTGTTTTTTTAAGATATAGCGCACAGTGGTTTTTTGCCTATAGTTGTAGTAAAAAAAAAATTAGGTCTAATTATTTCTTTTTGCCGTTGATTGATTCTCTATTAGTGGGGCTTTAAGCCAAAAAAAGAGGATTTAAAATATCTTTATTCGTTTGTTTTTAATAGGCTTCTAAATTCAAAAAATTTGTTTTTTTCGTTCTAATTTTTATATGCAATACTAACACAACTGTGCGGTTAAAAAAAAATAATAAGTTTTAGAGTAATCCAGTAACGGAGATTTTACAAAAATTTTGAAATATTTACTTATTTTTTGGAGAGCTACACAATAAATTAAATTTATTATAAAAAAACAAAACGAAAAAGTAAAAAAAAAACTTTTTCTCCTTGCTTTAAAACACTAAAATAACATAAATAAACATCAAATAATTTAAAATATTGTTGTTCTGCTTTCAATAACTCACCGTAAAATCTCCGTTACTGGATTCAATATAAAACTTTTTTTATTTTTACAAATCTCATGTGTGTTAGTGTTGCCTATAAAAAACAGAGCCATATCTTTAGTATTTATATAAAACTTTCATGAAAATAGTGTTTCAGAAAGGTGGTTCACCCCCCTTGACCTTTTTTACCCTTTGCAGGAGCTATATTATGTATAATTTAGGATTTTTTGACATAGTTAGGCATTTTTTTGCACTTCCGGTTTCACCGGAAATGAATCTAACTTTCGATTTTTAAATGGAACACCCTGTATATTTTTACATATGTTGACTCTGAAATCAATTGTGAAAACAAGCGTGTATCACTCGTCAATTTTTGACAGGCCATGTCATTTTTTATTTAAATTTTTATTTTAAATCTAGAGTGCCTTAAACTTATTCGCTTAATTGTTGGTCTAGTATCTTCAGAAAAATACTATTTTGATTTTTTTTTCCAAAACTCTAAATGTGGTGACCTCTTAAAGAATCAAAAATCATTCTTTGGTCCATAAGTAATTTTTTTCAAATAAAAAGAGGGTGGCTCATTAGGTTAAAATGAATGAGAATTTTCTTGCAAACATTTTGATACCACACATGAATAGTTTATTCGGAAGAACTTGATTTAAACACAAAAGATTTAAATTGAAGATTTAACTAAAAAATTACATGACCTGTCAAAATTTGACAAGTGCCACATGCCTATTATCATAATTGATTTCTGAACCAAAATATATAAATATATACAGGGTGTTCCATTTAAAAATCGAACGTTCGATTCATTTCCGGCGAAACCGGAACCTCACTGAGATATTTAAAAGTTAAAATTAATTACATAAATATGGTGAAGATCCCATAACATAACCAGTAAAAAACATTATCTTAGACTAAGCAGAATTCTAATAACACCCTGTAATTTACAGGTTCTGATGTGTCAAAAGATGCAGCCGACATGATACTACTCGACGACAACTTTTCAACAATAGTTACAGGCATCGAAGAAGGCCGATTAATATTTGATAATTTAAAGAAGAGCGTAGCCTTTGTTTTAACTTCCAATGTTCCCGAGATTGTCCCATTTCTTCTCTTAGTCACTCTTAATATCCCGGAGGCATTGAGTGTTATGGCAATAATTGTTATTGATATAGGTGAGTATTTTTTTTTAAATTTAATTTTAATCGCTGGTATAGTATAGTGTATTCCATGACTAGTATGGAATAGACAATATTCCGCGCGGAAAGTTTGTTATACGAGCCGGTAGGCGAGAATGACGGTCCCACGAGCGCGTACTACAACACGTATAGTAGTAGTAGTAGTAGTAGTTGTTTCAATGCGGGGTTCATAGCCCTCAACACCTGGTCCCTAGGGACCTTTGTGTTTACCGCACAGACCTCCTCAGAGCATCCCTGTTTCTTTTAAAAAGTCCAGGTATGGTTTCAGGGGAGTGTTCATGATCTCGTTTGGTTCCAGAGAGTCGTTCCCAAAGTACTTCCATCTTAGGCCTATTAGCGATGGACATTCACATATGAGGTGGTACGTATGGAATAGTCATTCTATTCCATACGTGTTGTAGACTATGCTTTTTCTTCGACTGGAAATATGAAACACTTTATGGCTTTAAACTGCGGACAATGTTAAAAACGATGTTTTTTGTGACTCGATATTGTAAATTCAACAAAACACATATTTTTAAATAAAGCGATTAATGTTTTTTAATAATTTTATCAAATCAGTACTTAAAAACATTTTTGTTTAATTTTAGTACATATTTATAAATTATAATGCAAAGGTTATGTCAGATTGTTGTGACAGATATCGGGTTTAAATATTTAACATTAGATGGAGCAGTTTTAATTTTTTGAACTAAATTGATAAAAAACTGGTCAAATATTAAGAAAAACTTTATGTAATTTTAACGCAAGACTTTAAATTGGATTAAATTATTCAATATTTCATGGTAAAATATATATATATTTTTGCTAATTTTGCTACAGTTTTCTTTACTTTTTTAAATAAGAGATGGCACTACATGGGCTCATTCTAACACTTGATACGGAATATTCATACTGTATCTAGAGCTAGAATGGATTCATTCTGTGTTTGAAAAGTGTGTGTATTTGCTTACATTCTAAAGCAGTCGTAGAAAAAATTTATTCTACGATTAAGTAGATTATTTTTTAACGTTTTTATCAACCAATCATTTAACAATATTTCTAACCACGTGTTTATTTCTGTCCAATGATATTAAAGTTATATTGGGAATTTTCTACTGTAGAAAATTCTAGTGAGAATGGCTGTAGTAATTTGTTTTTCAGTATTTCTCTTTTACAGCAAGATTTCATACCTAAAACTAATTAATAATTAAATATGAATATATTACTATTTATAATTATAGTTATTAATTTATTATTTAACAAAAAATACCTCAAAATATTCTTTTTATAAAATGTAATGACAGTTTTTATAGGTTGACTTTTATGAACATTTTTGCAAGCCTAGCGCAATACCGCGCTAGTCAGTACTGCAGTAAGTGACTAAACTATAGCTATTGACAAAACCATAATTTGTAATTTAAATATGAACAAAAAAGGTTTTAGTTTAGCAATAGAGAATGGAATTAAATTAACCAAATCAAAGTATATGCCTGTAAGTATTAAAACAATTTATGGGAATCATTTTGCTATGAAAAAAATATATAAAAGTAGGTTTGGCATATTATAAATCGTTAAAAAATAATCTTCCGAATTACACATGATTCTTCGAATTATCGGGAAAAATTCAGAGTTTTTATTCAAATTTGCTGTCAAAGGAAATAATTACTCCATGCCCCAGTCGTAATTATTTCCAAATTTTCACGAAAATATCGAATTTTTCCCGCACCATTCTCAGCCTTTTGTGTAATTATATATTAAAATGCTGTAGTTTTTATTGGTGGATATTATAATCATCATACCATATTTAAACTTACCCAGTTTAAAGGAGAATGGGCATTTTTATAAGGGTTTTGGACCCACCCTTAACAGCAATTAATTGTGAGTGAGCGAAAAGGTTTATTAGCGAAAAAAAATCGATTTTTTGTTTTTTGGGGTTTCGGATGCATTGTATATTTCTACGTAAATTAATAAAAAAAATAATAATATCCCCATTAGTTTTTTTTTATTGTATTTTTTTTGTAAATGCTTATAAAAACAAGTCACCTGTAAAAAAAAATTATTAAAATTATTAGTTAGACATAATTATGTTATGTTATTATATAAAAACATATCTAATCAATATATCTTAACTTCAGAATACCTTTACTCAAAAAATATACACCCCCTATTAGGGGGGGTAGCCATATGAAATCTATATAATCTATAATAACGCGAGAACCGGGGTATGAAGTGTATGAATTTTGGTACAATTTGCGTTACGTAATACTTGAACGTTCTCTTAGTACGCGTACTCCTTTTAAAATATACTATTAAACCATTAGTTTTATTATTTTAATTTCTTTGAATTATATTAAAAAATATTAAAAATATTAAAAAAATATCTTATATTAAGTTAATTTACACATCCAAATATTCTATGGAGTAAAGTACTGACTTCAATTGCCTATAACTTCGGTGCCTAAGATGTGTTTTTGAATTACATTAAATAATCTACATAAAAATACCTTTACAATGTCCAAAATGCCCGTTGTCCTTTTAAGGCATTTACCAATCAAGTTTAAGTTTTTTAAGGAATACCATACCAATCACAGACGCATTCTAAAATAGTTTTAAATAGTTGATAAAGTTTGTAAATTTTCTCGTCTCAGAAATAGTCATTGTAATAAATTATAAATTAAGGCGTCTCTTATTTATTAAATAGTTCATGTTTCTTAAAAATTAAGACTGTACCTGAAACTGGTGAATTTCGTTAAAACTGAAACGTGATTGGTAAATTATTAAA
Source organism: Brachypterus glaber (assembly GCA_958510825.1). Taxonomy (NCBI): domain Eukaryota; kingdom Metazoa; phylum Arthropoda; class Insecta; order Coleoptera; family Kateretidae; genus Brachypterus; species Brachypterus glaber. The sequence goes on along the minus strand of OY294045.1, from coordinate 87,706,721 downwards.
ATTTAAAATTAAATAAAACTGGATACCTTTAGTTTCTAATAAAATTTAAAATCTGGTAAATGAAATATACGTAAACTTTTGATTTAATAAATACCCTGCCAACACAGTCACGTCATTTGACGTGTATATCACGTCTATTGACGTAACTGTGTTTGCTGGGTAGATTTTCTTATGTACATACACTGTATGTCATACAGTATTGTTTTACATTTGCTGATGCAATTTTCTGATGTTTTTTTTTCTTCAGGAACCGATTTATTCCCGGCAATAAGTTTGGCTTACGAAAAACCAGAAGCTGACATAATGAAAAGACCACCACGAGACCCAAACAAAGACAAATTAATAAACGCAAAGCTGATTTACATAACATATTTTCAAATAGGTATCATACAGGCCTGTGCCAGCATGTGTTCATATTTTTACGTCATGGTAACCCACGGATTTCGTTACGAGAGATTGATAGGCCTTAGACCGGAGTGGGAATCAACTTCAATAAATGATCTGGATGATAGCTACGAACAAGAATGGACATTCTACGAAAGAAAACTACTCACGCGACAATGTATATCTGCATACTTCCTTTCGCTGGTAGTCACTCAAATAGTTGATCTCTTAGTATGTAAGACGAGACGTTTGTCGTTGTTCCAACAGAGTGCTAATTATATTTTAGGTGCCTCAATAGTATTTGAACTGGCCGTGGCCATACTAGTGGTGTATTGTCCAGTTGTTAACACTGCACTACAATTTGAAACGGTTAATCCTATGTGCATAATTCCAGCCTTGCCGTTTGCTTTGCTAATTTTTGTTAATGATGAGCTGAGAAAGTTCTTTATTAGGAAATATCCTAACGGCTTCATGTATAGAGAAACCTACTATTAACATAAAGATTAGTGTTGCCGCCTAAGGCCTATCGTCTTGCTCTCGTATCGTTATAGTTGAACAGAACGATAGCGAGAGGTAGAAAAATATCTAATCGTTGTAACGATAACGAGAGGCCTCTCGCCCGTAGCGAGACCGAAACGAGAGCGATAACTATCGTACAGTCAGAGACAGTCGAATGTTGAAGCCACCTAAAATCAAATAAAAATTATGACACAAATGTCATTATTTAATTTTTGAAATTAATGATTTTTAAAATGCAAATATATTCTTTAATATACATTATAAATATGACAATTTTAAAGGAATACGATACGATTTAAAAAGATACAAGCCTTTTATAATGGTCACATATGCAGCAAAATATCCTTTTACGAGGATATATGCATTTTAGTAATTCTTGATGTATTTTTAAATGGGACAATGTTGAAGCAATTCCTGCCTGCGTTACGATTTAAAAAGATAAAAGCCTTTTATAATGATCATATATGCAGAAAAATATCCTTTTACGAGGATATATGCATTTTAGTAATTTTTGACATATTTTTTTTTTAAATGTGACATTTGTGTCAAATTCATTTAACTAATATTAGATGTATCGTTATCGCCAGAGGTAATACTTCTCAGCGATAACGAGAGGCCTCTCGTTATCGTTTGTGCGAGACGATAATGTTTGAATTATCGCATCGTAATTGCGATACGAGAAGTATTTATTGGCGATAACTATCGCTGTAGGTGACAACACTAATCAAGATTATGTTTCACTTCTTTAAATAACCTAGACCTACCCACCCACAATAATTTTTTATTTAACTGTGAAAAACAATAGTTTTACCATAATATAGTAAACTGTTTTGGCGATGTTTCGATCTTTTATTAGACATTTCCAAATAACTAAATTCTAAAACAATAATATATTAAAACTCGCGCAGAAAACTTACAAAGTTAAAAAAAATATAAATAAAAGAAGGATTCTGATATTCTTAAACCTAAAGAGATGTCTTCACATCCTACATTTTTTCTATTTTATAAAATTAACCCAATTGAGAAGTCATATCCAACATCGTTATTCCAGTCACCCAGCCTTATACACTATATTAAGTCTGAAATCAACCGATTAACGTTTCAGTTATGTATTAAAAAAAAACGCTCGGACAGGTTTTTTTATTTTTTATTTTGCAAATTTTGGTGTAAAAAAATTACCAAAATTTTCACCCCTTTGTGATACAGTCTTATTTGAACAAGGGCTTCTAAAAAAATGGGTGGGTATTTTGAAAAAAAAAATGGATTGGTTGGGTGCAAGAGGGTGAAAATTGTGAGAACATTTGTTGTAAACCAACATTTGCAAAATTTAAAATAAGAATCGACCTATCTGAGCTTTTTTAACTTCCCAGTTACAAGTTAAAGAAAAAAAATGCTCAGACAGGTCGATTTTTATTTTTAATTTAGCAAAGTTTGGTTTACACCAAATTTTATCACAATTTTCACCGCCTTGCACCAACCAATTCTAATTTTTTATTCAGTTAGCCACCCATTTTTTTAAAAAGTCCTTTGCCAAATAAGGCTTTACCATACACCGTTAGATCGCTTATTAAATATACTTTTTAACGATGTATCACAATGGGTAGGTTGCCATTTGAAAAAAAAAGTGTGATAGGAGGGTGCAAGGGGGTGAAAATTTTTTACAACAAAATTTCCAAAATTAAATTTTTTTTTAATACATAACTAAACAGTTAATCGGGTGATTCCAGACTGACTGACATCGGACCAATTTTTTTAAGTAAATTTTGGGTCATAGATTTCGAATTGTAATTAGATTTTTCATGTTAGGATTTTTTTATATGCACTTAAAATTAATAATTTACACTATTTTATTAGATGTTTTTCCCTAAAACTCTGGCATTGGAGAGAGGGTTTGTGGCATTAACTAAGGTTTTTAAGGCAATTTAAAAGATATAAAAACAAAAGACAACAACGCGTATGCTGGGCATGTTTGTCTGTTGGACCATTTTTTTTTTCGTGTGCCTGTCTTATTATTAACAGTTCACCTAATTCACCAATAATTATTAAGAGTAAAAACTCAACATGAAACAAGGTACAATCACCTTTAATATTAAAATTTAATTAAAGCAAATCTTTACAGTGCACTGGCCTTTAGCTGATAGTTAGCAACAAAAAGTATGCAGATATACATTGTATACCTGCCTACTTTTTGTCACTAATCGTCATCAAATTATTTGATATTATAGTCCGTCCAATTATGCAAGATTTTTAAGCTACATAATTGGTTAAAAACTTATACCTTTTAACATATAAAATATTTTGACATTTTTTGTCTATGACAATGATTGACGGTCGTTAAAGCTAATAAAAAGTCCAAACGTCAAATTTTTAGGTTATAATTACAACTTAAAGCCTATCCAGAGGCTCGCATAACAACCATTATAAGATACATGACGACACATCAAGCTAAACCTACCATCGCATTCTTATGTACTATGCTTGTTATGCGAGTCTTTGGATAGGCCCTTTCCAGGAAAACAGTGCCGACATCTGTTAAATTTTTGATACACTACGATTTATGCATAATTATGCTATTTATGCGCTCTGTGGTGTAAAACGGGCTGCGTCCCTTACTATCTTGCATAACTGGACGGAGTATAGTATAGGTATGTTGACTTACATTATAAAGTTTATTTATAAAATAATTTTGGCAGACAATTATTGTCTACTAAGCCAACTTGATGCTTTTTTACCATTTATAATTAAAGAAATAAATAAAAATTGAAGAATTAAATTAAGATTTGTTTTATTTGCTTGTATTAAAATCTCGAGACAACAATATGGTTGATTTTTATATATGTTTTAGCTGGGACACCCTGTATAAGCGTTCGAACGCGCTCATAGAAATATCGACTAAATTATTATCTCGTGAATCACGAATCATGATGCTGCATTTCTACTAAGTAGGATATAATACTAATATACTTTTATCCACGGCCGTGATTAATAGGCCTATTAATCACGGGTCTGTAAAAATAAATAGTTTAAAATTTAAAACGACCATGGATAATAGTATAGTAGTAGTAAATGAGGGTGAATTTTGGGACACGAGCCGAAAGGCGAGTGACCTATTTAACCGAATGATTAATAGCTATTATACCCGAGTAGAATACTATACTTTATCCATGGTCGTTTTAAATTTTAAACGATTTATTTTTACAGACCCGTGATTAATAGGCCTATTAATCATGGCCGTAGATAAAGTATAGTATTCTACTAGCGTATAATAGCTATTAATCATTCAGATGATTAGGTCACTCGCCTTTCGGCTCGTGTCCCAAAATTCTCCCTCCCATTGAATAATATACTATTTTTAATATTTCCATACTAAAAGTATTTGCTTTGGTAAAAAGTTTGATTTCCTTTGAAATTTAGATCAGATTAGAAATTCGGTGTTCTTAAGATTTTAAAAAAACTTTTGCCTGCAACAATAAAAAGAGTTACTAAGAGGTTAATAATGTTATTTTCTTTGCGAAATTCAACAAATATATGTATACAATTTAATTTTGCTTTAAAAGTTAGAAGTAGGTAGGCACACCTAATTTTTAGATTTTCTAAAGCACTAAAAAAGTTTGCAAACGATGCATGGGGATATATTAAATTTTGTAGAAGTAAAATAATATATTACCTATAAATTTTATAATCTATTTTCATTTGTTCTATATAAATAATGAGTTTTCCAGACAATTATATCTTCTTTTATCACAGCTGTATTTTTTTAACTTTAATTTTCATCTCTGCTATCTTATATTTTTATGCTTTTTTATTGCCCGAGGGTTTACAAATTTAATTAAGAAAAATAACATTTTCTTGATGATTTTTCTTTAGTTTGGAATAAAAAAATAGAACATATATACAGAGCGGTCCAAAAGTCACCCCCCCCCCCCCTTCTTAACTTTTGAACCGGTTGAGATATCGACTTCAAATTTGGAACTTTTAAATAAGATAACTTAAACTATCTTTTAGCATATATTTAATACTTTCAGCTCTTAAAATGTGGGCAGGGGGGCATGGGGGCACATTTTTTTTAATGGAAAGGGGGGTCGTGTGATACATCATTTTAAAGCATATAAAATTCTCCATTTAACTGTATATTTATTATTTTTTTTAAAGATTTTTTTTCCAAACCCTATTTTAAGGGTTGAAAATGGGTATTTTTGTCAAAATTTCTCTAAAAAATCCAAACAATTTTTTAAAAATGCCTAATTTCATAATGAAAAAAAGTAAATTATACTTTTCAACTAATTTTAGTTGACATAAATAAAAATTAACAAAAAAAAAACTTAAAAATTTATTTTTTTAGCACAAAAAACTGAAAAATCAAAACCTTAAAAAACATGTTTAAAAAATTTAAAAATGTATGGTTATATGGTTATATAAATAATTTTAAAGGCTTTAAAATGATGTATCACACGACCCCCCTTTCCATTAAAAAAATTTCCCCCTATGCCCCCCTGCCCACATTTTAAAAGATAAAAGTATCAAATATATGCTTAAAGATAGTTTAAATTGTCTTATTTAAGAGTTCTAAATTTGAAATCGATATCTCAACTCGTTCAAAAGTTAAGAGGGGGGGGGTGACTTTTGGACCGCACTGTATATACTGATAAAAGAAATGGTTTTTAATTAAGTTTATTGTGCTGATTAAGAATAAACTGGAAATGGTACTGTTCCACCATGTTGCAACTCTCGCAAAAAAGTTTTAAGATTTTGATTTTTTGTTGTAATTTTATATCAGTGTAATACCACGGGAACTCTTATTTTAACACCAGCTGGCATCATTGTAAAACCACAGGTCACTTAAAGACCTCACTGAGTTTTCTATTAAAAGACTAAAGCAAAGACGACCACCTTATGGGTCGAAACCCTCGATGATTGAGAAATAGATAGCGTAGCGCTGCCACCACCCTGGATAAGGGATGCAGATCTAGTTGACTTCGGAGGAGGTTAGTAGCCCTAAAATATTTATAATCGTTTTCCTAACTAGGTTAAAATAAATAAAAAGAATAAAATTTAGATTAAATGATTATTTAATAAATAAAATAATAAATTAACAAAGTGAAATATCAATTAAATTTAAATAAAGAATAAATACTAAATTTAGAATATTTAATAATTAATTATTCAGCGTATTCTCGTAAAAAGGTTAGTTTACATCAATAACTTATCTTTCTCGAACATGGGTAATAATCCAATTTCTGTAGAACACTTTTTATTAATACATTTATTTTATTCTGCGGCGGTTACGATTTAAAATTACTATTTAAAAACAAAAAACTCTTTTAGAATTTTGAACGGACTTGCCCTGCCTACTAATACCCCATACTGGCAAGTTTTCCTAAGCTTTTGGAAAACTCTTTTAAAATTTTCAGCAGGCAAGCCCTAAACTCACAAAGCGCGTCTCGAAAAATCTCTACATGAGTCTCGCTCGATTATTTAGAATACACTAACCTAAATTGGTACCTCACAAAAGATATTAGTTCAATTGGTGAGTAACTTCTAAATAAATAAACAATATTGTTTTTTATAATATTTATATTTATAATATTCAAAAATAAAAGAGTTACCCGAAATGTAAATTTTAAGGTCCTTCGCCTAAATTTTAAAAAATATATCATATATTTTAGACTCGTGATTTTTCAGGGGAAAAAAGGTCCAAACCAAAAGACATATTGTTGTATTTACAATTTGCCATTAACTTTTGAGCAAAATCCTTCAATTCATTTTAATTAAAATCGATTTTTTTGAATTTTTGTTCATCAGTAAAATACACTGTGCTTGAATTTTTATCCGACTGACTGGAGACTGGCCAGTTCTATAATATCAGGTGCCCTGAGTCCAATGGTAATGACGGTTTTGTTCCATCACCTCTTGTTTTTGAGATATTGATTTGGCACTTTGCTTGTTAGACCTGCTTCACATATCTCTGAAACTATTCATTTCAGACAAATATTGAAGAGAAAAAAGTTTTTTAATTGAATTTTATAGAGGGGGGGTGGAAACGTCAAGTATTTCGACTGCAGAGAGCTTCACTCTAGCGGCGATTGTCGTAAATAGTCATTCTCGTTTCTATGGGTCAAGGCACAGCGCTAGGAAACATTCGCGCATGGTAGTTAATGGTGGTGGGTCAAACAGAAGCTTAGTGATTTTCGTGAAGTTTTTGGAGGTAAGTTTGTGGTATTATTTACTCAGAGTATTGGAAAAGGAAGTTATAGGGAAGGTATTGTTGGATTTTAATGAATTATAAGCTAACGTTTTCTTGACTTAACTCGTAAAATTCAGTTTGACTAAAGTGCGGGTAACTTGGAAACATGTGGATGAGGGCATTATTATGTGAGGAATGGACCACTCTGAGTGTGCCGGCGTGGAAAAACACATTTATATTTGCGATTTCTGCAAGTAGGACTTACATAATATCTTTGTTTGTTGACAACAACACTTTTAGTCAAAACTTTTTACTTTGTAACTTTTAACTTTTGTAATTTTGTAATCAATTAAAAAATGTTGTATTTTTTTATGATCGAATATTGTTTTTTATGAATAAAAGAATATATAAAAAGAACATAATGCCTAAAGTACAATATTCCAACATCTTTATGTGTTTACACATTGATTTACTATAATTTTAGGGTGTTTCCACATTACCCTCACTTTTTTCAAAAATTGAAAAATATAGTAAGTTAGCTAAATATTTTTTTATTTTTAAGTGCATGGTTTTTGCACTTGTGTCTTATGGTCCCCTATTTCTAACATTATAAGGCATTTTAAAGCAATTTTCTAGGTTAAAATAACGATTCACTGACATAATACAAATTAAAAACAAACTGGGTTTCCACATTTGCACCACCTCCTCTACATGATAAAATTTGTTGCAAATAATTATTATTATTGCAAAAATCTTTAATATTGGCCCAAAAAAACCTTATGGTGGTGCTAAATCATTACACCTTATTTCATCAAAATCTCGCAGTTTTTTCACAAACAATTTATAAAATATATAAATTTTAATAATTATTAAAATTATACAATTTATATTTGTGAAAAAAACTGCGCGATGAATCTTTTTTTTATAAATTAAATTTTTTGATATTTACAATTTTAAAAATCTATATAAAATATTTTACTATTCCTTAAAACTACTCTTGTTTGATTAATGGAGTCGTCCCTCCGATGACACATATCGGTAGTAAGGACAACTACGAAAATCAAATCCTTTCCATATATCTCTATATAGATTTTAAAAATTGTACAACTGTACAATTCTACAATAGTACAGTTTTTAAACTCCATATAGAGATTGTACAATTGTACAATTTTTAAACTCCATATAGAGGTATATGGAAAGGATTTGATTTTCGTAGTTGTCCTTACTACCGATATGTGGCTCTGAAGAGTGTTAAAAAGCACGAAATCGATCAATCACTTCGGAGGGACGACTGCGTTAATCAAACAAAATTAGTTTTAAGGAACAGTAAAATATTTTATATAGATTTTTTTAAACTGTAAATATCAAACAATTTAATTTAGTTTATTAATTCAGATACCACTGTAAAAGGTACGCTTCTGCGTTTAGGATTCAATTGGCGGCAATGTTCACCGTGGCATTGATTAAGCTGCGCCCTATAGACAGGGTGCAGTAGGTTCTTGAAACCAATAACTGCTTTCTTTTTTTGGACTGTCGATAGGTTTATCCAGTCTTTGCTTTTAGCAGTAGATGTCGCTAGCTGTTTTTACTATTCCTTACAACAATTTTTAAACTCCATATAGAGATATATGGAAAGGATTTGATTTTCGTAGTTGTCCTTACTACCGATATGTGGCTCTGAAGAGTGCTAAAAAGCATGAAATCGATCAGTCACTTCGGAGAGATGACTGCGTTAATCAAACAAAAGTAGTTTTAAGGAATAGTAAAATATTTTTTATAGACTTTTTTTATGTTGAAATCGGTTTCAGCGCTCAAAAAAAAATAAAATGATAGGTTAGAACTATAGGTGTAATTTATTAGTAATAACAACGCAAAATATTTTATCACCCTATCAATATTTAATCAGTATATCATTTTAATTATGGAATTGATACTCAAGGTTGCCAGATCTGGTTAAATAAAACCGTGTTATGCTAATCTGGTAAAATATTAATATAATAAAAATTGTAGGTTAGGTTTTTGGGGTATCGGGGGTATTTAATTAAAAAACTTCTTTTCTCTAAATTGTGACGTTTCGATAGGGCCTTTCTATCGTTTTCGAACCTTTAATTAATAAATACTGAATTAGCATAATTAACAACAATAAATTAAGGCATGAGCAAAACATTTTCTGCCATTATGCAAAAAAAAATAATTTTTATACTTACAAATTAAAATTCAAAGTCTCTCATTTGTCAACACATCTACAAACATTTTACCATAAAGTAGGACGTTATACATCCTATTTTAAATACATAAATACAATTTTCTACATAAAATTACAGATACAGACATTGACAGGTTAAAATTTTTTCTTCTTCTTCTTCTACTATTTGGCATGACTAAACACAGAACTAGAAACAAAGAAAGAACCTAAGTACCTTTTCTGAAGAATGTCATTTTTGTATTTGAACCAAATTAAAGTAGACTCCACTTAATCCCTCAACATCTGATTTTTTATTTATCGAGTCCTTTTCTTTTTTGATAAAAATCATTTCTGCAATTTCTCTTTTTCTCTTATTTTTTTCATTATACAAAATATCCACATTTTCTAGATCTGCTGTTTGGCCAAAATCTACAGTATGTTGTGTTAGGGCCGTGCTCTCTCTCTTTCCAGATTTGATAGAGCTTTTATGTACAGAAAGTCGTTTGCATAGTTTTTGTCCGGTATTCCCGACATAGGTCCCTTGGCATCGTTGGCACTCGATAAATAAAAAATCAGACGTTGAGGGATTAAGTGGAGTCTACTTTAATTTGGTTCAAATACAAAAATGACATTCTTCAGAAAAGGTACTTAGGTTCTTTCTTTGTTTCTAGTTCTGTGTTTAGCCATGCCAAATTGTAGAAGAAGAAGAAGAAAAAAATTTTAACCTGTCTATGTCTGTATCTGTAATTTTATGTAGAAAATTGTATTTATGTATTTAAAATAGGATGTACAACGTCCAACTTTATGGTAAAATGTTTGTAGATGTGTTGACAAATGAAGGGGTCAGGGGAAAAACGATCAGAGTCACAAAAACAACTTTTCACAGAATATCGAAATTAAGGTTTACAGACTCATATTGTATGATAACAGTTGCAAAGTAACGTCAATTATTGTTTCATCTCGTCACATACTTATTTCACAGCAAAATAATATTACCTACCAAGGTTTTTAACATTACCTTTGAGGTTCAAAGCGAAAGATGCAACAGAACTACATATATGACTTTATAAAATCGATCACAGTCCAGGACTCTGATCGTTTTTTTATGTTATAAAGCAGCCCAACAGGCTTAGTGTATTTACAATCAAAAATACGTTTCCTTAGTTACCGATGCGAAACTATGGACTTTAATTGTTTTTTATGGTATCGCTCGGACTCTGACCGTTCTTACGCTGTATATCGTTTCTATTTAAATTCGTTACAGCGACTGTAATTGTTTTTGTTTAAAACCGACATAGTCACCTGAAAGCTTGGGTCGCGAACTACAAGATGGTGTATATAACGAATTTTCGACAAAAATGGACTATGATCGTTTTTCCCCTGACCCCTTCAAATGAGAGACTTTGAATTTTAATTTGTAAGTATAAAAATTATTTTTTTTTGCATAATGGCAGAAAATGTTTTGCTCATGGCTTAATTTATTGTTGTTAATTATGCTAATTCAGTATTTATTAATTAAAGGTTCGAAAACAATAGAAAGGCCCTATCGAAACGTCACAATTTAGAGAAAAGAAGTTTTTTAATTACCCCCGATACCCCAAAAACCTAACCTACAATATATACTACGGGAAAAAATCATTTAACTATAATAAAAATTTCCATAAGGGGTTACATACCATTGACTTGATTTTTCAAAGGACCGAAATTTTAACTGACAATATTTGAAATTCTATAGAAGTATAATATTATTAATCTTATATAAAGGGTTTCCCAGCTAGGATAGATCTTCCGCTTTTTGACGTTATTATCAAAATTTCAGTCAGTTAATATACGCCCAAAAAGCCATACGTGTGCTCAAATAAAAGTTTTTACTATGGTCTGTTTCATCAAGCAAGAGAGTAAATTAAAATTCGAACAGTGAATATTTTCAAAACAGATTCGAATATTGGATGTGCGAATATACTGCGTAGTTAATTTTATAAAACATAACTATATTATATACTTTCTTGTTGTTCTTGTTGTATAAATGTATGTTATATTTTTTCTTTAACAAGCCCTGAAGATGGCCTTACAATAAAGACCGAAACGTTGGCAAAAAAAGATTTACTTTATTCTTTAATTATTTTCTGTTCTAATAAAACAAGAAAAAAAAATATAACATATATTATATACACAAACATATACTATTCAAACTTGTTGTAAAAATATTTACTGTGAGATTTTTAATTTACTATCTTGCTTGATGAAACAGACCATAATATAGTTGGCATCCATTTTAAAACTAATTTTTGGCGCAAAATTTAAATTGCTAGATTGTGATTGGCTATATTACTAACTATAACAAAAAGTCCCTAGAAATTACTCTTTTTACATTACGATTTCAAAATTACGTATAAATGGTGGATATTCTATGATGTGACAGAGACAGCATTATCATTATCATAATGAGTGCAAGTAAGAAAAAATACACCAGAGTGAAACCATAAATTTGGACGAGCAAAAGATAAGCTAGCTGCAGTAGGCACAACTCTTAACAACCCAGTACAAATCAAAACCAATTGGGAAGAATTCGTAAAGGTTATGAAGACCGAAGTTTACAGAAAATGGAGAAACACATGGAAAAATATACCTAAAGGAAGATTCTACCATACCCATACGAGTGACCTGATTAAGCCCTGGTTTCAATCCTTAAGGATTGACAGGAGATTCATAACCACCTTTCTAAGACTTAGAAGCGGCCACTGTTTGACGAAATCACACCTTCATAGAATAGGAGTCGAGACCTCCGCTTCGTGTGGATGTGGAGCACCCATTCAAGACATAAACCACATAATTTTTGAATGCCCACAGCATACAGACAAGAGCAATAGACTGTACACAACTCTTTCAAGTAAAATAGATGCTCCGATTAACATCTCATACATACTTTCACACCCTTCGCATGCCGAAGTAGTAGCTGTAGTTCAATTTCTGGATTCAGTCAACCTTTCGCTTTAGCCTTTCCCTATGCTTGCAGTAGTTAGAAAATATACCAAATTTTTATAAACAATTCTTAATACCCTCAAGATTCATTGGACAAGAAAAAAAGGAAGTAAAAAAGAAAAAGCCCCACCAACGAAAAACCGCCCCCCGGATACCAAGAAGAGAGAAGAAACGAATAATATTAATAAATGAACCACTGGCAGATATGGCTGAACATTAGCCGATGCCAATAATAGGAAGAAGAAGAAGAGAAGAAGAAGGATGAGCAAAAGGTCAACGAGCAGTCCTGATTTACTCTATGTCAATGGTAAAATGCCTTTAGGATTTAAATAATAAAACTGTATTCAGCATAACCAAATTATCTAAAAACCATCAAAATAGTTTGCATACACTGAAAAAATGCGGTTCTGTGATAATAAAACATATTAATTCACCGAAGTAGGCTTTGACTTCATTTATATGAATTTCTTTAACAGTTAGGAGGTTTAATTCACCGGATTTGGATTCAGCGCACCCAAAATATTTAAAAACCATTAACATAATTTTTATGTAACACAAAACTTTATTTTGTGAAATAAAAATCATGTATTTCGGTCATAGTTGGCTTTGCCCTCAATTATTTCAAATTCCTCAACAGATATGCGGTGGCACCCACCGGATTCGGGATCAGCGTACTCGAATTATCTAAAAAACATCAAAATATTTTGTTGATACTACAAAACATGCACACCACACCACACCACAATTTTCAACTTTTTGCCATTTTTTGATTTTTCTCGAAAACTATTAGTTTAATTGAAAAAAATTATTAAACATAAAAGTTATATTTTATTATTTGCAAGAATTTTTGTTTGACACTCTTTTTGATAGGACGTCTATTTGTAAAGTATATTAAAAAAATATCTATTTTTTTGAAGATTTTGCTTATTTTGGCTTTGCGGAGTATCAATAGTTATTTATATATCAAGGGACTAAACTGGCTGTTTTAGTCCCGCTGCATGAGTGTTTCCCGAGCGAGCGCAGCAAGGTATATACACTATTTTTTGCACGACCAAACATAATTTAAGTAAGCACAGAAAATTAAAATTAAAATCCATTTGTCTAAAATTAAAATTAGATGTTGAATTTTTGTTATTTAATTTTATCAAGATAGCTGTGATTTGCGAAAAGTTGTTTTTAAATATGGTTCACACAAGCGCGTCGGTATCCGAAAAAATGGATGAAGAAAATGATTTTGTTGAAGAAAATTTACAGATAGATTCGTTAAATATTATGGAGAATATTAATAAATAGGCCGCTGAAGCATTACTCAATTTATTGCCTTCAAAATCGCGGCAAGTTTATGAAAAAGCTTACCTAAATTTTATGGTTTGGTGTGAAGTGAAAAATATAATCGAGTATCCTGAAAATGTATTACTGGTATATTTTAATGAATTAAATGGCCGTTGTAAGGCATCTACTCTATGATCCATCACAAAACCTTATTTTTGTACCATTCAAGTATGTATATTTAATATTATAAAAGTAAGGTTAAGAAAAACATGTATTTCATGTTGCCTAAACAGATTACTTGCTTGTACTATTTACCTGATTCATTATCAAGGTTGCCGTGATTTTTTTCCCTAGGGACAAAAACGACAAGTTTAGTCTCGCAAATAAAAGCGTAAAATTAAGTTTTAGTCTTGGTCGTGCAAAAAAATATTTTTTTCTATTTTGAAACTCTTATAAACTCATAATCACACGCATTTTGCGTGTTCTTATAGGCCCATAAGAGGTCTCTACTTTTTTTTCTTTTGGGTTGGCAACAGAGAAAAGCCTATCGCTTGAAGTTTTCTGTGCAAATGTCAATGTCACTTTAAAGTTTAATTTTCTACAAAATTTTGTGTTTAGGTTATTTTTTACCGTGTTGAAATTGTGTCTTGGTTAATTGCAGTGAAAAAGAGAAGAGATGACTATAAAACATATCAAAATATAATTTTTTCTTGGAATATTAAACATGGTGTAAACTGTAAACCCAACCCAAAACAAAAATCCCAAAATCAGTCATAAATTTAAATGTTTTTTTTTTTTAATTTTAGAGCAAAATAGAAAAAATTGTATAGCGCACTCTTTTCGTAACGCGTTTTTAGCGCACTAATACTTTAGAAAACTCGTTTTCGTATGTTATGAAACTAGTAGTATAATATACTATTAATTGGTTTGAAACTTTACACATGCATTTTCTATGTAAAAAAGAAAAAATGATACCCCAGACATTTTTATTTTTTTAAATTAATTTTTACGTTAAATTAATTTTTGCTTAGTTGCTATTATAGCACTATAACAGTTCTGGGAGACTTGCAAAATATTGCAACTTGGACCTTCTTAACCCATGTAAAAAAAAAAAATTCATCTGATGGGAGAATACGAACATCATGCGGAATAATATTTTTCTACGACTGCTTTATAATGTAAGCAAATACACACACTTTTCAAACAGAGAATGAATCCATTCTAGCTCTAGATACGGTATGAATATTCCGTTTCAAGTGTTAGAATGAGCATATGTAGTGCCATCTCTTGTTTGTAAGAGTAAAGAAAACTGTAGCAAAATTATCAAAAATATACATAAAGATTATTAGTTTTTCTTAATGTTTGGCCAGTTTTTTATCAATTTAGTTCAAAAAATTAAAACTGCTCCATCTATTGTTAAATATTTAAACCTGATATATGTCACAAAAATCTGACATAACCTTCAATTTTTGCATTATAAATTGTAAATATGTGCTAAAATTAAATAAAAATCTTTTTTAAGTACTGATTTGTAATTATTAAATAACATTAAATGCTTTATTTAAAAATATCAAAAAATTTACGGATAAAAAAGTTCGGAGCAAAAAAGTGACATCGCCCCCCATTTTGCACGTCCCTGGTTATTACATGAAATAAAAGCCTTTAGGCATGTGAAAAAATTCGTTACTATAATTTATAGGGTTTCAAAAATATTAAATAAAAAGTACTTTTTAGTTATACTTATTTAGGAGGGTCGTAGTTCCCTTGAAGCTCATTTCCGGACGCACCTCTATAGGAACTTTTTTTCATATTTTTTAACGTAGAATCTTACCTCTTAAATTTCTCGAACTTATTTCTAAATAACCTTGTATATTCATTCTGTTTTAAGACTCACCCAAATTCAGAAAGGCCCGCATATTATGGCACTTAAAATATACAACTATTTACCCATTGCCATAAAAAATGCTGGCGGATTCAAACGCATTCGAACTAATAATAAAAAAGTTTTTTCACCACCAGCCTAAAAGCACATCTTTATTACTGTCCTTTTCATTGGTAGAAATATTATTTATCTACCTATGACGTCGGACGTTCTAAAAATAATGAAATTGCACCATGGTTAATAATGAATTTTTATTCAGCTGTTTTGACATCTGACGTTCCACATAATTATTAAATCACATTGCTATTTACAAGTATCTTTAGGCACCAAATTTATTTATTGCATGATAAATTAAAAAATATTAATTAAATTACTACCTATAAAACATGTTTATTAAGCTAAATAAGGTCTTCAACTAGTTTTTTTTTTCAAAATTTTTGTTTACATACTTACGGTGATAAAAAGGGGGCAGCATTTTTTTTCAGTTGTTAACCCACCACGAGTGCATTTTTGGAAATAAAAAAATAAAAGAATATTTAATCAAAAAAATCTCTGAAAAAAAATAAAATCATCATTTTGTGTGCTGTGTCTCTCTTATTATTTTTGCAAACCAGTGGCATTTTGTACTTGTTGTTAACCTAAATTTATAAAGGGGGGCTATAATAAATAATATTTTTTTAAATGTTTGGTCCAACACTTTGAAAAATAGTTTTTTGCCGCTTAAATAAAATCTTGCCTGATGAAGTATAAATCAAACAAGATTAAAGTTATAGATAGCTGAGGAAAGGTATTTATCAAATGGCGGTTAGATCAGAAGTAAAACATTAGAGTAAACCAGAAGGATGCTGGAATGAATACCGTTTTACCGCTCCGTAGTAGGGAGGATTGAATTTTTTTTTTGTCGAAATCCAATTAGTAATAGTACGGAAAAATTGCGTTTCGGGTCCGTTATAACATACATAATTTAAAATTTAAAATCGGAGGGGGTCTTGAGGGTCCACCAGGACCCTAGATAAAAAAAGTGATTTTTTTTTTAAATATTTTATTTTACAATGCTGTCCATTAAAAATTAATATGTTTGGTTTTATATTGTAATATGATGATATTATTACATAGTTTAGGGACAATCCAGAGCCTATAGTCCCTGTGCTCCTTGATGTTTTACCCTGTAGGAACCGAAAAAATTAAAAATAATCATATATTATTGCCTTTCGACAAAAATGATGTTAAAGTATTTAATTAATTCCCAATTCTATTAAAAAATTTAGACCCTAGAGGCATCTACTGGGGCCAAGACTCTGCAGATGTACAAAATTAATAATATCTATTTTATTAATATTTAAAAAAATATGCAACATTTTTATTTAACTTCTAAGAATAAATATAAATTCTATCGAAATAATTTTTCTGTAATTGCGTTTCTTAAAAATAGGTGAATGGACTCAGTAAAAACAAAATGCCCTTATTTTCAATTACTTTTAAAAAAATAAAAGCAGTGTAATTTGAATGTTCTTAGCGAATGCATCTACACTTTGCCAGTTTATTTTGAATTTGTGTTAATTACTGATATAGTAAGTGCTTAGGTTAATTAATTTTAAATTAATAAATTTTGGTTACTAATAAAGTTTACATTAAATATCTTAGTATTTCAATATAATGGTTAATTTTTTTATATCTTAATTCATAAAGGTAAATTTTACGTATGTATAGTATTTTTTGTTTCCTTGTAGAATTATGGCCTTTTCCACAAGAACGAGACAAAAAATGTAGTGTCCAGTATTTGGAACAGGAAAAAGTTTAGATCAGAAAGTCTTACCTACTTATTACGATGTTATGAAAGAGTATATGGACGTGCGTGAAAAACGGCAGACTAACATCTCTACTCTAAATTTCACTACTCCGTAACATCTCTACTCCATAACATCCCTACTCCATAACATCCCTACTCCCCAACAACCCTACTCCGTAACATCTCTACTCTATAACATCTCTACTCCATAACATCTCTACTCCGTAACATCTCTACTCCGCACTATATGCACTTGATTAGCAACTTATTAATTAAGGAGTGATTGACGGAACAAAGTACATTATTTTATCACAATTTTTCCTAGTAAGTGTTTGTCTTTATACAAAATAAAAAAAAATTACAGACGTATGTTATAAATACAAACTTAAATATACATAGTAATATATTTGTTAATTTAATTTAAAAAAACTTTGTGACAATATCGATAATTATTGTTTTACAGTTCTGTACAAAAGGTGTTTTAGCACCTTTTATAAAATTGACTTAAGTCAAAAAAATATTTGTCACGGTAAGCAATTTGAATTTTTACATTTAAAATATTTAGTTCAATAATGCCTTATTTATTAGAATATTTAGTTTTTTTTATTAGAACATGTTAAGAGTACGCAGGCAAAGAGACGGGACTTGGAGGTACATATACAGGGAACAAATATACCACCAAGACTCCAAGTCCGTAGGTCGCAGGTATGTTTGTGTGTCGAAGACTAAAAAAAAATACTTATAATACATTGTTAAACACTTATATTAAATACTTATATTGTAAATTTTAATTTTTTTTTTATTATTATAAACACATTTTTTCTTAAAATATAGTTTTTTTTTCTCCGATATAATATTATTTATTTTTAATATGTAATTAAATAAACAATAAATTTGTATGCGTCTAGGCTATTATAGCACTTTCTAGCTTTAGCTTTATTATCGTATATGATAATGAAAAAACATTATACATTGTTCCGCAAAGCACTTACTTAATAGGTTGCTAATCAAGTGCATATAGTGCGGAGTAGAGATGTTACGGAGTAGAGATGTTATGGAGTAGAGAAGTTATAGAGTAGAGATGTTACGGAGTAGGGTTGTTGGGGAGTAGGGATGTTATGGAGTAGGGATGTTATGGAGTAGAGATGTTATGGAGTAGAGATGTCATGGAGTAGAGTTGTTATAGAGTAGGGATGTTATGGAGTAGGGATGTTAGGGAGTAGAGAAATTTAGAGTAGAGATGTTAGTCTGCCTGAAAAACTTATGCCGGAACCCAATTCGAAACAAGCGACATTTCTCTGAATTTCGAAAATCGTTATACAAAAAATAGAGAGAATTTGGCAAAAGGCGTCCATTCCAATAGTAACTACCATTCGTATTGCAAAATATGCTCAAAACAGATCATAAGGAGTATATGGACTTGAAAAAAAGAATCTCTAGAAAAGAATCATTTACTGCTAAATCCAAAATCTTTTTATCCCATGCAAGGAGTACGCTTTTTGATATTGCAGTATTTGAGACGAAAAGGCAATATAAAAATTAAAAAATTAATTTATTTTTTAAGAAGTTTTGTATTAATTTTAGTTTAGTTTATATTAAAAATTTATTTATTTTTTAGAGTTTATTTTTTGTTAGAATTTTTACCAACCCACCCTTTAAAAAAATCTATTTTTATTTTATTCGTTGATGTTTTTTTTGGGAAGAGGGTTGAGATTAATAATACTCAAACTAATTTCTTAAATCGTAACGTTTCGAGGGTGGTTTCCCTCGTCCTCAGACACAAATTTAAACCCAGTTTGAATACACGTTAGAAACATACATATATACACGATATAATAAATAAAACATTATTAAGGACTACACAATACTTTTACAGTTATTAATTATAATTTATTTAGGGAAACCACCCTCGAAACGTTACGATTTAAGAAAATAGTTTGAGTATTATTAATTTCAACCCTCTTCCCAAAAAAAAACATCAACGAATAGAAAAAACCGGGGTAAAAAACACTAAGATATTTTTATTTTAACAATTTTTTTTTTTTTTTCAAATTATTTTTTCCTTCAATGTCATCAATTTATATTTTTTACTCAATATTTTTTATATAACTTTACAATATTTATTTAACAAGCCCTGAAGATGGCCTTACAATAAAGACCGAAACGTTGGCAAAAAAAAAATACTTTATTCTTAATTATTTTCTGTTCTAATAAAACAAGAAAAAAATATAACATATATGTATAAAGAAAACCTTCTTTTAAGGCATATAGCCAAGGGGGCATATATTGGGACCCATAAAAATTTAGTTTTAATAAATTTGTTTTCATATTTTTTAATTATAATAAGTACTTTTAAAAGATTATTTGTGTGTTTTAGACTTTTAAATATACAGGCTTCTGGTAAGGGGCACAAATTGGATCTCATAAAAAAATTATCTTATTAAATTAATTTTAATACTTTTTATTTATCTAAATATTATTTTTGAGTTTAAGTCTTAAAAATATATATATTTATTAAATATTTAGCTAAGATATATAATTCAATTATTTTTCCAAAAATATTTTTTGTTTAGGGCCTCGGTGGACCCTCAAGACCCCCACCGATTTTAAAATTTCTTTGATATTCGTAATAAGGTAGTCAAAATGCAACTTTTCTACGCTATTACTAATTAAATTTCCTAAAAAAAAAAAATTGGGCCAGTTTCACTCCATCCTACTCTGTAGTTATACATCTTGTTTTTTAATATACAGTTAGGTTTATTAATGCTTTGTTTGTGTTTCAGGTAGCGCATTCAATATTTTGGAACATGCAAAAGTGGCTCATAAAAATAAGATTCTGTGCAACACATATATTTTACTAAATCTAAGACTCGATAAGAAAAACAAATATTTATACATGAGTAATGAACATATATTTATAATATTAGTTGACATGGATAGCGTTAAAGAATGTATTAATCTGCAATGCAATAATATTGGTCCTAAAATGAATACTATGATGTGCTACTTATAACTGAGTCTGGTCTTAACAGTAGTTTCTACGATCGCGAATTGGTTGGTGACTTATACAATGTGTTTAGGTGTGACCGTAATAAGGATACCAGTAGTTTTTCCCGTGGTGGCGGTGCATTTATAGCTGTTATTTTAGTAAGGCGTTTGATCTTGTATGTCATTATTTACTGGCTAAAAAGTTGTGGGAATATGGGGTTAGGCCGCCTTTTCATACATGGATTGTATCGTATCTTACAGGAAGAATACAACAGGTAATTATAAATGGTTTTAAATCTTTCATTATAAAGGTCCTAAGTGGAGTACCACAAGGATCTCACCTAGGACCAATATTGTTCATTATTTTTATTAATGATATAGGTTCAAAATTTTTGTCTCAATATTTGCTTTTTGCTGATGATTTAAAGATTTACAGATGGATAACATCTATACTAGATGCTTTTATTTTACAAAGGGACCTTGATTTACTTAATGACTGGTGCATTAAAAACAAGCTGTATTTAAATAATAATAAGTGCTCGGTGATGACTTTTTCACGTAAAAAGGACCCGTTAGAGCACAATTATAAAATAGCAGATAATTTACTAAATAATGTCAATGTAATCAAGGATCTGGGTATTTTTTTGGACAGTAAATTATTATTTCATAATCATTTTGATCATATTATTTCTAATGCAAATAAAATGCTAGGTTTTGTTCTAAGGACAACTAAGGACTTTTCTAATCAGAGACCTATATTGATGTTGTATTCATCCCTAGTAAGATCAAGACTGGAATACGGATCCACCATTTGGTCCCCATATTTTGGCAACCATATTCAGCGAATTGAAACTGTTCAGAATAAGTTTTTACGTATTGTTCGATACAGACTTGCTCAGAATAACATTTGGTTGGATACGAATCAAACAAGGCAATATTTGGGTTTAGCTACACTTCAGAATAGAAGAATCTTCAGTGATGTGTGTTTTTTCTTTAAGGTTCTTGCTGGATCAATTCAATCTAGTGTTATATTGGGTCAGTTTAATATTAAAATTCCATCAAGATCCTTGAGAAGTTATCCACTCCTGGAGGTTTCCTCCTGTAATACTGTTAATGCAGAAAATTCTCCAATGAACCGTATTGTAACATTGGTTAATTTAGCATGCAATACTGTTGATTTTTACAATTCTTCATATAATATGTTTAAAAATCAATTACGTCAACATTTAGGCATGTAATTTTGTTTTATATGAGTATATTACTCTTATTTTTTTTTAATTATTATTTTATACCTATTATGCTATAAGAATATTATATAAATAACTTTGTAACTGCTATATGCGTAAATAAACGATTATTATTATTATTAAAGATAAGTCCAGAAACATCCAATTTTATTTTATTATAGCAGAAAATTCTAATGTTTAGGATACCACTTGTACAAAAAGATGTGGTACCAATATTTTAGTACCGTATTCAGAAATAGGCGCAAAAACAACTTTAGTAGAAATTAAAATAATCCTAGATTTTTTGAATCCTCAGTGTTTCATCCAGTTAAAAAAGGAAATAGAAAGTGTAGAGACAGAAAATAAAACATGCACAGATACGTATTGTATATGTAAGCAATATGCTCAAAATAATTTAAGAATTTAAATTCACTCCGGGATAAAAGAAAAATATCCTGAAATTAGAATTTCTAAATGTGGTGGTGCTATCGAATTTGACTACTTCGGAAAAAATGTTAAATATGGACTGTGTTGCTCAAATTGTAATAAATTTTGCATACCTGCTACTTGGAATCGGGAGTACGAAAATGTATTTTTTTGTCAAGAGTGCTCTTCTCATTCTAACACAATAGAAAGTACAGTATGGGTCGAAGTTAGAACCGCATTTTCCAGTATAAAAATTTATTGTAAATGGGATTGTGAAGAGTTCTTTTCGATTTCTGACATTAGTAGACATCAAAGAGAATGCGAAAAAAGACCAAATATATATTGTCCCAATGTAACTTGTACTTGGAAAGGGCGTTTAATGCAGCTAGAAGAACATTTAAAAATACATGGTTCTTTACTAACTTTCAGCAGCAGCATAAACATGAGCCTTGTTAGATGGCAATCAACAGTTTATCTGTACCATCAAAAAGAACTACTTATTCTTATGCATGTTGAATATATTTTAAATTTTAATAAAACCACTTACTCAAAAATATATCGAGCAATATGTACTCTACCACAATTTTCGAAAAATTAATATGTGATGTCTTTGCAGAAAAATTGCAGTGAAAATGAGGTTAATGAGCCGTCATTTACTTTTCACCAGTTATGTAATAGGGTTCGAATTTTGCTAAAAGAAAAAGAAAAATTAAAACAGGACTTCGACAAAGATCGCAATTGTCCAAACAATTACTGTTTATGTCATAGATCAATACAACATCTAATATGGGACATACATGTAAACAAAGATAATATATCTGGTGTAAAAGCCAGGTTTCAATATTGTGGTGGTGCCATAGAATTAAAATTTAATGGCAAACATATTAAATTGGAAATGTATTGTTTCAACTGTAAAGAAATGTCTATACCCACATATTGGAGTTTACCTACTAATGAAAATATTTGTACAGAATGTTTACCATTTGTAAACACTGCTTATGAAGAAATACCAACAAATATTAAAAATGTAATTTTTCAAGTGACGCTTGGATGTAAATGGTATTGCGATAAAAGTTTTAACTTGTATTTAGATTGTGATGGGGAATTTAGTAAAATAGGTAAGCATGAGCTAGAGTGTACTAAAAGACAACCTAAATTTATTGAATGCCCCGTTTTTAATTGTGAGTGGATGGGAGATTTCAAACGCTTAAATAATCATTTAAAATCAGAACATAAAATAGAATTTTGTCATGGTAATGTTATAGAGAAAAAAATAATTAATCAAGACCATTCAGGACTTTTTTATATGTATCATGACAAGGCCATGTGCGTGTTTTATCAGAATAAGCTCTATTTTGAAATGCTTGGTATTTTTCCACACACACACAAATCATATAAAATATTATTACAAGAAAGAGATGTTGTATATCCCAAAATAAAATTTCAAGTTTTTAAGAACGAAGAAACTTCAGGGCGATATATTTTAAAATTAAAATAAAATACACTTAAAGTGACAAGATTATTTTTTCCTACAATATATATTTTTTTAATTAAATATAGACGATATTTTTTTTATTTATTGTTTTATTTTATTAGTTAAGTACAGTAGAGTACGTATTGCGGCGGATGAGCCAATTCCCTCCACTTTTCATTTAGACCACGCCCCTACTTTAATAGCCCCCTTTTTAATAGCCCCCATAACAAACCTGTTTTAACAGGACTGTTAATGTAAATAACAGAGCTGTTTTAACAGGGCTGTTTTAACAGAGTTGTTTTAACAGGGCTGTTTTAACAGAGCTGTTTTAAAAGGGCTGTTTTAACAGGGCTGTTTTAACAGGGCTTTTTTAACAGAGCTGTTTTAACAGGGCTGTTTTAACAGGGCTGTTTTAACAGGGCTGTTTTAACAGAGTTGTTTTAACAGGGCTGATTTAACAGAGCTGTTTTAACAGAGCTGTTTTAACAGGGCTGTTTTAACAGAGCTGTTCGAACAGGGCTTTTTCTAATTATTCTATACCCATATATTGGACTTTTTAATAGGTAAGCATGAGCTAGAGTGTACTAAAAGACAACCTAAATTTATTGAATGCCCCGTTTTTAATTGTGAGTGGATGGGAGATTTCAAACGCTTAAATTATCATTTAAAATCAGAACATAAAATAGAATTTTGTCATGGTAATGTTATAGAGAAAAAAATAATTAATCAAGATCATTCAGGACTTTTTTATATGTATCATGAAAAGGCCATGTGCGTGTTTTATCAGAAAAAGCACTATTTTGAAATGCTTGGTATTTTTTCACACACACACAAATCATATAAAATATTATTACAAGAAAGAGATGTTCTATATCCCAAAACAAAATTTCAAGTTTTTAAGAACGAAGAAACTTCAGGGCGATATATTTTAAAATAAAAATAAAATACACTTAAAGTGACAAGATTATTTTTTCCTACAATATATATTTTTTTAATTAAATATAGACGACATTTTTTTTTATTTATTGTTTTATTTTATTAGTTGAGTACAGTAGAGTAGGTATTGCGGCGGATGAGCCAATTCCCTACACTTTTCATTTAGACCACGCCCCTACTTTAATAGCCCCCTTTTTAATAGTCCCCATAACAGAACTGTTTTAACAGGGCTGTTAATGTAATTAACAGAGCTGTTTTAACAGGTCTATTTTAATAGAGCTATTTTAACAGGGCTGTTTTAACAGAGCTGTCTTAACAGGGCTGTTTTAACAGAGCTGTTTGAACAGGGCTTTTTCTAATTAAGTTTATATCAGATCTGACCCAATGTAAACTGATCTGATATAAACTGATTAAGAAACAGCTCTGTTAAAACAGCCCTGTTAATTACATTAACAGCCCTGTTAAAACAGCTCTTTTATGGGGGCTATTAAAAACGGGGCTATTAAAGTAGGGGGCATGGTCTAAATGGAAAGTGGAGGGGGTTGGTTTACCACCGCAATACCTATTCAATAGTGTAGCGATTTTTTTTTTCGAATCTTCGATAATCCGAATAATGTGGTAATCCGAACGATAAAATTCGGACTATAGTAATAATGCAGTATACTGCATTATCCGGATTATCAAAGATTCGGATTATCTTAGTAGCTATTAGAAGTAACACTGAAATTTTCAACGCTTATACAGGGTATCCGGAAATTTCGGAAGCCAATTCCTCGGACAAAAATAAAAAAAAAGTTTGTATGGACATGTGTCCGAAAATGCTTATTGACGGAGCTACAGCCCTCCAATGTTGGGGCTCTAAAGAAGGTTTTTATTTATTATCTTGGGAACCCTTTGAGATATAGCAACGAGGTTTTGCACGTAAACGAATCTTAATAAGACCCATCTTGGTACGTTATTTTCATGTACTTATTTAACCTGAGTGTGTCCCCGTGCCTTATCAGTTTTTTGTCCCAAACTTGTTTCTGTGTAATTTTTTTGTAATTTTATTTTAGAATATGATTCCTTAGGTATATACATAAAAAAGGTACTCTTTTTGCAATACTGTAAGGTCCAAACCGTTTTCGAGAAAAAATCATTCAAGGAGAAAAAATTAAATACTAAAATGTTGAAAACCAATATTTCAATGATGCAGGGGAATGTACATCAAAAACTAAGAAAAAAAACCTCATATACATGTACTTCCAAAAATCAATCCTAATGAAGCTATGGTTTCCTAAAAAGGTACAATTTTTACAGGGCCAACCTTAAAAGCGATTTTTTGACCTACATGTATAGAAACTCTTTTCATATAGTTTTTCATACAAAATAACCCTGCATCATTGAAATTTTGGTTTTCAGCATTTTAGTATTTCATTCTTCGTCCCCGAACCGTGAAATTTCACCTTCAAATGATTTTTTCTCGAAAACGATCAATCCTACAGTATTACAACAAGAGGACCTTTTTTATGTATTTTGACATGAGGAATCATGTTTCAGTAATAAAATTACAAAAACGTTACACAGAAAAAATAAATTAAGTAAAAAATAAGTACATAAAAATAACATACGAAGATGAGCCTTATTAAGATTAGTTTTACATGCAAAACCTCGTTTGGACTTTTTCCCGAAGCTTCCAAACATGCAAACCCTTATTTTGACATTGACAATAAAAAAATATCACTTCCGGTCTAACCGGAAGTTATACTATTTATTTTTGAATGGAACCCTATATTTGGTAATGAAACCCTACATTTGATAACTTCTTGTAATTCTTGTTCTACAACTATGTATGTGATATTTTTATAAATGTAGTCAATTTTCGCCAACGTTTCTGCCTTTATTGATTGCCCATCTTCAGGGTTTATCAATATGAAAAAATATGACAAGAAAAAAATATTTATTATATTTGGTGGCGCCACAGCTGTGCACGGTCCATCGTGACGTTTTTATTATAATAAATTTATTATTGCAGATAAATATGCAGATAAAATAATTATATTGAAGTGGATCAATAATAAACAAAAGAACACTTTTATTCACTTTTTTGATATTATTTTTACATCGAGAGGTAGAGAGGGGTAACGTAATTGTTAAGAGGAGGGTAGACAAGCGCGACGAAGCTTGAAGAGTGGAGAGGGAGTCAAAAATGACAAAAATGCGCGAGTAATTATCACCTGCATGGTGATATGATTTTTCTTCTTTAAACCTGGCGGTATAGCAGAAAGGTTTGATGTTAGCAGTTCGCTTTCTAGAAGTGTTGAGACGCGATCAGTACTTTAACAGCTGCCCTACTGTTGTATTGTGCTTCAAAATCAGCGTCCATAGGACTTGCCTTTTTGCTTACTTTAACTGGTTTTTGCGACTGTGAAAAACATAATAAAACCTTTTTTTACTTTGTCATAAAAGAAAGTATTACTATGGAAAAAAAAACATTTTTTTTTGCTTATATCACGTCTTTTCTGAAACGTCGACAAAAATCAAAATAAGCAACAAAAAAATGATTGTTTGTCTGTCGGTAGGTCTGTCTGTATCCACGATAACTTAAGAACTCTTTGAGCTAGCGACTTGAAATTTGGTATGCAGATGTATTTTTATTACGTTGTACAAGTTCGTATTTAAGCAAAATCGGTTTGGGGGAGGAGGGTAAAATGGGGTTTACATTTTTGTTTACCCTTACTTCCAAAATGTAAAAAATTGTTTCTAGACATAACTTTCTTATTATTCATAGTAAAAAATACCTATATTTGGTAATGAAACCCTACATTTGATAACTTCTTGTAATTCTTGTTCTACAACTATGTATGTGATATTTTTATAAATGTAGTCAATTTTCGCCAACGTTTCTGCCTTTATTGATTGCCCATCTTCAAGGTTTATCAATATGAAAAAATATGACAAGAAAAAAATATTTGTTATGTTTGGTGGCGCCACAGCTGTGCACGGTCCATCGTGACGTTTTTATTATAATAAATTTATTATTGCAGATAAATATGCAGATAAAATAATTATATTGAAGTGGATCAATAATAAACAAAAGAACACTTTTATTCACTTTTTTGATATTATTTTTACATCGAGAGGTAGAGAGGGGTAACGTAATTGTTAAGAGGAGGGTAGACAAGCGCGACGAAGCTTGAAGAGTGGAGAGGGAGTCAAAAATGACAAAAATGAGCGAGTAATTATCACCTGCATGGTGATATGATTTTTCTTCTTTAAACCTGGCGGTATAGCAGAGAGGTTTGATGTTAGCAGTTCGCTTTCTAGAAGTGTTGAGACGCGATCAGTACTTTAACAGCTGCCCTACTGTTGTATTGTGCTTCAAAATCAGCGTCCATAGGACTTGCCTTTTTGCTTACTTTAACTGGTTTTTGCGACTGTGAAAAACATAATAAAACCTTTTTTTACTTTGTCATAAAAGAAAGTATTACTATGGAAAAAAAATCATTTTTTTTTGCTTATATCACGTCTTTTCTGAAACGTCGACAAAAATCAAAATAAGCAACAAAAAAATGATTGTTTGTCTGTCGGTAGGTCTGTCTGTATCCACGATAACTTAAGAACTCTTTGAGCTAGCGACTTGAAATTTGGTATGCAGATGTATTTTTATTACGTTGTACAAGTTCGTATTTAAGCAAAATCGGTTTGGGGGAGGAGGGTAAAATGGGGTTTACATTTTTGTTTACCCTTACTTCCAAAATGTAAAAAATTGTTTCTAGACATAACTTTCTTATTATTCATAGTAAAAAATACCTATATTTGGTAATGAAACCCTACATTTGATAACTTCTTGTAATTCTTGTTCTACAACTATGTATGTGATATTTTTATAAATGTAGTCAATTTTCGCCAACGTTTCTGCCTTTATTGATTGCCCATTTTCAGGGTTTATCAATATGAAAAAATATGACAAGAAAAAAATATTTGTTATATTTGGTGGCGCCACAGCTGTGCACGGTCCATCGTGACGTTTTTATTATAATAAATTTATTATTGCAGATAAATATGCAGATAAAATAATTATATTGAAGTGGATCAATAATAAACAAAAGAACACTTTTATTCACTTTTTTGATATTATTTTTACATCGAGAGGTAGAGAGGGGTAACGTAATTGTTAAGAGGAGGGTAGACAAGCGCGACGAAGCTTGAAGAGTGGAGAGGGAGTCAAAAATGACAAAAATGCGCAAGTAATTATCACCTGCATGGTGATATGATTTTTCTTCTTTAAACCTGGCGGTATAGCAGAGAGGTTTGATGTTAGCAGTTCGCTTTCTAGAAGTGTTGAGACGCGATCAGTACTTTAACAGCTGCCCTACTGTTGTATTGTGCTTCAAAATCAGCGTCCATAGGACTTGCCTTTTTGCTTACTTTAACTGGTTTTTGCGACTGTGAAAAACATAATAAAACCTTTTTTTACTTTGTCATAAAAGAAAGTATTACTATGGAAAAAAAATCATTTTTTTTTGCTTATATCACGTCTTTTCTGAAACGTCGACAAAAATCAAAATAAGCAACAAAAAAATGATTGTTTGTCTGTCGGTAGGTCTGTCTGTATCCACGATAACTTAAGAACTCTTTGAGCTAGCGACTTGAAATTTGGTATGCAGATGTATTTTTATTACGTTGTACAAGTTCGTATTTAAGCAAAATCGGTTTGGGGGAGGAGGGTAAAATGGGGTTTACATTTTTGTTTACCCTTACTTCCAAAATGTAAAAAATTGTTTCTAGACATAACTTTCTTATTATTCATAGTAAAAAATAAATTAAAAACCACCTAAAAAGTAAAATAAAATTACACAAAAAATGTTATCATTTTTCCATGAAAAGTCCAAATGGGCGAAGAAAGTGCATGCTTGTGCCTGCCTACCTTACTATGTTCTTGCATTGCCATAATCGATGCTAACCAGCTTGCGACAGCAAAAAATTAAAGTTTTTATAGTGGGAGAGCAAGAAACACGAACTCTGTTG
Source organism: Brachypterus glaber (assembly GCA_958510825.1). Classification (NCBI taxonomy): domain Eukaryota; kingdom Metazoa; phylum Arthropoda; class Insecta; order Coleoptera; family Kateretidae; genus Brachypterus; species Brachypterus glaber. Next base: position 87,677,464 of record OY294045.1, on the reverse strand, counting down.
TTGTGTACGCCATTACTAACTGGATACAGATACATATTTACAGGTATCTTTTCGATATAACATATATACTGACAGTGCCATCTATGACACAATGGACGAATTAACGAATATAAGAGGGGTTGGCAATATTAGAAACATGTCAATAATTGGCTTACCTACCTTATTTCTGAAAGCATACACGAAAACATGGAATCTTGACGAAGGTGTTTTTACAAGGATAGTTTTTTGCTATAAAAGTTTTATAATTAAAATAGGATTCCACATCAGAGATAGCAGTAAAATAGCAATATTTCAGTCTGCTCTCATTCTGAAACTCACACTAAAAAAGTCCTTATTTATTGTTATCAGACGCGGGCTGGCTTCTTGAGGCCATGTTGGAAAAATTACAAAAGGGTCAGTAGAATAGTTCAAAATTTAAGAAAAATTTAAAAATCGAGGGCCAGAATAGCCAAAACAGAAAAAAAGTCGTGGGATGGAACGCTCAGCAGTTACTGCTACTGTAGGCCACTGCAGCGCGCCTTGTCTTTGGCCTTATGGCCAGTCCACCACTGTTATTGAGATATAAACAGAAACATATTCCCAAACCTACTTCCTCCTCCAAAGATACAGACACACAAAAAAAACAAAGTCCAAACATTGTTTGGTAAACAAGGCCCACGGTGGGTTTTTAGGGTCATTTTTGGATCATCTGGCAACCACAATTTTCTTCTTTGAATTCGTTATATGAGTCGTGTGTGCAATTTCTGCAAAAAAATAAAAAAATCTATCTGTTGTTTCGTTTTTTATACAGAAAAATATTAATTTTACTGACATAATCACAGTCCGCCTAAAAACATTTAAACAAAACAGAAACATATTCCCAAACCTACTTCCTCCTCCAAAGATACAGACAAAAAAAAAACAAAAAAAATAGGAATAGAATGACGGAGTCCAAACATTGTTTGGTAAACAAGGCCCACAGTGGGTTTTTAGGGTCATTTTTGGATCATCTGGCAACCACAATTTTCTTCTTTGAATTGGTTATATGGGTCGTGTGGGCAATTTCTGCAAAAAAATAAAAAAAAATCTATCTGTTGTTTCGTTTTTTATACAGAAAAATATTAATTTTACTGACATAATCACAGTCCGCCTAAAAAAATTTAAACAAAACATATTCCCAAACCTTTTTCCTCCTCCAAAGATACAGACACAAAAAAAAAACAAAAAAAAAATAGGAATAGAATGACGGAGTCCAAACAAAATTTTCGTTTCCAACAAAGATTCGTGTAAATTTACATTTAGTGATCAATTTTGAGTAAAACTATAAAAAAAATCATGTGGGACAATTTTGAGAAAATCGATTTTCTTTTATTTGGTCTTTAACAAGTGTTTGCTTTTATTAAGATTCTGGTTTGAGAAGCATTTGGTTGTCAAATTAACAAAGATGTTTTATTTTAAATAAGCGTTCAATTGGTTTTCAAATTATTTAAATCACTTTTTACACAAAAAGGTTATATTTATTTAAATTTGAAAATTTATATTTTTCTTTGATTTTTTGTAAACAAACATTTGTTTTTTTTATTTCTGGCATAAATAATATATTTTTTTAAAAAGTTTTTTAACAACAATTGCTGCATTTAAAACAAGATTTCAACTGTTTTTTGAATCATTTAAATTAATTTATAAATAAACTAGATGAAACGTTGCAAGCACCCTGTCAAAACATCGGCACTATTGTACAATAGAGCCATCTAGTTTGCAAAGTCCAAACTAGGTGTTTTGTTTGATTTTAAATTCTGTATCTTTAAAACATTATATTCTAGCAAAAAACTGTATATAACATTTTTTATAGGGCTTAAAAAGAGCTTTTATTTAAAATATAATTTTTTAAAATCGGGTTATAAATATGTGAGATATGCTAAAAAACCTTTCACTGCTTTAAACGTCAATATCTCAAAAACAATGCGTTTTAAGAAAACGTTGTTTATAACATTTTTTGACCAATTTAAAATTATCTTTTATATAAGTGCTAAATTAACCAAATACAATAATAATTGCCTTAATTATAAACAAAAAACGCTAAAAATAGGAGTTTTACCCTATTTTTACCCCCTTACCCTCAATCTTTTACCCCAAAAATCTAATCAGCTCTTCGGAATACGATAAGAAACAATATGCAAAAAACCGCAAGTCGATATCTCATGTAGAAATGGAGTTAGAGAGTTTACACCCAGACAGACAGACAGACAGACAGACGGACGCAATTTTTTTTTACTGATTTCGACTGGCATAAATAATATATTTTTTTAAAAAGTTTTTTAACAACAATTGCTGCATTTAAAACAAGATTTCAACTGTTTTTTGAATCATTTAAATTAATTTATAAATAAACTAGATGAAACGTTGCAAGCACCCTGTCAAAACATCGGCACTATTGTACACTAGAGCCATCTAGTTTGCAAAGTCCAAACTAGGTGTTTTGTTTGATTTTAAATTCTGTATTTTTAAAACATTATATTCTAGCAAAAAACTGTATATAACATTTTTTATAGGGCTTAAAAAGAGCTTTTATTTAAAATATAATTTTTTAAAATCGGGTTATAAATATGTGAGATATGCTAAAAAACCTTTCACTGCTTTAAACGTCAATATCTCAAAAACAATGCGTTTTAGGAAAACGTTGTTTATAACATTTTTTGACCAATTTAAAATTATCTTTTATATAAGTGCTAAATTAACCAAATACAATAATAATTGCCTTAATTATAAACAAAAAACGCTAAAAATAGGAGTTTTACCCTATTTTTACCCCCTTACCCTCAATCTTTTACCCCAAAAATCTAATCTTCGGAATACGATAAGAAACAATATGCAAAAAACCGCAAGTCGATATCTCATGTAGAAATGGAGTTAGAGAGTTTACACCCAGACAGACAGACAGACAGACAGACGGACGCAATTTTTTTTTACTGATTTCGACTTAGAATGGTCTAAAACGTCGAGAAATGTGAAAAAAACCGTGGTCAAAGATTTAGACTTTTCGGCGAAGATTTCAATACATCGGCACTCTTAGTAGCACTAAGTGCCGATGTAAAAAGTTATATGCCTTTAAATTTGAAAGTAGTTTTTTTTATTTTGTGTTTATTTTGAAACAAAAAATTGGTTTTTGTATTATCCTGGCTTAACTGCCCTCTTTTAAAAATAAATAAAAATATTTTGTATTTTAAATAAGCTTTTAATGGTGTTTTATGAAGCATCCAAATCGGTTGGTAAATAAAAAAGTTATAGTGCCTTAAATTCATAAGAATTACTCCCAAAAAGACGTTCTACAGAAAATTGGAGAGTTTTTTTTGCGGTGCAGTTTAATTACTCTTCTTGGACATTTAATTATAAAATACGCTTTTTACTTTTTTTTTAACACCTATTGGTGGATTAAAATGGGGATATTGGTGGATGAACCCCCTTCCTAAATTTGAATATATAAAAATATAAATTTTCAAATTTAAATAATTATAACTTTTTTATTTAAAAAGCGATTTAAATTATTTGAAAACCAAATGAAAGCTTATTTAAAATATAACATCTTTGTTAATAATACTATTTTTTGAAAAATGCTTCCTTACGCCATAATCTTAATAAAAGCAAATACTCGTTTAAGAAAACCAAAAGAAAATCGATTTTTTTAAAAATTTTATTTTTTTTGCAAAAGTTGTGCACAAAACCCATGTAATTAATAAAAGAAAATTGTGGTTGCCAGATGATCCAAAAAAATAACCCCAAAAATCCACCGCGAGGCCCTCTTATGGAATAGTACAAAAATAATAAGAAGACTAACAGAACAATTTACTGTCGAATTTAATTTCGTTTAAAGACACACGATATTTTAATTTGAAATCTTTAATATGTTCAACGAAGAAGATAGGACAGACAATATTAAAGACAAGATTAAAGTTAGTTATACCTTAGGGTGGTCCTTAAAAAATAGATTTTTTGGGTACACATATAATCTAGCTGGACAAAGGTGTTAAACCTCGCGTGAAACTTTTAAAATTATTTTAGAACATCTAAAACATTAAACAAGCGCACAAAAAAAAAGTTGTATGTGCTGAGGTTGAGACCCGCCTATTCTTATGTATTTTGGGATGCTGAACGCGAATCTGCTATAAAAAATCAACTCATGCGCTTATTTTTTTTTGCTACACTGAAAAAACTATCTAAAATAGTGAAAATCTCATATTATAATATTATATACCGGGTGTTTCAGGAAGGTGGTTCATGGTGGTAAATGTGACAGTTTGTAACACAGTGGGGGGTCATTTTTTTTTAAAATTGTCTTACGTAATATATAGACAGTCCCTAATATTATTAATATTAAATTTCTACATGTTATGTAGAAATTTTAGAGAAAAAATAAAATGAGTCTTGGAACTTATAATGATGAGAAAAATATTAAAATTATTCAAAATAAAAAAAAAATCCGTCTTTTTAAAAATATATTAAAGTATACCTATTTTTATGATAAAAGTTTTATTTACCTTTATAAATAAGAACCTACAGAAATTTTTATAATCTCGGAGGTATTACATGTTAGTCAAATTGTTCCAAATTCAGGAAAAGACCTTTCAGCAAGAGAATCCTTACGATAACAAAAGTATTGAAAGAGGCCGAGCTTTTGCCACTTTATCGTGTGACAGTCTGCGGGAGTTTTTCGTGTTTGTTTTCTTTTTCTACCGAATAGAGTAAAGGAATCGAAAAAACATCATGCTTAGATAAGTAAGACCTCTAATACCAAAAACCTTTAAATATATAAATATTTTGCCATTTTTATTCTTTAAAAGTAAAAATGTACACAGAAAAAAAGGATATCTTGAATCAAAGCAAAACGATCAAGACTGTCTTGGATCAAGTCCGCCGTGATCTTGGCATTTGAGGTCCTAGATTTAAGGACATTTCCTTAAAAAAGTCCAAACCTTTTATTTAAGATCATATTATCTTAAACCAAGTATGTAATTATCTTGATTCAAGATCATATTGTCTTTATACAAGATCATATTGTTACACCAAATCTTGGTTTAAGAAAATATAATCTTGAATGAAGAGAATTATAATCTTGATTTAAGATTATGATTCTCTTGATTCAATATCATATTATCTTAAACCAAGACTTGGTGTAAGATAATATTTTTTTTTGAGATCCCACAGTAAGGTTCCAGGGTTAATAGAATGGTAAATGTTTTGAAAAAATTTCCCACACATGTATAATATTATTTCGCACGCCTATGATATATGTTTCTTACTCTGTTAATCGTGTGAAATTTGGTTTCATAGGTGGTCGTAGGAAAAAAGCACTTGTTTTTGAAGAAAAACTTGTTGCAACGCCATTGCAAAATGTCGCTTATAGGTATAAATTATTTAAAGCTACTTACCCGTGAATTTTTTAAGTAAATTTGAAAATCCCCATCGTTTGAGGGTAACAATGATAAACCTTTAAAGACAACTGACGGCAAAAAAAAAACAAACCTAACTTCTCTCCTGTGCATATCTTGCACTACTACGCAAATTGTCTGCCAGTCAAAAATAATAACGGGCGAGTCTACTGTATATCTACATGGGGTGAGGCAGGCAAACTCTTTACCGTAAGACAACAGGGGCTTTGAGTCAAGATAATCACTCTTGATTCTCTCTTACTATTTTAAATGTCATGCATTTAAGAAAAAAATCCTTGACACAAGGATTTTTCTACCAAGAGAATAGTTAAAGGAAACCAAAGTCACAGATGATCTTAAACCGAGGATACATGATCTTAAAAAAAGATTATTACCTCGATTTAAGATAATATAAATCCAAGATAATTTATTATCTTCTGCCAAGATAACCTTTTTTTCTGTGTAGGTATTCTTAATAGTATAAAACGGTAGTTTCGAAATTTCCAATTCACCAAAAAATATCATAGTCAAAAAAGTCTTGCATACAAAAGTATTTTATGAAAAACAAGCCGTAAAGATATGTAATACTACGCATTCTATTATATACTATTCAGATTATATGGTATATTACATTTTCCCAAATAACGCAAGATTTATATGTAAAACGCAAAGTAAAATATTGAGGCCAACAAAAGAGTTGTTCTCCTGTAGGCGGCCTACAGTAGGTCTAGGTAAATTAAAACAACAAATTAACTTAAAAAAAAATGTTTCGAAAGACGAAAAAATTTTGAATTTCGAAAAAAAAATCAAATTTTTTTTTTTCAAAAATAAATTGAAAAAAAATTTTTTTTTTCAAATATAAATTGAAAAAATTCTTTTTTCAAAAGTAAATTTAAAAAAAAATCAAATCTTTAAATAATCTTTTTTTGAAATACGAAAAATAAAAAAAACAAACTTTTTACAAAAATTGAATTTTTCGGAAAACAAAAATATTTAAAAAAAAATGGAAAAGAGTTCTTTTAGTTTAACTTCCCATAACGTTTTGTTTTGGGGCGATTACTTTCAAACACAATCAGGACTTGACATGCATCATCCACCTATATCTTTTAAAGTTAAACTGGAAAAGAAAATAGATTTTTTAAGTTTTACATATTTTGAATTTGATTTTAATAATGTTAATTATAGGATGTTTAATGATGCGGTAGCTTCCTTGGATTGGGTAAGGGTTTTAAATTCAAATAATGTAGAAAGTAATGTACTTGTTTTTTATGACATTATAAATCACTTGTTAAATTTACATGTTCCCAAAAAAATGATTAAAAAATCAAATTTTCCAAATTGGTATAGCACTGAATTGAAGGAAGTCATAATTCATAAAAAAGAAGCACATAAAAATTTTAAAATCACGGGGGCTGCTGTTGACTACCAAAAGTTAAAAATTAAGAGAAAAGTGTAAATCTATTCATGATTTGTTACGCTAAGTATATAAAAAATTTGGAGACTGATTTTCAAGAAAATTTTAACAATTTTTGGAAATATGTAAATAACAGTAAGGGCACAAATGGACTTCCGACGACTATGTCTTTTAATGGAAACTCTACTAGTGATCCTCAAGTTATTGCAAATTTCTTTGCTGATAATTTTTCTTCCATTTATTCAAAAAATAAAACTCAATCATATGACATGCCTTATATATCGAATGTAAATTTTTCAACCTGCAGTTTATCAAAAGCTGAAATTTTAGTAGGTCTTGATAAACTTGAATGTAAGTCCAGTTGTGGGCCTGATGGCATTCCAGCAATTTTATTGAAAAATTGCAGATTTTCCCTGACTGAACCTCTCTTTTTGCTTTTTAATCAATCTCTTTCTGAAGGAAAATTTCCAGAAAACTGGAAAAAGTCTTACGTAACTCCAGTGTACAAAACTGGTGATAGAAGTAACATAAAAAATTAAAGACCAGTTTCCAAAATTTCACAAATACCCAAAGTTTTTGAAAAACTGGTAAGCAAATATTTTATTTATAACTTCAAAAGTGTTCTGATTGATCAGCAGCATGGTTTTCGCCAGGGAAGATCTGCAACAACCAATCTCCTTTGTTTCGAACATGATGTTTTAGATGCTTTTGAAAAAGGTTTGCAAGTTCATACTATTTATACTGATTTTTATAAGGCCTTTGACATTGTTCCACATAATGTTTTGTTAGACAAAATGTTTTCCTTTGGTTTAAGTGGAAAAATGTATGAATGGCTTTATGACTTTCTGAAGAATAGACTGCAGGTTGTTAAAATTTATAATATCTTGTCTTATGTGTTCGAGGTGCCATCTGGTGTACCCCAGGGTGGACACCTTTCTACAACTTTATTTAACCTTTTTATAAATGATATTTTTAGATTTATAGGCTATTTATTTTTTCTGTTATTTGCAGATGACCTTAAACTTTATTTAATTATTAGAAATATTTTTGATTGTATAAGGCTACAAGAAGGGTAAAATAAATTGTATGTGTTTTGAATGGAATGTGCTTGAATATTGAAAAATGTAAAGTAATGCAATTTTCTAGAAGTCACAATGCAATACAGTATACTTATAATATCAATGGCGTTAATCTTGAAAATGTCACGTTTATAAGAGATTTGGGAATAACATATGATAATTTATTAAGTTTTCAAAGACATATTGATTTTCAAGTTAATAAATCTTTGAAGCTTTTGGGATTTTTAGAAAGAAATTTGAATGATTTTAGGAATATAAAATGTATAAAACAACTTTACTTTTCTATTGTAAGATCAAATTTAGAATTTTCGTCAATTGTATGGTATGTATTCTATAATGAGCAGAAATATAAAATTGAATGTGTTCAAAATCGATTTTTAAAATTTTTAAATTATAAGGCTGGTTTGCAGCTTCCTGATGTCTTTTCTACTAGAATTTATTTTGAAATAAGTTCACTTGAGAATAGACGCAGGTATTTAGATTTAATTTTTTTATACAGGTTGGTGAATGGTATATATGATTGTCCAAAGGCTTTTTCACTTTTAAATTTTTTTTTTACTCCTCAGCGGAGTTCTAGAACTAAATATATATTTTACACTGAGTTTTGTAGAACAAATTATATATTAAATTCGCCAATCAATAGATTGTGTTTGTTAGCAAATAAAATGGATTTGGACTTTTCTGTGTCCCTAAATAGATTTAAAATACAGGTAAAAAGTGGACTAGATAGACTGTGATATATATTTAAGTAACTAGTATATTTACGGAAATGTAACTACATATTGTAAACTTAAATTGGCTCTGCCGTAAATAAAATTATTATTATATCACAATGGGTCTTCCCCTCGTAGATTTATGAAAAACGTTTTATAATAATATAATAATAATAATAAAGCATTTATTCCGGCATATAAGCCATATCACATAGGAATATTAGAAAAAAAAAATAAAAAATAAAACATACACAAAAATATATACATAAAAAAAAAGGTTGGATTTACAGTCATTATAACAAAAAACAAAGACGTCGCCAACTTCCAAAAATAGTAGAGGTCCAGAAAACATCTGATGACACTACAGCTCTTCAGATTGTTCTGGGTGCAGGAAAGGCGCTCTACAAAGCTGGCAAGCTTTTTTCTCCGAAGAGCGTCCAATGTGTTAATTCGGGCTGTAGCAAACATTTCAGAGGCACTATTATACCGCGGAAGTCTGTGAATAATGCGATAGGCATTATTATAGCAAACGCGTAACGTACGCCAAGAAGCCACAGTGTGGTTGCACCAGAGTTCTCCTGAGTACAGGTCGTAACAGAAAGTCTTGAACAAAAGGTTTTTAACTTCTACAGAACACTTGCTGAATTTTCTTGCGATCATATTAGCACGAACACACAAGTTTTTATAGTGACGTTGAATTTCAGAGTTATCACACAGTGTATTGTCTATTATATGACCTAGATATTTAATAATAATAATAATAATAATAATATTTATTGCATAGAAAGGACTTACATAATATATACATGGTAATCATTTGCAAATAAATATGCTAAAAACACAGAAATGTAATAAAACATTTGAGCGTGCCTTTAAAATATTTTCTAAAACTAAAAATCAATATTTTCAAAATTTATAAGAATACGAGGTAAGTTATAATATATAATTAAGTTATAGTTTAGATACCTGCTCGATAGGGGTATTATTAAGGAAAATTGAGGGAACAATCAGATCCACAGGGGGTTTAAATACCATTAGTTTACTTTTGTCAGTGTTGTATTTAAGAAATGTTTTTAACGCGAATTCTTCACACTTACGAAGAAGTAACCGGAGGCCTTCTAAAGAAGGACATAGTAGCACCATGTCATACAGTTAACTTTGACACTACCACAGAAACAACCAGCGGCAACTGCCAACAGGATATAGTGGAGTTCGTCAATATACGCATTGAAAAAATCAGGAGCTAGAAGGCTTCCTTGGCGTACACCATTTCGCAGTAAGAAGCTAGAAGATTTGGTAGAACCCCACAGGATGAAGGCAGTCGCATTGAAGTTCCAGTTCTGAATCAGTCGGCATATGTAGCAGGGTACTTTCCGTTTCAAGAGAGCTTTTATTAAGGTAGGGTGATGAACTCTGTCAAATGCCTTACTCAAATCCAAGAATAAAGCATACACTGGAGTGTTTTTCCTTATATTGTGGCTGACAGTTTCTTTCAGAAGGTAGATAGCTTCAGCTATCCATGAATTTTTTGTCCAGGGTTTTTTTTGTGCAATTTTGGTAAATTCGAAACTAAAGTATAATACTATTTCAGCGCTACGCGCTGTGAATAGTATTACACAGAAAAAAAGGTTATCTTGGCAGAAGATAATAAATTATCTTGGATATTTATTATCTTAAATCGGGGTAATAATCTTCTTTTAAGATCATGTATCCTCGGTTTAAGATTATCTGTGACTTTGGTTTCCTTTAATTATTCTCTTGGTAGAAAAATCTTTGGAACAATTTTTCCTTAAATGCATGACATTTAAAATAGTAACAGAGAATCAAGAGTTATTATCTTGACACAAAGCCCCTGTTGTCTTACGGTAAACAGTTTGCCGGCCTCACCCCACGTAGATATACAGTAGACTCGCCCGTTGTTATTGTTGGCTGGCAGACAATTTGTGTAGTAGTTCAAGATATGCGTGGGAGAGAAGTTAGGTTTGTTTGTTTTTTTTGCCGTCAGTTGTCTTTAAAGATGTATCATTGTATGTTTTACCCTCAAACGATGGGGATTTTCAAAATTACTTAAAAAATTCACGGGTAATAAGCTTTAAATAATTTTGCAATGGTGTTGCAACAAGTTTTTCTTCAAAAATAAGTGCTTTTTCCTACGACCACCTATCAAACCAAATTTCACATTAACAGAGTAAGAAAGTATCATATTATAGGCGTGCGAAATAATAATATACATGTATGTGTGGGAATTTTTTTCAAAATATTTACCATTCTATTAAACCTGGAACCAGACTGTGGGGTCTCAAAAAAAGTATTATCTTACATCAAGTCTTGGGTTAAGATAATATGATCTTGAATCAAAAGAATCATAATCTTAAATCAAAATTATAATTATCTTCATTCAAGATTATTTTATCTTAAACCAAGACTTGGTGTAAGATAATATGATCTTAAATAAATGGTTTAAGTGGTTTTGATTTAAGGAAATGTCCTTAAATCTAGGACCTCAAATGCCAAGATCACGGCGGATTAGATACAAGACAGTCATGGCGTTGAACATATCGAAAGCCATGGCGGCCTTGGTTCAAGATCGTTTTGTTTTGATTCAAGATATCCTTTTTTTCTGTGTATAAGTAACTATGAAAATGTCTGTCTGTGCTGTCTGTTCATCTGGTGTCACGTTCTTTGTGGACACGATAACTCAAGAACGAATTATCCGGTTGGTTATATAATTTATACCTATAATAATATAAATGTATAAAACTTCAGCTGTAGAAAAAGTATAGTCTGCAACATGTGTAGAGTGGCTATTTCTCACTCGTGGACAATCCCCCGTGCCGCTGTTGTGGCTCGGGTGACAAACTCCATGAATGCAAGTAGTGTCCTAGTTTTACTTTTGTTTGCTTTTGGAATTAAAAGACTTAAGTGTTGCTTTTACACAGATTTTGTTTGCTATATGACATAAATGGAAATTCAATTTTCCAAAACGGAGTTTAAATAAATAAATTTACATTTCTGTACCAACATTTTATATCAAGATAAACTAATACGTTTGATTTATAAGTTCTAGTATTACGGTGGTTTTCTGCAAATTTTAACTTTCCGACCCCTGATTGTTTTTCGTAAATTATTTAAACACACCTAAAGAAGTAATTTAGGAAAATATAAAAAAATGGCAGAGGCCGTTCGTTTTTTTTACGTTTTTTAATTTATTATAATATGTTTATATTAGGTACTTAAACTTTAGTATATATTTTAGATATAATAATAAAATCATTATTTCGTCGGCTTACAAGTAAAAAGTCCAAAAACATAGTTTTGAGACATTGACAAATTTAACTTTCATTGTTGTTTTTTAATTTTTGTAATAATTGTTTCTGGAATAAAACTACCGCAAATTGCAATGACATGTTTGGACATAATAATGTCTCATTTGCAGTTAAATAAAGAAAAATTGAAGTAGTTTAATTCAACTAAATTTGAAAAAAGACATGGACTTAGTGCCTTTTACTTGTAGGCCCACGACGTCGGCTTACAAGTAAAGAGCACTAAGTCAATAAAATAATATAAAAAACAACTATTTAAAATTAAAACCCTTCTATTAATTAAACGTATAACTATAAAGTGGAAAACAAGATGTTTACATAAATTTTCAAAAACTAGATTTTTAAAAGAAGGATTTGGACTTTTTGATTGTTTAAAGAACGTTTCCAAAATTAATAATAATAATTAATTAGTATTAATTATATGAAACTGCTTACTATGCCAGAACTAAGACAGTTTTTAGAGGCTATCGGCTGTGCCGGCAAAGAAGCATCTCCTAAAGTCAATAATTATAATGAATCATTATTAATGATAAAACACTTCACGGTGCAACACCCCTCAGAAATGCACCGAGACTTTGAACTTAGTGTGAAGGCTTCAAATTTAGTTTTAAAATATTATCTGATAATAAAAAAACCAATGCAAATGAAAATTAAATTATTACCTACACATCGAAAGTACACGTAAAAAGCATTGTCATTTTATAGGTAAAGTTCTGTTTCTCTGTTCTGTCCCTATTCCATCAACTTTAACATAGCAAAATTTGAATGCGTTTGTCAGTACAATAAATAACGCGATATTGTATCATATAAATGATTCAAGCAATCATATTTTTATAAATTAACTCTTTTTAGAAAGTCGCTTAGTGCAGAAACATTTGAAATAATCTACAAGTAAAACGCACTAAGTGACCTAGAAGTAAGTTCGGTTTACCTATACATAGATCATCAAAAATTAATTACAGTGCCATTAAAATCCCATTTTTGCAAAAAAGTGACTTAGTGCCTTTTACTTGTAAGCCGACGATTTATAATCACTACATTACAAAAATCCTTATCTCCAACGCCAAAAGGCCTATCTATTTTTTAGCGCGTTTTATGAGCGAAGTGGACTGAAAAATTAAAAAAAAAATGCATATTCGGACTTAAAATGCCATGAAACGTCCGATTTAAAAAATTCTTTTACTAAACGATTCGGGACCTTCAAATTTTGTCTGACGTCAAATATAGTTAATATTGGATAGTAGCAAGGGGGGGAAAGGGGGAAAACACTAATATTTTTGGCGATAACTGGTTTATTATTGATTGAAAGATAACAATTACTATCCCACAACAAAAATAATTGAAATTTTAGTAGAAAAAGAAATGTTATTCTACGACCAATAATTATATTATAATAAGCCAGTTCTCGCAAAAAATATTAGTATTTGCTCCGTTTGTCCCCGTTCCCTGATCCCAATGTTAACCATATTCGACGTCATGTAAACTACGAAGGTCTTAAATCGTATAGTGAAAGATTTTTTTAAATTGGACCTTTCGTTTAGAAGTTATAAAGTTTAGAAACAGAGGGCAGTTGGATTCATCATATTCTTTCTTCATTATGTTATAATCAAATAAAGTTTTAAATAAGTGAAACCCATTTTCTTCCGACTTAGAGTAACATTTAATAAACCTTTTCTTTGAAAATGTGCGCACGTGTAATTTGTGAGAACTAATGCCAAAACATAGTTACCAACAAAAAAATAACAATTTTTACCAGATTTTATTGTCTCCACCCTCTTCCTTGACAGGAAACGTCACATTAATATTTATATTATGGTCTGTTTGGCAGACTAACATCTCTACTCTAAATTTCTCTACTCCCTAACATCCCTACTCCATAACATCCCTACTCCACAACAACTCTACTCCGAAACATCTCTACTCCATAACATCTCTACTCCGTAACAACTCTACTCCACACTATAGACACTCGATTAGCCACTTGTCTTAACTCAAAAGAATATTTGTCATACTAAGTCACTGTCAAAAATTAATTTAGTTTATTAATTACTTACATATTAGTGCATGTTAAGAGTACGCGGTCATTGTTGCTTTTAGAATAATTCATTTATGATTGTTCTAGATTTACATTTAAAGATAAACGTTTTCTAGGAAAAAAATAAAATAATCTAGAAGAAGAAGATTCTTTGTTCTTTGAACTGCTCATTTATTATTAAGTGGCTAATAAAGTGCATATAGTGTGGAGCAGAGTTTTTACGGAGTAGAGATGTTATGGAGTAGATATGTTACGGAGTAGAGTTGTTGTGGAGTAGGGATGTTATGGAGTAGGGATGTTAGGGAGTAGAGAAATTTAGAGTAGAGATGTTAGTCTGCCGTCTGTTTCATAAAGCAAGATAGTAAATTAAAAATCGCACAGTGAATATTTTCAAAATAGATTCGAAGATTGGATGTGCGAATATACTGCGTAGTTTATTTTATAAAACATAACTATATTCTATACGCAAACATATACTATTCAAACCTGTTGTAAAAATATTCACTGTGCGATTTTAAATTTACTATCTTGCTTGATGAAACGGACCATGTTAGTGCTCAGCCTTGTACGATAGTCAAAACAAAACTTGACATTAAACATAATATTATTATATTATGTCAATTTTTCTCCTTATAAAAGGTCCAGATTTACTGAAATTTTCGGCATAGATCACATATAGCCCTCCAAGTAAAAAAAAAATTGAAAATCAAAAAAGAAATCATTGCACTGATTGTCAATAGTAATATCATAAGTGCATGTTGAATTATCAATAATTTTTTCACTGTATTAAAAAAATATTTTGCTTGGCAATTTCCTTAAGCAAAATTATTTTTTTATATACAGTAAAAAAAATATGTATAATTCAACATGCACAAATGGTATTTTGAAAGACTATTTCACAAACAAAATAAGGAAGTATATAATTTTACCATGTTTAATTTTGTTTCATATTTAAATTAAAAATTTAAGAACTAAACAACAATATTACTTTATAACTATAATTAAAAATTTAAATCTCAAATTTGCCGCGCTTTTTAAAATCACGATGTTCACTTGTTCGTGAATGTTGCTAAGTATAAACTTGATGGATATTTTATGCTTGAGATTATTCCAATAAAATATTTTAGCATTTAAATAAGGATCATTGCTGTTTTTGTTTAAAAAGTTTAGTTTTCAAGTGTTTAAATTAGTTTTGAGTAGCCTTTTTTTAATACCAAGCCAAGTAATCTATGTTGATATACTTCGTAGATCCGAGTACTTTTGTTGATATACTTTGATACCAAGATTCAATTAAATAAATTAAACTTTATTTATTTATCAGTAATATAAGGCTTTTAAGATGGAAAGTTCATAAAATATAATATCTAAAATTAATTAGGGTTTATTACTAGGATGTTTTGGTAATAAAATAAGCATTTATATTGCTTATCAATAAAAATAAATCAACTAAAGGAAAGCTTCACAAATTAAAAACCCATTTTGCAAAAATATAACATTTATTAAGATGTCAGTAAATATCATAGTATATCATAGTAACCAAGTGATAATTGCATTTGTGCAAAAATTATCAGATTCATTTTGATCTGATTTGTCAAGAAATTAAAAATGCAAGGTTTTGATTGGCCTATATATACTGTTCGTGAAATAGTCAAAAAGTCCAAATGGCAAATCTGGTCCTACTTATAAAATAATATATAATTTTATAAAATAGGCATATTTTATTAACCCTTCGTTAGGCGCGCCTCTTTTTGTAACGTGTTTAGGCGCGCGGTCTACACTTGTAGACCATTTTATTTTTTGTTAAAAAAAAAAACATATTTATATTTTTAAAAACCAAATATCTTATGTTATTTATTTGGTTGTATTTAAAAGTTATTAACATATTTTTTTCAAATTATTATTGTTTTAGTAAGTGTTAAGGGTAAAAGAAAAATGATATACAATTCTAACATATATTTTACATCTGTACGGTAATTTGTAAAAAAAAAATAAAAATAACTTAACAAACCTTCTGAAACTAAAACATTTGTTTTTTTTTTAACATGAACGATTATAAAAAAATAAAAAACACCTAAATTTAAAGAAAAAAATATTATAAAATTTTACTCAAAATCATGCAATATTTTAGTAACTCATGCGCCTTGTACATGTGCTCTTTGCAATCGTAGTTATGATATTTTGAGCATTTTTTTTTTCGATTTATGTTCCCTTCTTATGCACATTTAGTGTCCAAAGTAATTTTTAGTTTTATAGAACAGAAAATTACCTTATTTATCAAAAACATTACGTATAAGCTCTTTCATGCCCAAAAAGACTCGTGCCAGTGTCTTCCTATAAACTGCTATTTTTTTTGGTGGTAAAGACATATTGTATCTTTAATTTATCTTTAAACTAATAAACTAACTTTGAAAAACAATATTCACAAAAAGAAACCATAAAAACTTACACAAAATAAAAAAATGCAAAAATAAAAAAGGTAACGTGGTTAGTCGCGTGGTCTACAATCATAGACCAGGCAGGTTTCAATATGAATAAAAACAATATTATACCCATTCAAAGTGTGAATTATTACTGATCTAATAGATTGATGCATAATGCACAGCTACTCGAAGGGGCGCAAGCGTAAACACTCCGTGTAAAAAGTTACCCAGCTAAAAAAAAGCATGGTCTACGATCGTAGACCGCGCGCCTAACGAAGGGTTAATAAGTTTATCGGCTACATGCTAAAGGGTCTAAAGTTTAACCTAAATCCATAATTAGTGTGAGTGTCACTGAAACGCGTTTTAATTTTATATACGTAGTGGTGTTCTGTGTTGAATATAAAACCGAGAATACCCATAGGTCGAAGGGGCTAGGAAAATTAATCCTTAGTCCCGGATTATATTTGCCCATAGAGATTTTCCAGCGAACCGTAAAGATATTACTCTCCAAAACTTGTTTCGTTGAGTACCACGTTTTATATTATCATGTTGACTAAAGGTATTTTAACATGAGAGGCAAAACGCGTAAAACCTGCCACTTTTTTGCCTATTTAGGTCCAAACCTGGAATAGTTCTACACTGTAAAAACTGCATGTAAAATAATGTAAAAATACATGAATTTACATAGTACGGAATAGTAAATTTACTATTCTGGACTATGCATAATTCATGAATTTATATAAAACAATGTAAAATAATGTAAAATAATTTAAAAGAATGTAAAAGAATGTAAAAGATTGTAAAAAAATGTAAAGGAATGTAAAATAATGTAAAAGAATGTAAAATAATGTAAAAGAATGTAAAATAATGTAACAAAATATATTTACATTGATTTACATATTTTTACATGATTTTACAATGTCGGGCTATGTTATTTTAGGACGCGCGTGCGCTTTGGACAATAACCAAGAAGGCGTCGAATCATGAGACGGACCGTTTAATATTATTATTGTCAGAGAGATTGCGACGCATGCTGCTAGGATAAAGTGTTAAAAGTGTAAAAAAAGGTAAATATTATTTATGTACGATATTTAAATGCTATATTTGTGGCCTAAAATTTACATTCATTATAAATTACGATCTTTATCAACCAATAGATCTTTAAAGCAAGATGTAAGCAGTTTATACTCGTATTAAGTGTGCAAATCGTTTGGTTTATTAAACCAAATGAAATTTACGCTACGATATTTCAAAAAAGCTTTGACACAGAGACTTGTAATTTGGAACAAACATTTTCTAAGTAGTAAATATTTTTTTTCAAATTTCAAGTCTCTATGTCAAAGCGTTCTTGAAATATCGTAGTGTTTAAGTTGTTTTAAAAGCACTTTTAACATGACTGTATGTTAATTTTTTAAAAAATTATTAAACACACCATAAGTATTATAATTTTTACCGTTCCGGTCTATGCAAAATATTACCATTCTGGACTATGTAATTTTTACCGTTCGGGTCTATGCAAAATATTACCATTATGGACTATGTAATTTTTACTGTTCCGGTCTATGCAAAACATTACCATTACGAACTATGTAATTTTTACCATTCCGGTCTATGGCAACATATTACCATTTACGGACTATGTAATTTACTGTAATTTATTTTTACCGTGTATATCTAGTACTTCAATATCACTAATAGTCCGGAAGCCTACGCCCAGTAGAATTTTTTTTATTATCTCACCATTGAGACTTTGTATATGTGTTCTTTATGTCCAGTCAAACAACTTCTTACATAAGAAAATTGTAGTAGTGTAGTGGGGCGTCTTTTTTTTTTGGAACCAACCCTTAAATTTGGGGCGTCCGACAACGGTATTGCTAAAATTTTCGGGCAATACTGTTGTCGCAAACGAGATGCAAACAACATTTATCGTTCGATCTTTAAAAATGTATATTTCGATACCCCCAAGCAACAAAGCCGTAACTCTTATATTGTCATTTTTCACGACAGCTACATTTCTAAAATTTTTTTTTGTTTTAAGGGTGGGCAAATGATTGAAGTGGAAAAGGTAGCCTTGTGATACATAATTTGAAAGCTTATAAAATTCTCTATGTAACTTTATAAGTATTTATTTTTTATTTATTGTTTGTTTCTAATAATATTCAAATTTAGAATTTCTTACATTAGTGTTTTTAGGTAAACTTTTGGTTAAAATATCATGTAGAGAAATCTAAGTAGTACCACCATGTGTATCTTTTTTCAAGGCGTTTACCTATGATTATAACTCAAAATGGGTCTAACTTGAGTTACATCCTTGTTGGATGGGAGTGTCGATTTTAAAGAATTCCCTGTGTTGAATTTTGACATTTCAAAATTTTATAAATAACTTTTGTCAAAATAAATGCTATGTGGAATCGTTTGGATAAATGAGTGTGCATAGTTGTCATTTCATTTAAATATGCACTGTGTACTCTTGCGGTAGAAAAATATCCTAAAAAGGATATAATACAGTGGCCGCCAGAAAAATTGCTTGCTGTCAAAAATTTAAACGTATTTTTTTATTAATTTTGTATGTTTTAATAATGACTTTTTAAACTAACTTGTAAAAATGGATGAGTAAAAGACACTGACAAAAGTTTTTGACTTTAAAAGATGTTTCTACTTAGCTAATTTAATATGTACCATCGCGGCCAATAAATCCAGCCACACCCAAAAATGATTCATATTAAAACCAACTTTAAAATTTTACAGACATCTGTAATACTTAACTTAAATTTTAAATTTTGACAAAAAATATCAAATTGACACAAATAATTAAATTGGCATATTTTTTTAATATTGCCTGTTTAAAATCGAATTAAAAAAGAAGCAATTCTAACAGCAAGACTAAATGATGGTTTTAGTATAACAGCGATAGCTAATGAATTAGACATTTCAACGAATACGGTTTGCCGCGCGAAAAAGAGAATACAAGAACAAGGTGTAATATCTAAATCATTTTTTACATTTTGCTTGAACTCAAGTTATAAAATTATCAAAACGGGACATTACCTTTCAAATATAACCAAACCACGAAACGAGGACTAGTATTTTAGATTAATAAAGAATAATTCTTTAAAATTATTACTGTTAAATTTTAAGTAAGAATTCTTTTAAGAGTGTTTCTAGAAAAAAAGTCGAGCAGTATTTTAGTTCCGTCACGATATGCCAAACATGTATTCGTTAAACATGGCCATCAACAAGGAACTTTAACAGTATCTTCCGAAAACCATCATCTGCTGCGATTTTTCTGTTAACGATTATAAATATCTTAGACCACCTTTGGCCATTATTTGAAACATAAACTGACCTCAGGAATAGCGTGTATTTAGACCTTGACTATCTTATATTTGTATATTGATATTAATAAAATTGAAATAAAGTTTTTTATGTATTATTTCAAAATGACAGCATGCCTAACCCTATTTTTTTAAAATGTCAAATAACTCAGATGACACGATCTACGCAACTTTAATTTTAAATATTGGGTATTCCGCAAGGATCTTTGCTGTAGCTGGATTTAATGGCCGTGATGGTACAAAATACGTACAAGTAATTTTTCTGGCGTGCACAGTATATCTATATTATAGTAAACATGCATTTTTCTTTATTTCGTGTACACTAGGTCGTAAGAAAAAGTCATTTGACGTTTATAAAATTTTGAAATGTCAAAATTAAACACAGGTAAAATACATTTTTAAAGAGTCTAGACTGTAGATCGAATGTAAATGTTGTTCGTTTGCGACAAAACCTTAGTGCATTCGAATGATTTTTGGACTTCGCTTCGCTTCGTCAAAAAAACTTCATTCTCCTGCACTAAGGACTAAAGTCGCTTAGTCGTTTAGAAAACTACTATTTTTTTTCAAAGGATATCACGTATTTTTGATTTAAAATAAAGCAGAACCCAACGCCATATTTATTTAAACATGTTTTCAAAAAGAACAAACAAAAACAATAAAACTGGCCATTAGGGTGGAGTGATTTTTTTTTTGAGCTATCAAATGGCACTATGTTCAAAAGTTGCCTAAATTATAGCGTATAACCTGTAATTTTTTCAAGATTTTTTGGAAGTCATCTTGAAATTAATGAGAATTTCAGAAATTTTAAAAAAATTGTTGAATGACCAATAATGCTTTTTATTGTTTAATTATGCAGCAACGCTCTTATAATTGTTGTAAAAACACTGTAAATACACTTCCCAGTAAAAAAGTTTTCCCATTTCTCCACCCCGCCCGTAAAATGGATTTTTATTTTCAAATTCACTTTTAGCAACCTCAAAAAACTCCAATATACCAATTTTTACTAAAATTACCCCCCGCCCTTCAGGAGATGGATTTTGAATATTTTTTTTATTCCAACATTAAGTTTTAGGAACCTCGAAACCCCCTTATTACAAATAAACAAAAATATAGAACATATTTCAAAATATTTACCCCCTTACCTCCTCGAGGGTGTATTTAGATTTTTTTTATTATCAGATTCGATTTCAGCAATCTCAAAAACCCCTATAATTAAATTTTAAAACTTTTGTAAAAAGATATTTCTTAAATTGTGATTAATTTTAAGGCCCCCGCGGGGAATCAAAACGACTTAAAAAAAAAGAATTGAAAAAAATACTGGTTATGTTCTATTATAGAATAGTTTATTCTATTATAGAATATAATAATAAAGGCAACTTTTGGTACATAGTGCTATATGATTGGGTGAAAAAAAAATTGCTCCACCCTACTGGCCTTATCTCAAAACATCTAATTTGCAGATAGGACAACTTATCTTACCAGGGCAGTATAGTACTATAAATTGGTCAGAGAAAGATTTTACAAATGTGTACGAGAACACTTTTTCACAAACAGAATTTTTAATTCTTGGAATGGACTTCCTGAATCGGTTATTTGTGCGACATCAACTAATATGTTTAAAAATAGACTTGATGAACTTACCTAATCTAAGTTTATTTGTATTATTACTTATTTTCTTATTTTTGTATGCTTTTACTAGTCATTTTGAGCATCACAAGTTTTATAAACTTCTGCTCTTTACTTCATAAACATTAAACATTAAACATTAACCGTACAAAACCGAATAAATTTTTTTTTTTATATTCGTTTAGTGCATCATATTTTCCCTATGTTTTCACCAGCAGACTAGTCTCTTTAGTCTTAAATGTATGGATAAAAATAATAATATATAATTAAAAAAGCCTAAATCTATAGAATCAAAATTTAATACAGGGAAGCAACTTCCTACAATACTACTTAGCTGAATTTTGTATGTTTAAACTGCTATGTCAGCTTCTTTTATATGCATTTAATTTCCCATGAGATTTTTATTGACAACAGTTTAACAAAACGTGATAGAAATATCAAATCACAAAATTCCTGTCCTATTTTTCAATTTGTATTACAAGTAAATTTGTTATACGTAAATAGATAGATTTATACGTTCAGGAGATAGAGAACCAAATAGTCATAAAGGCGTAATAGAGCTCTGTACAACTAGAATTATGAAACAGAAGACGTCTACCCTCTCTCTATCTCATTTGTGCACGGCACGCCACTACCAGCTTAAATAAATTAAAAAAATATTGCACTTTTTTCGATTTTTATCAACAATTACCGTTGATTTTTGTAAATAAACTTAAAGAAATGAATATTTTTTGCTAAGAAATAAAACTGATGATTTAATAGTAAAATAAAGAATGAAATATAAATCCTATTAATTGTTCTTAGGTTGGTTGCTTAATCTGTTTATTTATTTACAAAACATAACCTCAAATATGAAAAGGTAAATATGAATTTATTTAATGTTTATCATATTTATTATTAACTATATATTATTATTATTATAATAATAAATATATAAATATATTTTAATATAGTTACCAGTTTCCATATTTCAAGAAATTAATTTTTTGACGAGCGTTATTTCTATTATAGCCAAGATGTTTTTACAAGGGTTGCAAAAGTCCAAACGAATTTCGCCTAGGCTTTAAATCTAAGGTATAAAGAAAGAACTTACCTTTGGTAAACAATATTTAAATATCAAAACTCGTAAAAGTACTATAATAGTCAATAAAAACACAATATTTAGTAAACACACAAAAAACTGAAATCAAAACAATATCAAACGCAGCTCACACAATGACAGTGTCCAAAGAAAATGGCGTTACTAACAGTGCAGCCAACATAAAACCTAGGAGATTTTTTTTCTTTATGTTGGTGATATTACTTCTATCCTTTTTGGGTAGAACTTTTGAACCTGTCTAATCTAAATGTAGAAATCTCCATAGAAAATACACACACACACAAAATCAATATCCCTATTTCGACACTCCCATGCAACAAGGTTGTAACTCAAGTTAGACCTATTTTGAGTTATTCTCATAAGTAAATCCCCTGAAAAAAGACACACATGGTGGTACTACTCAGATTGCTCCACAGGCCATTTTAACCAAAAGTTTACCTAAAAACACTAAAGCAAGAAATTCTAAACTCGAATATTATCAGAAACAAACAATAAATAAACAATAAATACTTATATAGTTTAATAGAGAATTTTATAAGCTTTTAAATGATGTATCACATGCCTTCCTTTTCCACTTCAATCATTTCCCACCCTTAAATAACAAAAAAATATATTTTAGAAATTTAGCTGTCATGAAAAATGACAATATATGAGTTACGGCTTTGTTGCTTGGGGGTATCGATTTGCAGAAGATGTTTTTTTTTTAAAGGTGTTTATTAATGACCTAAAATCAGTACAAAAAAACTGGTGCCTAGGCCTAGTTAACATTAAATATAAAATACAATATTAATACAAAATAGGTAGAAGAAGAACAATAAAAAATATGTAGAATAAAAAATATAAAAATATAAAAAATATGCAAAGGCAATAATAAGAATAAATAAATAATTAAAAAAATACAAATATATATATATATATATATATATATATATATATATATATATATATATATATATATATAGAGAGATTCATAATAAAATAAAATAAAATAAAACAAAATAAAATAAAATAAAATAAAATAAAATTAAATTAAATAAAATAAAATAAAATAAAATAAAATAAAATAAAATAAAATAAAATAAAATAAAATAAAATAAAATAAAATAAAATAAAATAAAATAAAATAAAATAAAATAAAATAAAATAAAATAGAATAGAATAAAATAAAATAAAATAAAATAAAATAAAATAAAATAAAATAAAATAAAATAAAATAAAATAAAATAAAATAAAATAAAATAAAATAAAATAAAATAAAATAAAATAAAATAAAATAAAATAAAATAAAATAAAATAAAATAAAATAAAATAAAATAAAATAAAATAAAATAAATAAATAAATAAATATCACACATGTTAGTTAATCCAACTTATAAAAACTAAAAAGTTTTATAAACTATATTTTTTAGAATTTTTTATATCATGGCATCGGATTTTACGCTAAATCCCAATGTAAAAATATAACTTTCATATATTTTTTCCGCAAAATTTTTGCGTTTTTAAATTTCCTATTTCTACATTCAACGTAATAACAAGAATAATAAGTAACCAGCATGGAAATTGTAAAGTTTATTTATTTATCTTCTGCGCTATTATATATCTATACAGCCTATATACCGGGTGTCCCAACTCTATTTACCCAGCCATTTTCTCGTAAACTAAAAGAGATAATCAAGTCCGAGAAAACTTTCTTAAATAAGACAACCTAAACTAACTTTTAGCATATATTTTATACTTTCAGCTCTTGAAATGTAGACAGGGGGGAATAAGAGACTTTTTTTAAATGGAAGGGGGTCGTGTTATACACCATTTTAAAGCTTATAAAATTATCCACTTAAATATTTATTTTTTAATTTTTTTATTAATCTTTTTTTTTGGGTTTAAAATAGTGTTGAAAATGGCTATTTTTGTCAACATTTCTCTAAAAAATTAAACAATTTTTTTTAAATTACTAATTTCATGATGAAAAAACGTAAATTATACTTTTAAACTAATTTTTATTGACATAAATAAAAATTTACAAAAAAAAACTTAAAAAATCGCATTTTTTGCATAAAAAATTAAAAAAAAAATCAAAACCTTAAGAAAATTGTTTAAAAATTAAAAAATATACAGTCCAATAGATAATTTTATTTTCTTTAAAATGATGTATCACACGATAAAAAACGATAAAAACGGTGCATTCCGCAAAGAACGATTACCATTTTCGGTTTCAGGGGGGTTCACAAAGGCAAAAATTTTTTTTTTTGAAAATGTAGCTGATTTCCTGCAAACGAAAGTTCACCCAAAAAAATATAGTTTAAAAAAAAACTTTAATAAATTTTTAACTTTTTTTTATTTTCTTTTTGCAAAAAACCAAAAAAAAAATATTTTTTTTAATGATTACTTTTTAAACAATAGTATATACCTACTACTTGATTTTTCCTGAATGTTTCGAGTCGATCGGATAATTCGATCTTGAGTTATAGTGCCCAAAAAAATCGTGACATCACGGACATTTTGAAAGTTTTTTGTTTCATAAAACACATTTTTATCCAAGAATTTTTTATCTAGGACTTTTTTTGGCGATTTTGGAAAATTTGAATACCGTTTGGTACTATTCTAGCACTATGCGCTGTGAATAGTATAATAATGAGCAGTATTCGGCTTAAACTCAGTTATGACTCATCAAAGTTGAAAATAAACACAGAAACATAGGCTTACGAAATAATTTTGCCGAATTATGAGGGAAATTTTTATAAAACGAACCATATGACGACTAATTTGTTACCCACAATAATATTAACTATACATATTAACTATACATATGTATAAATATCGGTGTTTTTCAAAGAAAAAAACGACATTCGATTTTAATCTTTTAATAATACGAAAGTTATTAATTTATATTTGTCAATAACTTTTTTTCCCACCTTACTCGTTTAAATGTAATCATTAAAAAAAATGAAGATAAAAAGAAATAAAAATGTAAATATTTAAAACCCCGCCTCAACGCTAGAGTCGACGCAGCGCCTATGCGAGTACTGGAAAGTCGCCGACTACTGATAATGAGATGTAGTACAAGTACATCCAAACCAAAGTCACGATATAACCAAAAAATGTATATTTACAAATAATATTACAGTACACTGTAAAAACTGCATGTAAAATAATGTAAAAACATATATTTACATTGATTTACATAGTACATGAATTTACATAGTACGGAATAGTAAATTTACTATTCTCGACTATGCATAATTCATGAATTTATGTAAAAGAATGTAAAAGAATGTAAAAGAATGTAAAAGAATGTAAAAAAATGTAAAATAATGTAAAATAATGTAAAAGAATGTAAAAGAATGTAAAAGAATGTAAAAGAATGTAAAAGAATGTAAAAGAATGTAAAAGAATGTAAAAGAATGTAAAAGAATGTAAAAGAATGTAAAAGAATGTAAAAGAATGTAAAATAATGTAAAAACATATATTTACATTGATTTACATATTTTTACATGATTTTACAATGTCGGGCTATGTTATTTTAAGACGCGCGTGCGCTTTGGACAATAACCAAGAAGGCGTCGCATCATAAGACGGACCGTTTAATATTGTTATTGTTAGAGAGATAGCGACGCATGCTGCTAGGTTAAAGTGTTAAAAGTGTAAAAAAAGGTAAATATTATTTATGTACGATATTTAAATGCTTTATTATGGCCTAAAATTTACATTCATTATATATTACGATCTTTATCAACCAATAGATCTAAGCAGTTTGGTTTGGTTTGGACTCCTATTAAGGGTGCAAATCGTTTGATTTATTAAACCAAATGAACTTTACACTACGATATTTCAAAAAAGCTTTGACACAGAGACTTGTAAATTTGGAACAAAAATTTTCTAAGTAGTAAATATGTTTTTTCAAATTTCATGTCTATGTCAAAAAGTCCAAACCATTCTGGACTATGTAATTTTTAGCGTTTCGGTCTATGCAAAGTATTACCATTCTGGACTATGTAATTTTTACCGTTCCGGTCTATGCAAAATAATACCATTATGGACTATGTAATTTTTACTGTTCCGGTCTATGCAAAACATTACCATTACGGACTATGTAATTTTTACCATTCCGGTCTATGGCAACATATTACCATTTACGGACTATGTAATTTAATGTAATTTATTTTTACCGTGTAACCCAAACAAAATTAGTTTTTTTTAATAACATTTTCTGTGTGTACGTGCTATATTTCACAATTCTAAAGTTCGATAAAAATTTCAGTATTTCAATTAAAAGTTTTCACTAAAAATTTATCACGTACGCAACTCTGCTGGTAGAGTTGTTTATTGACTAAACATGAGTACAAATTAATACTTGCATATATCCAGGGTTAGAAGATATTTTGGTTATTCGTTCAAATGTAATTATTATATTATTCACAGGTGCGCCTGCGCTAAAATAATATTATATATATTATTAACAGTATTATTATTTTGAGCCATTTCGCCTCAATGATTATTTATTATAATATTTATATTTCGCCTCAATTATTATTATATGGATAAAAAATCTAAAACAGAAAAAAAAAAATTAAAATGTTCTTATCAGGCGCACCTATTTCTAGATGCGCTGGTAAGGTATTGCGTTTAAAATAATACTTATCTGCAATATATTCTTTACATAAAAAATATTATTAGTCAATACCTTACCAAAATTTAAAATTTTTGCCTAAATAATTTTTAATAAATTTTTTGATAAATTGTTAAAATAATTATAAAAGAACGAAAAGCTGAATAAAAGTTAACTGCTAACGTTTCGGGATCTAATCTGATCCCGTTTTCAAAGAAAATTATTAGTTTTTGAAAGAATTTGTGCAATATTTGGCTTTATCAATCAAAATATGACAAATGTCAAAATATGTCATTTCGAGGTAATTGAAACAAAGACACCCGTAATAATAAAAAGGTGCAGAGAAATTAATTTGGAAAAGGCGTTTTTGTTGAAAACAAGTAGAGAAGTTAATTTGGAAAAAATATTTTATTGAAAAGAGGGCAAAGTTAAGTTACCGCGTAATACTTCATCATTAAGTATTGGTGTCCAAATATTAGATAAAGATGAATTTTTATATTATTAAATAAAAAATGGTGACAATTATTAAACTAATTTTGAAGAAAATATTTTTCTTTTTTGACAGTTAATTTGGTGTTCTGTCAGACGGACAGATAAAGGCCTACCAGATTCACCGACATATGTTTTTAGAATTTATATTTGCATTAAAAGGCTTAGTTTTTGTAAGAATTTGAAGTAAAGTATTATCTGTTTTAAAAGCCGTACGTATATTAAATTTATTACCAATTACCAACTCAGACAAACCTGGTACATAAGGTATTATTAAATTTATAGAGTTATTCTTATTTTTAGGTTGTCTAATTTTTGGATTTTCTATTTGAAAAATAGTTTTATAAATAAAATGGACGGTGCAACCATTTGGATAGTGTCTCGTAAATTTGACTTTTTATATTTGTACAAATTGTTTTGTATCTGTCATACAAGGTTTTAATTATGCCCTTTTTAACCGAATTGCAATGATTTGAATTGAAATTTAGGTATCTACCGGTATTAGTTGGTTTAGGGTAAACATTAGTAAAAAGTTTGTTTTCAGTTTTAGTTACAAGTGTATCCAAAAATGGTAAGCTATTATTAGATTCCCTTTCAATAGTAAATTTTATTGTATTTTCAATGTTATTAAGATAATTTAGAAAAACATCAAGTTCATTATTGCCTTGAGGCCAAATACAAAAAATATCATATATAAAACGAAGTCAAACTTTTGGTTTTAGCAAACAATTATTTAATGCATTCGTTTCAAAATTTTCCATAAAAATATTGCTCAGTTTTGTTGATAAAATTGCCATACCAGAATTTTGACTATATATTATTGTATATATATATATTATTATTCTAGAATATTCTGTACTGTATATACGGTAGCTTCAAAATTTCCATCCGATGTCACAATTTTTGTGAACACGATAACACAAGAACGAATAATCCGATCGACTTTTTTGAAAGTAATCCACCCAAAAATAAAAAAGTTATGATTAACGTAACTTTTTTGGTAAAAATACTTTTATTATAAGGATCAATTCTACCGATTTTAAAAGTAATCTCCACTAAAACAAAAAAGTTATGGGGGTAAAACTTTTTTAAAAAATAAAAAAAAAAACAATTTTTTTAACATTTTTTCTTTTTTTTTGCAAAAAGAAAATAAAGAAAAAGACATTGAAAAATATTTTTTTTTTTATTTATTTTTTCAACATTTTCTTTTCTTTCAAAAAAATATCCTATTAAAAAAAATTTACATTTTTATTTTCGCAAAAAGGAAATATGTAAAAAAAATGTTAAAAAATATATTTTTTTTTTTGAAAATTTTTTTTTCAAGTATTTGGGGAAATGCAAAATACCATTTACCGTGAATAATATATTAATGCGTAGCATTACATATCTTTACTACTTGTTTATAAACAGGGTAGGCTACATTCAAATTTAAAATCCAGTTAAAATAAATTTTTCATCCAATTTTATTCTAATTATAATATAATATATAATATATTATATTCATAATATAATATATTATATTCATGTATATGTACATATACATATACATATACGTGTATATTTATATGTTTATATTATGGACTGTCTCTAGTCAAAAATGTAAAACAATATCAAAATAGGTATATTCAAATGCCTATAACTTGGAAAATAACAGCCCTTATCTTAAAATAACCAAATATGTTTTTCTAAGGAATTAAACGTTATTTCTTTCCCATTTTCGTGCAAAAATTTTCAAAAATTTTTTTTGTGTATTTTTGCGTTTTATGACGTTTTATGTCGATATAAATCAATTTCGAGCAAAAAAAAATTCTCGTTCTATCTGTCGATCGGTCGGTCGATCGGTCCGTCAATCGGTCGGTCGGTCGATCGGTCTGTCCGGGAAATCTTGTGGGCACGATAACTTAACCCTTAACTGCTGTTGTGGGGTCTGAGCGGACCCCAGCGAAGTTAATTTTCCTCACCACATATAGGTAAGCGACCGATCTGAGTTGAGACTCCCGGTACCTTCACGTCAGTATGAGAGTAACATTGAGTGGTGTTTGTATCGCGGTAGCTCTGTTAGTTACGTCAGAAAACAACACTTGGGGTCTGTTCATACCCCACAACGTAATTAACGTAAGTTTATTGAACATATATATATTTTTTAATTTTATAATATTGGTCATTTTAGGGGTTTTAAAAATGGCTTTAACGTCTAAAAAGAATGTTAGAGAAGATTCAGAGACCACAGTAGAACAGTGGTTTCGAGAAATAGACGAAGAAAAAAAACAGCGAAGCTGAAGATCCTGACTTGGATAATAGTGAATTACAAAGTGAACATGATACTAAAGACATATAGAGACTACAAAATTATCCAGGAATAATTATGTTTTTAAAGTATAAAAGGGGGTGTACAGCTTAGATAAAAAATGTATAATAAAACAACTTGACTGAGTAATCAGTGTATTAATTTAAAAATCTTCGCCTAGCGCTTTCGTTATTAAAACATCATCAGGGCAAAGCCTCGTCAGGGCTTCCTACATCAATACAATAGTTGAACATATATGTATATAACTAACAATTTACATTAACAATTTACATTACACATTAAATATTAAAACTAAATCTTAATGTGTAATGTAAATTGTTAATGTAAATTGTTAGTTATATACATATATGTTCAACTATTGTATTGATGTAGGAAGCCCTGACGAGGCCTTGCCCTGATGATGTTTTAATAACGAAAGCGCTAGGCGAAGATTTTTAAATTAATACACTGATTACTCAGTCAAGTTGTTTTATTATTTCAACACAGTGTACTGTCACAAACCCAAATTTAAATTTTTTAAAAAATGTATAACTTTTTCATCAAGCAGACAACACGTAGATGGTCCCTGGCACTTTTTTTTTTAATTTTAAATATTTCGTAACATATTTTGCACTCTCTTTTTGTGATAATTCCCAAATATTACGCTTTGTGACTTACTCAGCAACTGACAAGACCATACTTAGAGCAAAGACTTGCAAATGAAAGGATACCAAGACAGTTAAGATTTACAATAGGAAGGATTTTAAAGAAACCTGTTTCTCATCAAGAACCCAGAGTAGAAAATGTTGGTCGTAAACCATGCTATTTGTGTCCTAGGTCAAAAAACATAAAAAGTAATATGTGACATTTGGGAGCAACATATTTGAACAAAGTGCCGTCGCAATGTCTGCCAAGAGTGCATAAAAGACTGAAATTTCTTAAAATTCACTTTTTGTGAAAATCCAGAGTTTTTTAAAATTCTTTTGTTTATCTTATTTTTATTTTTGTTTTATACTTTTTCTTAAGAAAAGTGATAAAAAAACTTAAGTTTCTTTACTCAGTTTTTATATTTGACTAAAATACCAAAGCATTTAAATAGTTCGGGTTTTTAGTTAACTCTTTGAATGTTGTTTATTTTTTTTATGAAAATTTATTTTGTTTTTATCTTTGGTGGTTTTTAAGGTTAAAAAATAAATAAATAAATTATTTTTTACATTAATATTGCTTTAATTATCTTTCCATTCAAACTTATATGTGAAAATAAAATGGGGTCCGCTGAAACCTCACAACGTAATGTATGTAGCAAAAATATCACAACAGCAGTTAAGGGTTAAGAACGCTTTAAGCTGGAGACTTGAAATTTGGCATATAGGTATGTTACCAAAAGTTCTCACTCGGGATTGTTTTTGGTAAACATTGGGGTGCGGCAAGGGGGGCAAATGGGAAAAAAAAATATTTTTTAGAACAATTTGAAAATTGCTATGGGTTTTTGAGGTTGCTGAAATTGAATCTGATAAAAAAAACTTTTCTAATTCCACCCCCGAGGGGGTGAGGGGGTAAATATTTTTCAATATTATTAATATTTTCTTCAAAATTGGTATATAGGGGTTTTTGGGGTCGACGAATATAAATCTGATAATACTTTTTTTCTAATTTCACCCCCTGAGGGGTGAGGGTAAGGTTGCTAAAATCTGATAATAAAATTTTTCTAAATCCACCCCCTGAGAAGTGGGGGGTAGTTTTCGTGAAAATTGTTATATTGGGGTTTTTGAGGTTGTTGAAAGTGGATCTGATTATAAAAAAATTCTAACTTTACCTCTAGAGTAGAGGGTAGTTTTCGTGAAAATTGGTATACTAAGGTTTTTATGGTTGCTGAAAGTGATACCGATAATAAAAAATCCATTTTACGGGCCGAGGTGATAAATGGGAAAGCTCTTTTACTGGGCAGTGTATTTTTTAACTGTGCCCAACTCGAAAATTGGCTGACGCCGCGCAGGTTAATTTTCTCATGGACAATATCTTACTTTATCCACTAGTACCATAAATAACTAATATATGATCTTGTAGCTAACTTCACGTATGTCACTTGTCAAAAACTTGAAGGAAGGGAAATGAGGTATTTATAACCTTTTGGAAATTTGCAGTTAATAATAATTATTAATTATAATTCATTTTCCAACTTTTATGTATATATGTAATTAGCATATTACTAAATGGTTGTAAATAAACCAATTTTTGTTTGGTATACTGATATAGTCTGAACTGGTAAATTCTCTTATATTTTTAGAGGATTCTAAAATCTCTTCCAAATACTATTCTGGCTTTATTTCTAAAGTGAAATTTACTGCTATAAAAGTGGAATGTAGCAATTAAGAGATAAGGTCGGATTTGTTTGAAAATACAAATTTAAAGTGCGAACTAAGCCTTATAAAGGTGTGTAGTATGCAAATTCTCTAATTGTCTGTGAATAGTATACCAACCGATTGATTTATTCCTAATGCAGTTTTCACCATTTTATAATGCAAAATTAAAAAATTATTATGTCTACTCCAAAGTTTTTTATTGAAGCATTTTATTTATAAAAAATAGCTACAATTATTTCAACCCTTGAATTTAGGGTCATCTTCAGGCTAGAAGTACAAAAACATGTAAGGAAATTACCTAATTACAAATTGGTTAAGCTTACCTAAAATAGTCAAAATATTTAAAAACAAACAACACGGACTACATTATAAACATACACATAGCTTACTGATAAAAAATTTTAAAATAAGTTTAGGTACAGACATCTATTGGACATTTAAATAAATTACTTAAAATTTGTTAAAATAATAAAAAGATTTTTAGTATTGATATCTACAGATAAGAGGAATTGATTAATTTTCACAATTAAGAATGAAATCGAACCTATAGATGGCCTACACTGTAAAAACTGCATGTAAAATAATGTAAAAATACATGAATTTACATAGTACGGAATAGTAAATTTACTATTCTGGACTATGCATAATTCATGAATTTATGTAAAAGAATGTAAAATAATGTAAAATAATGTAAAAGGATGTAAAATAATGTAAAAAGATGTAAAATAATGTAAAATAATGTAAAAGAATGTAAAATAATGTAAGAGAATGTAAAAGAATGTAAAAGAAAGTAAAAAAATATATTTACATTGATTTACATATTTTTACATGATTTTACAATGTCGGGCTATATTATTTTAAGAAGGCGTCGCATTATGACACGGACCGTTTAATATTGTTATTGTTAGAGAGATAGCGACGCATGCTGCTAGGTTAAAGTGTTAAAACTGTAAAAAAAGGTAAATATTATTTATGTACGATATTTAAATGCTTTATTTGTGGCCTAAAATTTACATTCATTATAAATTACGATCTTTATCAACGAATAGATCTTTAAAGAAAGATGTAAGCAGTTTATACTCGTTTGGTTTATTAAACCAAATGAACTTTACGCTACGATATTTCAAAAAAGCTTTGACACAGAGACTTGTAATTTGGAACAAACATTTTCTAAGTAGTAAATATTTTTTTTCACATTTCATGTCTATGCAAAATATTACCATTCTGGACTATGTAATTTTTACCGTTCCGGTCTATGCAAAATATTACCATTACGGACTATGTAATTTTTACCATTCCGGTCTATGGCAACATATTACCATTTACGGACTATGTAATTTAATGTAATTTATTTTTACATGTAGTTTAAACATAATAAAACTTAAATTAATATAAATATTAAAAAATAATTCTATGAATTACTATTTATTTAACATGGGTTTGAGGAAATTTGGATTGGAGTTTAGGATGTTATGGAATATACGTAGATGTTGGAACTCTGTTTGTTCATTGATTAATTTGTTGCTAAATATAAATAAAATGCTTCAATAAAAAACTTTGGAGTAGATATAATAATTTTTTAATTTTGATTTATCAAAGCTCCAATATGAGAATGGATCTAGATCACAGTCATTTTATAATGCCTCAAATTTCGATTTCTTTTTCATTAATTATGAGAGGCATGGCCAGTGGGCTGGCGCGTCTGATGACAAAAGCCGACCAGCGTGAGTTCGATTCTTACTGTAGCCGATTTGCCTTTTTCAGTTAATTAATAATTGAAATTTGGTGAAGGCGATAAATGAAGCGGATACTCCCTATAATATGGTTTGAAAAACAGTTAAAGCAAGTGATTCCCTCTACTACTAGCCCACATAAGTCCTTGACTTAGGGGATCCTTAATTAAGTAGAATAATACGAGGATAAACAAACAAACAAACATTAAAATAATATATTTTTTAAACTTATATAAATAATATAACTACACATCCTGCAGATATATATATTTTGTAACAAGCCCCAAAAGCCCCAAAAGGGGCTTCTGCGGCTGGAAACGGCTTATACAGAATATTTTTTTTGAAAAAATATAAGATAATACTCTTTTACCAAGTTTTTATTTTTGAGTTTGCACCTATTCTTACTATCCATTGTTTCGACTTACTAAAGATGAGTATATCTTTAGGGTGTTTCATCATTACACTTTCCTAAAGACAAATCTAGTAGCAAAATTGGTAAAAATTCTTCAATTCGGTCTAAATCCGAAATAATATTGGGTAAAATAATACCATTTAATACCCATTTTCTAAGTTTTTCCGAATTTTCCAAAAGTCATGATCTAGAATTGAATATAATAAAACAAGCCGGTAAGATATGTAATGCTACATAGATTCCATCATTGACTAAGTAGGAATGCTTCCCTTCTTGATCAATGCTTCCATTATCACACCCGGGCTGAAATATCCCCCACCCTAAAGTGTCTTCACCTTGGATTTTTTGACGTTTCCTCATTATATAGTTCTATTAGGATATAAAAAACTTTTATTTGAAATATTTTGTCGTTTTTTTTAATGGTATACCGGTACCGGAATTCATAAAAATTTATACAAATTAAAAACAAGACAACAACAAGAAAATAAATCTTTTTTAAATTCGGTTTTTAGGCAAAAAAATAATATAAAATATATGCATCCAATACAAAAATTAATACAAATTTTATGTGTCCAGACACATCCGGCTGGCCGAATTGGCCTTATAAGGCTGTATATCCGATAAAAAAATATAGTTTTTTTTATGTGAGGACATATACACTCACAATGTTTGAAGACAAAGAAAAACATTTTTTTGTGCATAATTAGACCTAAAATCAATTAATGTAGTGAATTTTCAAACTTTAAAGGGCACAGCTCCGCCATTTTGAAAGAAAAATTCAGATTTTTTTTGAGGTTAGCAATTTACTATCCCTTTATACTGTTTCGTGTTAAAAAGATTTAAATAAAAAATCCCTGCGCCCTTAAAAAAAATAAAAAAGCTAAGCAAACATATTTTTTGAAAAATGGCTGTGAGCGATTTTTTCAAAAATTTTGAAAAAAATTAGGGATATAACTCTTACCCCAATAAACAAATTTAAGGGGTGAGACCTCCAAACTTTTTAATTTGAATTTTTTTGGGTCACATATCGTCGGCTTATAAGTAAAATATCTCAAAACCATATTTTTGGACTTTTCTTTACTTGTAAGCCGACGATATATACTAATATACTAAATTTTGATGGAATAAAAAACGGCTACACCTACGATTTTGTTCTCAACGAACATGTAATTCTGAAAGCATTAGAAACAATATCCCGTTGTCAGTTATGGGGTGTGATTTTTTCATCTCCGTAAGCTTAAAGCCCACCGTGCAAAGCTCTAAGTAATTAAAATATGAAAAAAAAACTTGGGTTATATGAAAGTTGAGCTAGTTAAGACCGGGGTGTATTACTTACAGATTAATGAATAAATACTATAATCATAACTTTGTTATCTTAATTTATCTACCAAGGCTTTTCTAAAGACAGTTTCCTTTCTTGAAATAATCAAAACAATAAGCAAGAAAGCCTTCAGGATAAAGTATCTCGTTTACGTCAGTCTAAACTCCACTAAACCGTATGAAATATTATAATAGATCTTCTGTCTGAAAACTAGAAATTTGGTTAATTTTACAAACAGAAGTTAAAGTTTTGTTAATTTATTTTACCAAGACTTGTTAATAGTGAAACAGACAAGTAGGCAGGTTTATACAATTCATTAAGTTGTTGTTTTGTTTTAAATTTTATTATGAGGTTATTAACCGCCATTTTTACTTCCCCCAAAGAAAGTCTTGCGTAAGTAAAAAAAAAATCGAAATATTTTTATTGCTTTTTTACGTTTCTAGACGTCTTATATCAAAAAAAAAATTCTCTGTCGGTAAGTCGGTCTGTCGGTCGGTCTGTCGGTCTGTGTGTTCGGGAAATTTGTAACCACGATAACTCAAGAACGCTTCAAGCTAAAAACCAAATTTAGACCTTTTGATTATCCAAAGTTCTAGGCTGGGATTGTTTTTGATAAAAATCGAATTGGGGTAAGGGGAGAAATTTAAGAGGTGATTCTACTACTACTACAAAATATGAAAAAAAAGTTCCTATAAAGGTTGAGCTCTTTAAAATTGCAATAAAAATAAGGTTTTTAATTAATAACTTTTGTACCCTTTAAGCTAGAGCGACGAGCTTTTGCATGTATACTAGTATTAAATATGGGCAATAAGTTTATGTTAATTTATTTTTTGAAATTATCCAGAGGCGTGCCTAGACGGACAAAATATGTGAGGCTTAACACATTTTTGCCTCAAACTTTTTTATGCATATTTTTTTTTTTTGGATTTTTGGTAAAAAATATATTCCTTGAGTAAAAATACATAAAACATGTCATATAGGAGCAACTGTTTCCAAAAAAAAAAATGCAATTATGAGGAAGTAACATTTTGTGCCACTAAAAATATTACCTTTTAAAAGGCTATTACTCCTTTAATATTAAATTTAGGTGTTTTGTTGAAGAATACTTTTTTGATCATTTTTAAATAAAGAATTGCCCTGCAGCATTAAAATTTTATTGGTGCTTTTTTTTGTTCCCCATTCAATATGTCCATCTTCGAAGGGCCGCAGCTCCATTAGAGCTCATTATCGGACCAACCTTTATAGAAACTTTTTTTCATATTTTTTAAAGTAGAATCACCTCTTAAATTTCTCGAACTTATTTCTGAATAACCCTGTATAAGGGATTTTTACTTCGCTGAAATCAAATCTGAAAATATAATTTTTACAAATCCACCCCCTGGAGGCTCTGGGCAATTATTTTAAAACGTTTTTGTGTAAGTTGGTATGTTGAGGTTTTTGAGGTTGCTGAAACTGCAATTGATAATAAAAATGTCCTAACTTGCGGGGCAAGGACAATTGTTTTTAAATTTCTACAATATTTTGGTGAAAGTGTTATATAATTTGTTTTGAAATTGCTGAAACTGTTTCAGATAATAACAAAATTAACTTTATCCAACACCTTCACAGAAACACTTGTTTTGAGCACTATTTTAAATGTCAAAAGTGAGTTTTTTTCCACTAGCGACTAAAAAATTTTTCACCCACTCTTTTACGTACAGCTTTTGATCTCACCCAAAATTAGTTACATGCCCTATTAATTAAGTATTATAACTATTCTATTAATAGAAGCACGTTAACTAAACCATAAAAATTAAAGAAAACCCCAAATTATTCTTTAGTTTTTGAATAAAATACTGTTTTTATTAAAAATTCTGTCATCACCTATTATTTTAGTATTAAGAAAACTTAATCTTAATATTTTTGACATAATTTTTCGCAAAATTATAAATTTTTATTTAAAAATAAAAGGTGTTGGATAAAATTAAATTCTCAGCTCGTGTATTAAGTGATTTTATCCACTTAATACACTAGTTAAGAAAATAACTATTACTTCCAGGGGGCTGAGGAAATGTCAAAAAAAGAGATTTTTTTTATCTATGCAGTGTTTTTTTTTATTTTTATACAGTATAGTTAGATAATGAGTTTAAAAACTGTATAATAATTTTAAAATATACTTTTCAAGTAAAAAGTCGTATTTTATAGTTTGAATTTATTATCTTATTTTTCTTATTGTCTTTTTTTCTTTTAATTATTTTATGAAAGATGCAGAAATATAATGACTTAAAAAAGCTTTTCATTGAGATGAAAAGCTTGGCTTACCTAGATTATTCTTGCAAGGATATATTAAACCAACTAAAGGGGAAAAATACACGGTAAAAAATGTTTTGGTTTAGACTTTTAAATGTAAATAATATTATCTATTATTAAAATGTGACATTTTATTGAAATGTCCAGTAAATTTTGTGGAAATGGAAATGAAAATTAGTAATTTTGATTAAGAAGTGTTTTTAAGAGATATTGGATGAAATGTTGAACAGCACACGTGATGTTAGGGACATTATTCACTCAGAAATTAACCCACTCGGCCCAAGGGCCTCATGGGTAAACTTTTTCATTAATAAAATCTTACTTATCTCACTTGTACTACTTATAAATAACTATTAAATACCCTGAATATACTATAAAAAACACAAGTAATTGTAAACACTTTACAAGAATAAGAGGTAGGAGGCACGTAGTGTTGACCTTAAACACTGGTTCAAGGATTTAATGTAAAGTTATATCGAGATGGAGGCACAAACTTTTTACCCTACAAAATTCTGATATTTATGTAACAGAGGGGTCACCCTGTATATATTGAGTATTTTTATTTTGTTATTATTCTAAGAAAGTGAGAAACATATTGTTCTAAACAGGAAGTTTGCTTTTGCTAATGTTATTTTATATTTGGTACTTTTAGAATTTGCATCATTGAGGCGTTTACATCAAAAGGGTGTACATTTTTATTAGACTAATTAATTGATTAATTCAGTTTTCTTAATTACTATATATGGGAATATCTTTAATGATGGTGTTTTAGATACTGGCAATTATTAGGGACTTTTTGTACAAATGGTTTTTTCTACTTCGAAGCAATGACACGAAAATCAATTTAAGGTAGAAGTAGGTTTTTTAATCATTTCTTTTAATTAAATTTAAATTTATTTTCAGTAATTTAAAGTAATTTTTTCAGTTAATATTTTTATAATTCACTTTGATAGTAAGCTCTTCAGATATATTTACGTTAATATGACTGGTATATCGGCATCTCTGGTAAGGGACATTTTGCCTGTTTTGAGTTATGGTCAAAAAAATGGGATTCGAAAATATGTAGTCGTCAAGTAAAGTTGGTCTTATGGGAATTTTGGAATTAAAGTAATATATGAAAATTGAAAGTAAAATTTAAAGTCGCGAGTATAGATATATCTGAAGGGTAAAAATGCTATTTATTCATAATTTTTTTATTTCAAATTAAAATATTTGTTTTTAACTTACCATTTTTCTTTCATTAAATTCTTTTAATTGTTTTCAATTCTTTCGTTTTATTGGCAAGATATATTTTAATTAATTTAAAATATATTTTAAGTTTTTTAACTTTCGCATATCTACAGTTTGTGTTATAAGAAGTCTTCACTGGAATAAGAAAGTCAGATAAGTATTAAGTAGTAATTAGATTCTTATATTAACATAATATGTTAATATATTATGTAAGCATATGTTTGGTGGCTCGCTACCCAAATAGCAACTATACAGCTATTTGTATTTGACACGTCTCCAAATAATAGTGTGTGGTTCTAAATTAATGTCTTAGATAATTAATATTTTTGGCTTTAATTGGGACCAACGCGCTATTACAGTTAAAAAAGGGTCATCATCTCTGAAATTTGTAAACTAATATTATTAATCCCTACTTGACGAGAAGAAAGGAGTTGACAGTAATAATAAATTGGTGTAGACGTCTGTATTCATATACATTCTACATTTATTATACAAAATTATAATTTTGCCTAAGGTTAATAGGCTCTACCTTACGAGATTTATCAGGCCCCACAGACATACTTGCTTAGACATACTAGTTATTTAACTTAATGATGCTATTATTTCAAGTTTTAGGCAAGTGACTGAGGCACCGTGACTTTTTCTTAAGAATAGTTAACTTTTCATTGCTGAGTCTAAAAATCTTTACACCTAAATATATTTAGTTGAGAATTTAATTTATATATATATACAGGGTGAGTCAGAAGTAGATACATTAATTTGAGGAGGTGATTGTACAGGTTATTTAGAGTCTTTTGAACCCTTGTATGTAGTATGCTGTACTGATAAGTGAAAATACCTTTCCCCTATGACGTTTTTTTTACCCCTCTTTTCTCTAATCTAAAATCGTAATGTTTGGACTTTTTAATTTATAAAATATAATTTATTTGTGGATTAATACGTTATAATTAAGAGGTATGTATATTAAATATAAATTATATTCTCTCCCTAAATATCAATTCGTAATACTAGGTTAGGTACCGGTGCTTTTTTTCAAATTTTACTCATATTAATCCCAATTTTTGGAAAATGCAACTCCTGCTAAAGCATTCGTTGCATTTTCGTCATTGGGATTAATATTCGTAAAATTTATGTAAAAAAACACCGATACCTAACCTTGTATCATTTATGATATTACCCCTGAATATATATTCATAATTAAGTCATAA
Source organism: Brachypterus glaber (assembly GCA_958510825.1). Taxonomy (NCBI): domain Eukaryota; kingdom Metazoa; phylum Arthropoda; class Insecta; order Coleoptera; family Kateretidae; genus Brachypterus; species Brachypterus glaber. Next base: position 87,637,077 of record OY294045.1, on the reverse strand, counting down.
AAATTTGTCTGCTTCTCTGACTGAAACATTAAAGAGGGCGGCACTAAAAAATGGGACAGGAAATAAATAAACTTTGGATAAGAACCCATGGGCCCATGATCTAAGATCACAAATCTTAGACTTTTTTTTTCACAGAAATGACAAGTAGGGTAAAACCCCCAATCGTTGGCACTCCGCTAATTATTGGCACTGGAGTGATATTTTGGTTTATATAAAAAAAATGAAGTGGCAATATTGCTAAATATTATACTTTAAATGAGAAAAACATATTTTTTCCCCCCTGGGCAGTAGAGTCTTACTAGTTTCGTGTGAACTACGTAAGTGTGAATTTTTAAAGTTTGTGCTAAGGAAGTGCTTTAAGCAGAAGGTTAGTAAAAGACTTTTATTGACGGACTAACTATTTTTTCTCGATAATTTTAGTAAGTATATGCATTCTACTTATTAATTATCCTTAAAAACTTTATTTTTCTTTACATTTTTATTTAATTTCGACGGTGCCAACAATTGGTATACAAAATTAAACTAAATTCTAATTATTGGCACAGGTGCCAATAATTAGCCTCTTTAGTAAAAATCCTATTCCAATTATTGTCAACCAGTTAAAATTCTAAATTAATGGAATCAATAAAATAAAATTGAATAGATTTATTACTTGTACGGTTAAATATAAATATATATTGCCACATCTGATATAAGACAAAACCAAAACCGTATTTTAAAGCGGGTGGGCTATTATACAAGAGATACAGTTTTAGCTAAAAACCTATTTCAAATAAATGAGTTCTAAAAAGCGTTTAATGAAAAACTTACAGTTTTTCCTCAATACATATCTACGTATATACATTTTACACTTAATTTTTCTCTATAAACCTAATTTTTCTTTAGAATTTAATTTTTTATCACGGTGCCCATAATAGGTGTCCAAATTATATTAAGCTCCTATTATTGGCACATGTTTATTGTATGCAAAACTTGCGCATCAAAATTAGTCTAAAAGCATAATAATTCTTTTAAATAAGTGTACCTAGGTAACTAGTTATTATTTTATAGATACAAATTAGTATTAGGTAATTAATATTTTAACTATAATATAAAGATATGTAGAATTTTGTAGTTCAAAAATAAATTTGAGTTTTTGTTTACAGCCTTTAGTTAATATGTATAGAACTGCAATATTCCAATTTAAATATTTTATTTTGATACTAAAATGTTTATTATTCAACAAAAAGTAGGTACTCAGTAATTTTTTTCCGTTGCTTCAAAGCAAAAATTAGGTGCCAATAATAGCAAAATTTGGATGCCAATTATTAGCAAAAAGGTGCCAATAATACGAAATTGTGTATTCTTGTAATTAATTAAAAAAATTCTTTAATATTACTAAGATCTCAGTTTAAATTTTATATAATATATAAAATAGAATAACTATCCAATGATGTAAAATATTTTATTCTTGATAACATGAAATATTTAATAAGTTATAATGAAATATATGTGAAAAATTTCTTAAAGTGCCAATAATTGGGGGTTTTACCCTAATATAAATATTTTTTTTTATCTACATTTTAGATTGGAATAGATTACTTTGACAGGAAAAATTAATAAAAACCTAGTCTAATTTGAAGGAACGGTGACCGAGAAAGAAGATTTGAGTTTCGAATAACCCAAATTTTGTTTTATAGCATTGTTACATGGTGCTTGGGTTTCCCTTTTACCAAATTTTAAAAAAATCTATCGGGCCGATCGTTTTTTATTTACGAAAAAACCCGCATATAGAGTAGGGTGCTTCTTTAAATGCGAAAATTCGAAATCTAAACGAGCCACCCCCCCCCCCATTTTATTCTCCCCTATAAAAAAATGCTTCAGACCTGATTCCTAGAGATCGCTATCAGCAAAAAAACAATTTTCTTGTAAAACGCATATATTTTTTCAAAGATTATTGGAAATACATACTTTAAATTGATTAATTTGGGTTTAAAATAATCTAGGTTAGTTGTTTATAAAAGTCAAGGTCATATGTGGCATGGGGGTCACGTGGCCCACCTCCTAGGCATCAATTTTTTTTAATTTTACAGATTTTTTCAAGATTTCACTTACAAATCTTACGTTGGTCTTTGTCAAATTTTTTTTTTTTCATTGCACCCTACCTATATCTAGCTGAAATATTATAAAATTTTTGTACTGACACAACTTTTTGACATTTACAACGCGAAAGTTCGTTCAAAAGTGTGACTAGTGACCCCACTTCTTACAATTTTTGCTACCCTCTGGCCACTGGTCACATTAAAAAAATAATAAAGGCAAATCAAAATATTGTTGTGTAGTATTGCAGTACGTATAATTTGTGGTCCAAATTTCAAGTTAATGTTGTAACGCGCTCAAAAGTTAAAAGAGTAAATTTTGACATCAACTTTTAAATAAATAAAGGCCCTTTACTGGCGGTGGTCCACATTTATGATATGTCTGTCTTAACTTATGTGTATTTATTATTTTTTTTTTTTTCAGAAAACTTATATAAATAAGATGACTAACTATAAAAATCGTCTGAAACATAAATTAAATGTAATAACGTTTTTTTCTTTGGTCTAGGTTTCATATCGTCTTTTACCCTCTGATGAAGGTGTTAAATTAAATTAAATAAAAATGAAAAAATTCATTTACGCTATCTTGAAAAGGATTTATGACTATTAAAAGCAGTATTCTACACAAAGATATACATTTAACGAAGATATGTACATTTTTATGAGTTTTAATAAAGTCCAAACTTGTTAAATAAATTGTAGATGAGGCATTTATTAACTAACTTTTATTTTTTTTATTTTAACTGGTGTTTACTATACATTCTTAAATAAAAACTTTTCGCAAAAAAAAATTAACCGACTTCTGTCTCTAAAAAGTAAAAAATAAAAAATAAGGCAGTGCCAATTTTACCACTCACTAAATTAAATACTAACAATTATTTTTGTTGTTAGATTGTTTGCTGTGAAATTGGCACCGAATTGTTTATTTGTAACGTCATGTAAGCTAAATTATAGATTTCCTTCCATCTCGGCAAGCTGCTGACGTCACAACGCACTATTAGTGCGTTGTGGCGTCATCATCTTAAAGATAAATTTCTAAAAAATAAATTTAGTAGTATTTTTATTTCAGCACACAAGAGTCCAACCAGCCTTAGTTTAAACGAAATACTAAAGAAAATCTTTGTTAAACTTTAAGCGTTAAGTAATTATCAAATAACGCCTTATGGTATAATCACAAATTTTATAATTTTCTCTTGGTATTTTAATATTACAGGTCCACAGAATCAAGTTTAGCGACATTTAAAAGATTTTTAGCCTGCCGTAATATTTGAGTGACCACTTAACTTATCCGGCTTACGGAGTTATCCGATCATTTTTTAAAAACTTGGTTGGTATTAGAGCCAAATTAAGCCGGTTTTAAGTAAAATTGCGTTAAAGCGATTAGATTTATCTTAATTATCCGGCTTACCCGGCACTATCCGAGGGTCAAATTAAAACGGGACTACCCCATGAATGTCCTCTTTAAGTTGCAAAAGGTTTCATTAAATTCCGTTCATCCGTTCCAAAGTTATGCGGGAACAAATATATAAAAAAAAACAAAGTCACACGTCGAATTGATAACCTCCTCCTTTTTTGAAAGTCGGTTAAAAATAGAGGGTTCGTTGGGCTTTAAACATGAGTGACTCGGTGCACGCTCTAGGTTCCTCTCTATTCAAATTTACCCAATTTTTACCCAATTGGGAAATCAAAAATAAAGAGAACCATAATTTAACGTACGTATACATATAGTGAAGAAATATTTTTTTTTTAATCAAACTTTTAGTCATCATTCACTTTATTATTAATTTAGGTTATTTACCGGTTTCGATTATTATCGTCAGACTACAAGAAATTACAGTTAGAAATTATTTTAAGAAAAACAAAGTTTATCTTACCTAGCCAAAAATATATAAAAATACTATATCCATAAAAGGAAAAAAAAACAACCACAAGAAAACATTTATAGATGTACGTTACTGTGTTTTACATTTATATGTTTTCTTATGGTTGATTTTTACCTTTTATGGATATAGTATTTTTATATATTTTTGGCTAGGTAAGATACTTTGTCTTTCTTAAAATAATCTCTAACTTATGTTATTTCTTGTAGTCTGACGATGATAATCGAAACCGGTAACTAATCTAAATTATTAATAAAGTGAATGATGACTAAAAGTTTGATTTTTCTATATTTTAAGTAAAATTTAAGTACGTTAAGTCAACGAGTCAAACTCATAAAATGGTTAAACGTATTTTTGTATGCTAACAATAAAATAATTTATTACGTTACCGCTATACTGGAAATTCATTAAAACCTCCAGTGACTCATACCTCTGCTGCTTTCGTATAAGGGGTCCGCCTTTGCGAAGCTTCGTCGAAATTACGCGAGTGGCACCCGAACTGGTATCATCTTCGCCTTTTACCACATTTTGCAACTAAGTCACTGCAAGTTTTATTGAATTTCCAGTATAGCCGTTATTGAAATCGAACAAAAATCTTTTTTTTATTATTATTTTTGGATTATAATGCATTATAATGTAGGTATATATAAAAAGTGTCTGTCCTTCTGATAGTCTATTTCTAGTCTAGTCTATTTTAGTGTACCGTAATTAATACGTTCACTGCCAACGGCTAGTTTTGACAGCGGAGCAATGGGTATGGGCAAGGGAAAAATAGAAAGAATTGATTAATGTTGTTAGGGGCGCCAGTTACTTTAGCTTTTACTCCTTTAGGTAAGTAACAACCTAGTGTAAATACTTAAGCTTTTCAGTTTGAGAAAATATAACCCCTAAATAAAATAAGATAATTCATTTGAGAAATTTATTATAAATAAACTTAATGAAAGCACATCAAGTAATGTATTAATATATATAAAAAATATGTGTAATTATATTAAGATATAATTAAAGAAATCTTAATAAAAATTACTAAATTCAGAAATCATTCGACTTAAATGTATAAAGAAAACATGAAGTTCAGCAAGCACCAAGAAATGTATGTAAACAACAATCATTTCTTGCAGTGTATAAAAGTCATGCTTAAATTAGAAATCATTTAATCAAAAGTATGATATTTAATAATTAATAAATGAGATTAAATGTTTTAAAAAAAATAAGTACCTAAAAATGAACAAAAGCCAGAAGGGCATATAGTATTAATCAATACTATATCAGATCTGATAAAGTTTACAGTTATAAGAATATTGAAATAAAAGAATTTAAAAATATGAAATATTGCTTTCAAAAGTTTTCAGAAAGAGTACTTAGCTGGTTTCTGCAAAATCCATGAGGTATGAATTCCATCGTCTCCATCTGTGCAAGTCTCCCCTATGCTGATGAATTCATTTCTCAAATGAAAGAAAAAAAAATATAGGCTGTCCCATCTACTTTGGAAAAATTATCTTCCAGGATAAAATGTACGATTGAAAATGTTGTCCGGGATAAAATATACTTTTGAAAATTATGTCCAATATAAAATTGTCTGCTAGACGGTCATATAGAATTTATCTATGCCGAAAAATACAGAACCATGTTCCAACAGAACATCACTCCATGCGGAGAACTTGCATATCAAATATACCAAAATAAACTTCAACTTAAATTAATGTAATTCCATATTAATGGTATAGAAATGGTGAGTAATTAATGGTAATTAATTAATGTAGTAATAATGGTGCTAAAACAATAATTATATCTCAGAAATATTCTAAGAAACAGAAAAACTTAACTTACATGTCATTCTAAGTCTTCGATGTCCATCGAAACGTTATAAATGCGTAATTGTAGAAAATAACAGTTATAATATCTTCCGCATTGTTTAAATATTCATTTTCACTAACTTTAAATAAAAATACATGAAGGATTACTTCGATGATTACAGAAAATAAACACTCGTCAAAATGACACCACCATTGTACAGAGTTCATCAAGAAGGAGCGAAAATCGACCTTATCAACCGGTATGAACCCTTCAGGTAAATAAAATTCTATTTCTGAACTATTAGCGACATCTATGCAAGTCATTATCAACTACAGTTTTACCGTATAGGATTCCTAATAAAGGTAACGAAAACTACATCAAAGATAATAACCAAAAAGACTATTTCCTAATAAATCCGTATTAGTGATATCTAACCTCAAAATATTACTCTAAGAAACAAATATAAACAATACTTATTGTTTATCAGCAAAACTAATAAAAATACGAACAGAATACTAAGTGTCCTGTGAACTAAGTATAAACAAAATACTGAATCTAAGTGAGCAGTTCCAGCAAACTATTTTCAACAAATTCTGGATTATCCCGAAGCAATAAGCATATGAAACTTTCCAGGAGAAACAAGCTACAGATGAAAGCCAGTGAAATCCAACCCTCAATAGACTCTGAAACATATAAAAACCAGGTAAGTCCATAGACAAATGCACTATAGAGAAATAAGTCATATGATTCTTTATTATTAAAAATCATATTCTAATTATGTTTTCTTTATGTTATTTTCAGGTAGAACTATGGAATAGAGACTCATATGGTTAGAATTCAGTTCCTGCTACAAAATAGTCCCAGATACAAAATAGTTCTGTACGTACGTAACTATTTATATACAAAATAAACATAAATTATAACGTAAGTAAACGAATAGTTTAATTAACCCTTGCTATATTACAAAGTGACGATTTATGTCGTTACACATGCCCCCTCCAAAAATAATAAAAATATTTAATATACAAAAAATATTTTTATACCAAACTCTATAACTATTTAACTTAAATAGCTAAAATATATACTATATTTTATTTAATAAATCAACAAAAAATACAATACTTTATGTAAATCATTTGAAATACTACTTGATAATTAACAATAGCTAAGCTTATAAAGAACTTTCACTTTCGGGTTTAGACCGTGTTAATGGATTTTCACTTTCCGACGTTTCGTCTCTTACTACTAGAGACATCTTCAGGGATTAATCTAAAACAGTCTGAATGCCGGCGTATACCCCGTAACTTCATTTACAGACGTTCGTAAAGCTAGACCTATTTTTGCTAAATTTTTACACCATTCTTTTTGATTATCTTTTATATATGATCTTATAGCAGTAGAAATTGTGCGATGTTGCCTTTCCGTCGGATTATTTTGACTATGGTAAAGTGCATTAAACCAAATTTTCTGTACATTATATTCATCTGCTAATTTTTTAAAAACTTTACCAGCAAATTGTTTTCCATTATCGACAATTAAAAATTGACAGACTCCGTAAACTAAAAAAACTTCATTCTCAATGAATTTACATATTGCATTTGCAGTAGCTTCCCTTAAAGGATGTAATAATGTATACTTTGTAAACCAGTCTGACACAACTAAAAGATAACAAAAACCTTTAGAACTTCTGGGAAATGGTCCCTGCAAATCACATGAAATAACTTGCCACGGATAATTTACTTCTTTTTCACGACCCATCAATCCAAAACGTGCAGAATTACTAACTTTTTGTGATTGACAAATATTACAACATCTTACATATTTTAAAATATCTTTACGCATTTTTGGCCAAAAATATGTTTCTGAAATTCTATGAAAAGTTTTAAAAAATCCCATATGAGAAGCTAATACATCGTCATGACATTCTTTTAGTACTTGTTTACGACATTTTTGAGGCACTAACAATTTCCACTCTATAATATTACTTTTTACTTTTGTCTTGGTCGGTATGAACTTATAAATATTATCATCAATAACTTTAAATTGCGGATATGAATCTGGACTCTTACCAATTTTTTCCCTCAACTGAATATAATATTTATCACTATTATAATCATTTACATTAAAATTAATTAAATTTACATCTGGAAAAATTGATTTTTCCGGTTCTATTCTATCAAAAGCTCTGGATAACCCATCAGCTACTACATTTAATTTACCTCTACGATATACAATATCCATATCATATTGCTGTAATTTTAATGACCATCTAGCCAAGCGACCAGAGGGATCTTTCATATTACTCAAATATTTTAATGAAGAATGATCTGTAATTACTGTGAATTTAACACCTTCAATATATGGTCTAAACCTATCTATAGCAAACAAAACAGCTAAACATTCCTTTTCACCTACAGAATATTTTATTTCACTACGTGTTAAAGCTCTACTAGCATAAGCTATTACTTTTTCTTGACCATCTTGCGTTTGTGTTAATATGGAACCGAGGCCAACTAAAGAAGCATCACATTGTATAACAAATGGTAAAGAAAAATTGGGACTTGCTAAAGCTGGAGCATTTATTAAAGATTCCTTCAACAATAAAAAAGCTTTTTCTGCATCAGTATTCCAACTAATGGCTTGTTTTTTACCTTTGCCCTTTAAAAGTGAATTTAATGGACTAACAATTGTTGAAAAATTCCTAACAAATCTACGATACCACGAAGCTACACCTAAAAATCGTTTTATCTCTGTACTATTTGTTGGTCTAGGATAGTTTATTATTGCTTCTACTTTTTGCGGATCGGTTCTTAAACCAAAATTATCAATTACAAAACCTAAATACTTAAGTGATTTTCTAAAAAAATTACTTTTTTCAAAATTTATTGTAAGATTAGCAGATTTTAATTTTTCATGTACTATTTGAAGTAATTTAATATGTTCCTCAAAAGTTTTTGATACTATTATAATGTCGTCAATATAAACAAATATATTTGGATAAAAGGAGAAAGGAAAAAGTTTATCCATTAATCTTTGCTGACTTTGTGTTCCATTTTTGAGTCCATAACACATTACATTAAATTCAAATAGTCCCCTACCAGGTACGGAAAATGCAGTTTTTTAAATCTATACTTGATATATATTTTGCATCGCCTAATAAACTTAAAATGGAGTCTATCCTTGGTAAAGGATGTGAATCACCTTTTGTAATAGAATTTAATTTACGTCCATCAAAACAAAAACGGTATGTACCATTAGCTTTTTTTACTAATAAAACTGGTGAATTAAAATCAGAATAAGATGGTGAAACTATATCATCTTTTAACATTTTATCTAACTCTTTATGTAAAATTTCTATTAAATAAGGTGACAAAGGATATTGACGCATTTTAAAAGGTTTATTATTTCCTGTATCTATATCATGTTCTATTAAATTTGTTCTACCTATTTTTTCGCTATATAATTCTTTAAATAAACTAACAAATTTATCTGCTATCTTTTTCTGTTCGTCTGTCAAGTCACATAAGCCTACCGAATTATCTTTATTTATATCCTGACTATCACTGTTATTACTGATCACATTCAATTTATTAATTTTATTATTCCAAGATTCATCAGAAAAATCCAGAGTCATAGAAAACAATTGTAAAAAATTCACACCAAAAATAAAATTTGTTTCCAAAGAAGGAACAACCAAGACTTGTAAAATCTTAACTTCATTATCTACTTTAATAGGTAAATAAACAACACCAGTTACTAACTGTTTAGATTTATCAGCTGTAGTAACATGCGGTATAAGACATTTATCAATTTTTAAATTAAATTTCTCTAAAATTTTAATCGCGTGACCACCAGCCACTGAACAATTTGCACCTGTATCAATCAAAGCTGTTATATTTTTATCAAAAATATTTACTTTAATATATGGACGGTTATCTCTAGGTAATTTAATAAAAGAATTTTTATTAATTACAGACAAACTATACGGTTTATAAAATTTTTTAACTTTATCCAACCAATCTTTCCATTCATTCAAATAAAATCGTTTATTTGTTTCTGTTACACTTGATTTTTGTAAAGAATTGATATTATTTTTATTATAATAAATGTTTTTACAAAAAGTAGTTTTGTTATCCTTTTTTACCTGACTGTCATTATTATTTTTAGCCTTTTTATTAAGTGAATGCCGACTAAAATCATCCACTTTCCTATTTAGTTTTTTTGTACAGGAAGGGCAATTTTTAAAAACTACATCTTTATATCCACATTTATAACAAAACTTTGTTCTTTTAGCTAAACATTTGCTAAAAATATGATTTGGTTGGTTACAGTTATAACAAATTATTTGTCTAATTTTATTATTACTACTATTCTGTGTATTATTAAAGCTTTGATTGGTACTTTGACTAATTTGAGAAACTTGACTACTATTACATACTGAACTTTGACGAGTAGAGGAAGATGGGGTAAGTGTGGACACTGTGGTATTATGACTACAATTACATTTACTACTAAAATTTTGATTTATATCCGAACTTAGGACATTTACTTTATTAACTGCTTTATTTTTTGCCACACTTTTACCTGCTATGCTCTTTTGTTTTAATTGATAAGCTTCATCTATTCTTTTACAACTGTCTTTTAAATCTTCTAAATCATTTATTTCTATAAGTGATAATGGTGTAAAATAATGTGGTAATATTCTTTCTCTAATCGTCTTAAGTCTAGTATATAAACTTGCAGCATGAATTAAACGTTTAAACAAGGTTTCCATAGCACCTATAAAAATTGCGATAGATTCATCGGGATTTTGATATCTAGAACGGATATCATCCCATGTTCTATCATCTATGTTAGCTGGAAGAAAATCTTTTTTTAATGCTTGAATTATTTGAGACCACGAATTTAAATTATCTTTAATTGAGAGAAACCATGACAATGCTGGTTCTTTGAATAAGTCATATGCAGATTTAAATAACATTTCGTCTGTAACATTTCTACTTATTTTCATATATTCAACTTGCTCAATAAAATTTAAAACATTAGACTTTCCATCAAAATTAATATTCCATTTATAAACTGGTACTGATTTTAAATAATCATTATCTTTTTTACTAGAAACATTAGGACTAAACTGTGTACTATTATGTAATGAAATATTATTATTTACTTGAGTAAGATCTGAATTTTTACCAGATTTTTCATAAAGATCTAAAATATCTGCTTCTATTTCTAAACAAGTTGCTTTTGTTATTTCTAAAAATTGAATACGTCTAACTTTATTTTCTTCTACTTCAGGAAAACGTTGCAGACGATTTGTTACATGTACTAAATAAGTTTTTAATTTTCTTAAATCGGCTAAACTATAATCACCATGATATTCTACAATTTCTGAAGATATACTATCTAAAATTCTATTAATATTTTCCACTTCACTGTTAAAATTAAAAGTCGGATCTACATATTTTACTTTAGGATCTTCCCTAGCTATGGCTCTACCTAAAACTTTAATTCTAGATGCTCTATTATTTTTTGCTGTTAAATGTCTTATACGAAGTTCATAATTTACCATTTCTGCAGTCAAAAATCTAATTTCCATTTTATCTAAATCTTCCATTTTGAATAATTATTTTCAAAATTTAAATTCAATTTACTCAAAATATTTATTTTATAATAAAATATTTATACTGTACCACAAATTATTTTTTTTTTGTGTACACTGTTCAACAAAGTTTTTGCATACTTTGGAAAATTTCCCAAATATGTCAAAAAAATACTAAATTATTATTTATCTCAATTGGACAAATTAATAATTATATATAGTCTCCAAAACTACAAAATTAGCTAATATTTATTCATATCCTTCGCATAAATAAATACCCTATTATCCATTTATTTCTATTGAATAAACGATAATTTCTAGAAAAACTGAACCCACGCCAAAATTTCTCTATTACATGTTATTCCATAAAATTCAGAAAAAACATAAAAAACACATATCTGATATATCTTATCAGATTAACTCTAATTTGACTTAATTTTCAACAAAAAATATTTTATTCAACAGTTATATGTAGTTTTTCTCAAAATGAACATTAAGTTACACTGAAAAAAAAATAAGCTTTAGATTTTTACAAAAAATACACTGAGAAAAATGGAGTAAAATTAAAAAAACAAGTGTTCTATCTATCCAAATACCACGTTCTTGGGCGCCAATATTAGTGTACCGTAATTAATACGTTCACTGCCAACGGCTAGTTTTGACAGCGGAGCAATGGGTATGGGCAAGGGAAAAATAGAAAGAATTGATTAATGTTGTTAGGGGCGCCAGTTACTTTAGCTTTTACTCCTTTAGGTAAGTAACAACCTAGTGTAAATACTTAAGCTTTTCAGTTTGAGAAAATATAACCCCTAAATAAAATAAGATAATTCATTTGAGAAATTTATTATAAATAAACTTAATGAAAGCACATCAAGTAATGTATTAATATATATAAAAAATATGTGTAATTATATTAAGATATAATTAAAGAAATCTTAATAAAAATTACTAAATTCAGAAATCATTCGACTTAAATGTATAAAGAAAACATGAAGTTCAGCAAGCACCAAGAAATGTATGTAAACAACAATCATTTCTTGCAGTGTATAAAAGTCATGCTTAAATTAGAAATCATTTAATCAAAAGTATGATATTTAATAATTAATAAATGAGATTAAATGTTTCAAAAAAAATAAGTACCTAAAAATGAACAAAAGCCAGAAGGGCATATAGTATTAATCAATACTATATCAGATCTGATAAAGTTTACAGTTATAAGAATATTGAAATAAAAGAATTTAAAAATATGAAATATTGCTTTCAAAAGTTTTCAGAAAGAGTACTTAGCTGGTTTCTGCAAAATCCATGAGGTATGAATTCCATCGTCTCCATCTGTGCAAGTCTCCCCTATGCTGATGAATTCATTTCTCAAATGAAAGAAAAAAAAATATAGGCTGTCCCATCTACTTTGGAAAAATTATCTTCCAGGATAAAATGTACGATTGAAAATGTTGTCCGGGATAAAATATACTTTTGAAAATTATGTCCAATATAAAATTGTCTGCTAGACGGTCATATAGAATTTATCTATGCCGAAAAATACAGAACCATGTTCCAACAGAACATCACTCCATGCGGAGAACTTGTATATCAAATATACCAAAATAAACTTCAACTTAAATTAATGTAATTCCATATTAATGGTATAGAAATGGTGAGTAATTAATGGTAATTAATTAATGTAGTAATAATGGTGCTAAAACAATAATTATATCTCAGAAATATTCTAAGAAACAGAAAAACTTAACTTACATGTCATTCTAAGTCTTCGATGTCCATCGAAACGTTATAAATGCGTAATTGTAGAAAATAACAGTTATAATATCTTCCGCATTGTTTAAATATTCATTTTCACTAACTTTAAATAAAAATACATGAAGGATTACTTCGATGATTACAGAAAATAAACACTCGTCAAAATGACACCACCATTGTACAGAGTTCATCAAGAAGGAGCGAAAATCGACCTTATCAACCGGTATGAACCCTTCAGGTAAATAAAATTCTATTTCTGAACTATTAGCGACATCTATGCAAGTCATTATCAACTACAGTTTTACCGTATAGGATTCCTAATAAAGGTAACGAAAACTACATCAAAGATAATAACCAAAAAGACTATTTCCTAATAAATCCGTATTAGTGATATCTAACCTCAAAATATTACTCTAAGAAACAAATATAAACAATACTTATTGTTTATCAGCAAAACTAATAAAAATACGAACAGAATACTAAGTGTCCTGTGAACTAAGTATAAACAAAATACTGAATCTAAGTGAGCAGTTCCAGCAAACTATTTTCAACAAATTCTGGATTATCCCGAAGCAATAAGCATATGAAACTTTCCAGGAGAAACAAGCTACAGATGAAAGCCAGTGAAATCCAACCCTCAATAGACTCTGAAACATATAAAAACCAGGTAAGTCCATAGACAAATGCACTATAGAGAAATAAGTCATATGATTCTTTATTATTAAAAATCATATTCTAATTATGTTTTCTTTATGTTATTTTCAGGTAGAACTATGGAATAGAGACTCATATGGTTAGAATTCAGTTCCTGCTACAAAATAGTCCCAGATACAAAATAGTTCTGTACGTACGTAACTATTTATATACAAAATAAACATAAATTATAACGTAAGTAAACGAATAGTTTAATTAACCCTTGCTATATTACAAAGTGACGATTTATGTCGTTACAACCTTATAACTTTTAAACGAAATTTATGATTTAAATATTCTTTTTTCTTCAAGCGTACTAGAATGTTCATATTTTATAACTGAACACACTAGTGTGATCTATTTTTTTACAGTAAAAATATAAGTTCATTGTTCCACGCCGTAAAAAAAAAGTTAGTTAGCAAAACCACCACTGGCGGCAGCACTCTTTGACTTTGATGACAGCCATACTTCAAACTTGTTTGTTTATTATGTAAACAGGTGGTTGACACACCTTGTGTGAAATTGATTCAAAATGACTGAAGAAGAATATATGGTTTATACACCTACAAATCTCTCCGAAATAGCAAATGCTACATGCTACATTAGACAAGTTACCATCGAAATTGGTGTTCATTTAGACTCAACTTTAACATGGGAAAGCCATATCGATGGACTCTTAAAATCTTTAGCTTCAAAGAGTTTCTGTATACTACAGTTGAGAAATACTGTTAGTACAGAAACACTTTTGAATTTTTACTATGGTTGTGTAAATTCAATTCTTTCATACGGTCTATTATGCTGGGGCAATAGTTCCAATGTGGAAAAGGTTTTTATTTTACAAAAAAGAATTATTCGTTTTATGTTCAGGATACCCTTTATACAGTCGTGTAAACCGATTTTTGCCGAGAAACGCATAATGACGATATACAACATGTATATATTTCAGTGTGTTTTGCACGTAAAAAAGAATTTTGGCAGTTTTCGCACTTTTGGTGATGTAAATGGTTACTCAACAAGAAATGAAAATACTTTATATGTTCCTTCTTTTAAATATGTACAGGTAAAAAATGGTCCTACCCATACTTCCATTAGACTATATAACAGTCTCCCATTAAATTTGTCTAGCATAGACAGTCTCACACTTTTTAAATCTTCTGCAAAGAATTTTTTTAAACAAAATTGTTTTTATTCAATCCAGGAATTTCTTGATAAAAAATATAAATAACTAGTCTCTATATAGTGTTTAATGTATATTGTTTTCAAATATTTATTTTTACAATGTCTGTGTATATATTTATTTTTTTTGTTAACTGTTTATTTAAATCAGAATTTTACTTGACATTATCCAATATGTAAATCCTATGGAAATAAACTTATTATTATTATTATTATTATTATTAATCGCGAAAAGTGTACGATTTAGCCTACGAAAAAAAAATAAAATGAGCTAAGGAAGGTTTAAGTTTATTTCGAAAGGGTTTTATTGCCTATTTTAATAAAAAAACATACTTTATTACTAAATAAATTAAATTCAAATATTAATATTTAAAAAAAATATATATGTAGGATGCTTGAAGAAAAAAATAGTATATTTCACTCAGAGAAAAAGTGCTTTTTTTACTCATATATAGTTTCCGGACTCCGCTTCACATCGTCAGTAAATCCTACAGACTAGTAAAAAAAAAGCTTCACTTTTCCTCTTAGTAAAACAATATACTATTACCAAACTTTTGTATTATACGTCACGTATAATCAACACCTAATGATTTTAATTCTCACCTAATGATTTTAATAGCTACTTCTCAAATATTGCAATAAATTTGGTCAACAGTCTTCCACCTACAAACAAAAATCCCTTAAATTATATTGCCCAAAACGTGACTCCAAATTCTTTCTCTTTTCGAACGATCACTTATATAGAAGTAAGAGACGTTATCACAAATTTTAACAATAAAAATTCAAACGACATATACGGTATTAATATAAAAATAGTAAAGTACGTTAAGGACCTAATCATTATTCCTCTTACCAAACTCTTTAATCACTGTTTAAAGGAGGGTGTATTCCCCAGCTCCTTAAAATTATCTAAAGTTGTACCCATTTTTAAAAAGGGAAGTCGTAATAACCCAGGTAACTACCGACCTATCTCCCTTGTACCAATTTTTTCAAAAATATTCGAAAAATTGATAAAATCTCGTTTTGTTGATTTTTTCGAACAGCATAACCTTTTCACACACCATCAATATGGGTTTCGAACAAACAAATCAACAACTGATGCTTTATTAAAAATAACTTCTCACATCTTATCTTCATTTGAAGATAAAGAATACGTTGGTGGAATTCTGTGTGACTTAACTAAGGCCTTCGACTGCGTGGACCCTGATATTATCTGTGAAAAATTAAGGTTTTCGTATGGTTTTGATGAAACAAGTGTAAATCTAATTCGTTCTTATCTAACTGATAGAATGCAGGTTGTTGAAGTTAACCAAATAATGTCCAGTATTTTAGCTATAAATATCGGGGTGCCACAAGGATCCGTTATGGGCCCTCCCCTATTCTTGGCCTACATAAACGATTTGCCAGATGCCTTAACCGTTTTTCTGAGTGAGCTTATTCGCATTCTCATGGACAGTTCTTCTGAGGAGGCTTCTGATATAGTAAACGAATTTGAGGATGAAGAAGTATTGTTTGCAGATGATACTACCCTGCTTCTTAAACATAAAGATTTAACCGTTCTAAAAAATTAAATGGAAACTTTACTTGTTCAGGCTTCGGATTGGTTTGTGTCCAATAAACTTACCATCAATACCAACAAAACCCAAAAAATCATTTTTGGACTTCGTCCGAATGAGTCACATGATTCAGTAAAACTGTTGGGAGTTATGTTGGATCAGAAGCTGACCTGGGAAAAACATGTAAACTTCGTATGTAAAAGACTTTCATCAAGTGTTTTTGTTTTCAGAAATCTTGTTAATATAGTATCAGACACTGTTTTATTATCAGCCTATTATGCTTTATTTGAGAGTATATATAAATATGCTATACTTGTATGGGGACACTCATGTCACTTGCCTGAAGTTTTCTCTTTGCAAAGGAAGGCAATTAGAATTATCGCAGGAAAGGGTTACGGGGACGATGTAGTTTCAACTTTTTCAAAACTTAATATATTAACTGTTCCCTCTATGTATATCTACGAGTGTCTTTGTTATATCAAGTCCAACCAGGATAATTATAACCTAGTTGAAGATATTCATAAACACAATACACGCAATAAAAACGTTGTTAGGATAGACTTTCATCGTCTAAAAACCTCTAGGAATTCTGTTTCTTACTTCGCACCACTTTTTTTCAGTAAGATCCCGTTGAACGTTCGAGAACTGAGTCTTTTAAATTTTAAAAGAAAAATAAAAAGCTTTTTAATAAAAAAATCATTTTATACCTTTGAACAATTTTTAAACACACCTTATACATAAATTAATCCATGTTCCCTATTTAAGGCTATATCTAATTTTAATTTTGTTTTTGTCTATTATTTTATTAGATTTTCAACTTTTTATCTTTGTATTAGTACATTTATGTGATACCAAATAATTAATAATCAATGTTTTTTCTTTAACTATTTTATTTTGACATGTGTAAATACTATTGTATACTAGCACGAATAAATTTATCTTATCTTATCTTATCTAACAAAAGTGTATGAATTTTGGTCAATTTGTGTGAAATATTTTATGGACGACCCCATAGTAGATTTTTTTAATTAGCCTTTTGCAATAATTATAGCCTCCATCAGGGTCCCGCATTTGGCCATTTTTTATCTTTGTAGTATTGCACACTGAGATTTTGTATATTTGGTAACGTGCGCAACTTTAGTTATTAAATACAAGTTGTAACAGTAAGAAATAAAATTGATCTTTTATTGTTACTGTAACAACTTGTATCCAATAACTAAAGTCGCAATGGGTTCAAGAAATACAAAATTGTTCAATATTTAGTACAGTTACACATTCTCAGCTCTAGTGTTGTGTTGGATACTGAGCATTTGTTAGCTTATTATGTAAATACTGAAAGATTTTGTATATTTGGTACGGTACCGATGGTACCCCTTGCAGCTTGAGTTATTGAATACAAGTTATTACAATAGAAAGTTTTGTTTTACTGTAACAGATAATGTTGCGAGACGTATTAAATATAAAATACTGCTGCCAACAAAATAATACTTTCCCCTACAGGCCTAGTTTAATTAAAATGAAATACAAAAGCAAAAATAAATTTTTTTTGCTCCATTACCCCAACCCGATTTTTTTGAAAAACTGTCCCAGCTTAGAACTTTGGATAATCAACTTGTGGTCCAAATTTGAAGTCTTAGCCCCAAGCGTTCTTGAGTTATAGTGGTCACAAATTTCCAGGACACATAGGACCGACCGACAGACAGAATTTTTTTTACGGAAATCATATTTTTTGGATATAAAACGTCCAGAAACGTAAAATTGAATTGTTGTTTAATAATAAAATCTAATAAACTTTACGTAATTTGAACGCAAATCTTCAAATTTAATTAATTATTCAGTATTTTATGGTAAAAAAGATATTTTTTTGTAAATTTTGCTACAGTTTTATTTATTTTTATAGACAAGAGATGGCACCGCAAGTAAAGGAAAGGATGCTTTACTTTAAAGAAATACATATGTTTTTTTCTAATTCCTTTATAGAAAAAAAAAAAAAACTGCACTAGGTGAGTAAGATATGACTATTTTATAGAAATTATAAATAGAATCTATAATTTATTTGAGGCGTATATATATTTATAGTATTATTAATTTGAGCCATTTCGCCTCAATGACTATTTATATCGTAAAAATCTAAAACAGAAAATAAAATTAAAATAAAATAAAAGTTTTTTTTTTCCAAATTAACTTCTCTACACGTTTTCAACAAAAACGCCTTTTCCAAATTAATTTCTCTACACCTTTTTTATTGTTACAGGTGTCTTTGTTTCAATTACCTCGAAATGACATATTTTGACATTTGTCATATTTTGATTGATAAAGCCAAATATTGCACAAATTCTTTCAAAACTAATAATTTTCTTTGAAAACGGGATCAGATTAGATCCCGAAAGGTTAGAAGTTAACTTTTATTCAGTTTTTCGTTCATTTTTAATTATTTTAACGATTTATCAAGAATTTTATTGAAAATTCTCTATTTAGGCAAAATTTTTAAACTTTGGTAAGGTATTGACTAATAATATTTTTTAGGTAAAGAAGATATAACAGATAAGTATTATTTTAAACGCAATACCTTACCAGCGCATCTAGAAATAGGTGCGCCTGATAAGAACATTTTAATTTTATTTTCTGTTTTAGATTTTTACGATATAAATAGTCATTGAGGCGAAATGGAAATTAATAATACTATAAAGAAATTATAAATATCTAACAAAAGAACCAGAATAACTTTAATTAACTAATTGATTGTATTTAATACTTATTGAGTTACAAATGGATACGAACTTATGATCCTATACAAATAAACTTTAATTTTTGTTAAAAACACTATAATTCTAAAGTCACGTGTTAATATTTAAGGACGGACATGAAATGTTGCGTGTTTTTAACAAAAATTAAAAAACAATTGTATGGATAATAACTTCCTATTTCCTATTTATTTGGATGTGAATATTCAGTTTACTTTTCACAGTGAAATTAACTTTTTGCAATTTCGCCTTTGCCAAATGGCGGGGATCCACGCTCAATCACTTGCCTTTAAAATAGTTTATTAAAGTACTAGTTTCATAACAACCGTTTCTAGCGCGCGAGTACAAGTTTAGAAAACGAGCCGCTTGCGGCGAGTTTTCTAAAGTAATAGTACGCTAATAACGTGTTATGAAACGAGCGCTTTATACAATTTTTTCTATTTTGCTCTGAAATTTAATAAAACTTACATCTAAATTGATGACCGATTTAGAGATTTTTGTTTTGAGTTGGCATTACAATTTTCGCAATATTTGAAATATATAGAACAAACGATATTTTGATATATTTTATAGTCAGCTCTTCTCATTTTCCCTGCAAGTAACCAAGCCACAATTTTAACACGGTAAAAATTAACTTAAAAACACAATTTCATAGAAAACTAAAAGTCCAAACCGGTGTTGACATTTACACGGAAGACGCCAAGCGACTGTATTTTGTCCTGTGCCAATCCAAAAGAAAAAAAAAAGTACTAACCTCTTATAGGCCTATAAGAACACGCAAAATGCGTGTGATTATGAGCGTATAATAGTCGCAAAATAGAAAAATATAATATTTTAACAACCGCCAAGGCGTGTTGGAGTTATCATACCCTAGAAGGAGCAGAAAGCTGCTCCTGGATAGAGTGACCCTACTAAAGGTTACTTGTTGACCCAAATACTATGAGATTTACTTTCTATCAAAGAGGCTTAGAGCCTGTCAAAAGAATCTCTAACAACATATGTTTTAGGTGTCTGTTTATATTAAACTTTTAAAACTTATCTTAATATGCACATCCATATACACTCGACTCTGGAGCCAAATTTCTGTTGTCCTTTAAACAACAGATTATAACACTTCTTTTGTTACGAAGGGTTATTCAAATAGATTTTTTTTCCTTGTGCAAACTTGCAAAAAAAATATTGCAGTGCAAGCACAAACACCTTGTTAATTACTTTATTTTAATCATAAGAATTAACTTATTTAATTATTATTATTTAATTTTATTGTTTCGTTTTGTGCCTTTTTGTGTTTGAATTGTGTTTTATAGAAAATGTGTTTTTGTGCCACTCAGCGTGACAGTGTTGTTTTTTATATTCTATATTTTAAAACTTACTGTGGAATCATCCCTTAGTGATGTCCCACAGGATCACTCACTGTAGAAAATTAATCTTTAAAGCGACATTGACATTTGCACGGAAAACGTCAAGTTATAGGCCAGGTCTGTTGCCAACCCAAAAGAACAAAAAGTACAGATCTTTTATGGGCCTATAAGAACACGCAAAATGCGTGTGATTATGAGATAAGAGTCGCAAAATGGAAAAATATATTAAAGATTTATGACGTTCATAAAAGAAATACGTCAAAGTGGCGGTCTCAATTTGTCACAAAAATTTGGCATTCACCAATTTTTTAAAAAAAGTTCCAGTTCGGCCCACTGACCCCTCCTTTATATTATTTATTATCTATTATTTATTTATGTTAACCTTTTAGTTGGAATGGAAATTAATTAATTTAGTTGGACTTTAGTATACTAGTATATGTTTGTGTATAGAATATAGTTGTGTTTTATAAAATAAACCACGCAGTACATTCGCACATCCAATATTCGAATCTGTTTTGAAAATATTCAGTGCGATTTTTAATTTACTCTCTTGCTTGATAAAATAGACCATAGTAAAAGTTGTTGGTAAGTTAATAAGCAAATTAAATAAAAAAATATAAATCTTTTTTTAATATTTATAATATTGTTTATTATTTTTACTTACATGTTAAATAAATACATATTATATATATTATTTAAAATTTTAAAGTATCTTCATTAAAAAATCATTTTTTACAATTCATATTATATTTTTAACATAATATAGTTATAATTTCATTATAGTATATTAAAGTACTAGTTTCATAACATACGTTTTTAAAAACGTGTTATGAAACGAGTGCTTTATACAATTTTTTCTATTTTGCTCTAAAATTTAAAAAAACTTACATTTAAAATGATGACTGATTTAGGGATTTTTGTTTTGGATTGGCATTACAGTTTACACCATGTTTAAAATTCTAAGAACAAATGATATTTTGATATATTTTATAGTTTTCTCTTCTCTTTTTTACTGCAATTAACCAAGCCACAATTTTAACATGGTAAAAATAACCTAAGCACGAAATTTTGTAAAAAATTAATCTTTAAAGCGACATTGGCATTTGCACGGAAAACGTCAAGTTATAGGCCAGGTCTGTTGCCAACCCAAAAGAACAAAAAGTACAGACCTCTTATGGGCCTATAAGAACACGCAAAATATATTAAAGATTTATGACGTTCATAAAAGAAATACGTCAAAGTGGCGGTCTCAATTTGTCACAAAAATTTGGCATTCACCAATTTTTTAAAAAAAGTTCCAGTTCGACCCACTGACCGGACCCCTCCCTTATATTAGAACTAAAAAGTGGTGTCACATAACTGACTCAATTCTAAGGGGACTATTTTTAATTATTTATTATTTTTAATTTTTAGTTATATTGGGTAGTAACTTTTTTTTAATATACTTTTAACAAAAATTATTTACTTAAGTGTTTCTTAATTTAATTTTAATATAATACAGATTAATATGTACCATATATTAATTATGGGGCCATTACTTTTTATTCTTTTTATCAACGATTTGGCGGATGCATTTGATGAAAAAGATCTTGTTATGTTTGCTGACAATACGTCATATTTATGTTCTGCAGATAGTATTGATCAATGTGTTAGTGCTGCTCAAAGTATTCTAAAAAAATTTAATGATTGGTTTCACAGTAATAAATTATTCTTAAATATAGATAAAACTGCTTTTATTCATTTTAAGTTGGTGCAACCACAAGACCAAAAAAGTTTTTTGTTAAAATTAAATTCGAAATCAATAGCGCAAGTAGACTCTACAAAATTTTTAGGACTTCATATTGATGAATAGTTAAAATGGGATGTGCATATATCTGAATTGTGTAAACAATTGTCATCAACGTGTTATGCACTCTATAGGCTTAGTCAAATTACAAACAGGAACATTACACTATCTTACTATTATGCAAATTTTTATTCTAGAATTGTTTACAGTATCTTGTTCTGGGGTCCATCCGGTTATGCAGGTAAAGTTTTTAAAATGCAAAAAAAAGCTGTCAGAAATATTGTTGGTGTACCTTCTACCACCTCATGTGTTCCTTTCTTTAAAGACTTAAAGATTCTTACTGTGCCATCGATTTATATAAAAGAAATTCTACTTTTTGTTTTTAAAAATAAGCATTTATTCATAACAAATAATATGATTCACAACTAACCTACAAGACATAGTACTGTAGCATACGAAAATAATCCAAAGTATATGGGTATAAAATTGTACAACAAACTTCCAGTAGAATATAAAAGCATAAATAATTTTAAAATATTTTCTAAACGTATTCATAACTATCTTGTTGAGCAGTGTTATTACAGTTTCGATGAATATCTGGCAAAAAAGTTAAGCATAAAATTAAAATTAGGTTTTTAGTTTTAGTTTAGGTATAAATATGTATTTATATATTTAAAATTTGTATTTTTTTTGTTAAATTTGTAACAGACTTGTTCTACACCTATGTATATGGTATTTTTGAACAATAAATTATTATTATTATTATTATTATTAAAATCACGAATAATATACTCCAACTTGAGGTAGGGAAGCGTCACACATTTGCTTTACTTTTTTTATTCCCGTGTCAAAAAAAATACAAATAAAGCACAAATGGTTGCTTTTATTAAAATAAAACGTCCTTTTTGATATGGAAACAGAAAAAATAGTTATTTATGGTACTAGTGGGTAAAGTAAGATATTGCCCATGAGAAAACTAACTTGCGACGCGTCAGCCAAGCAGGTTAATTTTCGAGAGGGCAATATCGGTTTACCCATGAGTGCCATACAAGGTTTTATTGAATAAATAGCTTAGGAATTCATATTTTTATTAAAAATTTTAATGACATTTACAAGAAAATAATTTGACAAGTGACAGTTGAGTGGGTTAGATAAATAATTATCCACTCAATAAAGTAAAAGCCACGCGTTGGTTATTATTGAGTTTATCTATTTAAAATAAGACAATTACCAGCTTTATTTTAAATAGATAAACTCAATAATAACCCCCGCGTGGCTTTTACTTTATTGAGTGGATAATTATTTATTTTACCCACTCAACTGTCACTTGTCAAATTATTTTCCTATAAATGTCATTAAAATTTTTAATAAAAAATATGAATTCCTAAGCTATTTATTGGATAAAACCTTGTATGGAACTCATGGGTAAACCGATATTGCAATATCTTACTTTACCCACTAGTACCATAAATAACTATTATTTAGCAGAAATATTTTTTTTTAAACAGGGACACCTTTCTTCCTACCCATATGTGTTTACCGAAAATAATATTGCTATTACGTTGTTCAATTAACCACATTTCAGACATTAGAAACGGACATTATCGGAAATCCAATCGTAAGGGAATTCAAGTTGGTAAATTGGTAATTAGCAATCGATAATACCATTGGAGGCTTTGCAATATGTCTCTGAATTGTTTACAGTATCTTGTTCTGGGGTCCATCCGGTTATGCAGGTAAAGTTTTTAAAATGCAAAAAAAAGCTGTCAGAAGTATTGTTGGTGTACCTTCTACCACCTCATGTGTTCCTTTCTTTAAAGACTTAAAGATTCTTACTGTGCCATCGATTTATATAAAAGAAATTCTACTTTTTGTTTTTAAAAATAAGCATTTATTCATAACAAATAATATGATTCACAACTAACCTACAAGACATAGTACTGTAGCATACGAAAATAATCCAAAGTATATGGGTATAAAATTGTACAACAAACTTCCAGTAGAATATAAAAGCATAAATAATTTTAAAATATTTTCTAAACGTATTCATAACTATCTTGTTGAGCAGTGTTATTACAGTTTCGATGAATATCTGGCAAAAAAGTTAAGCATAAAATTAAAATTAGGTTTTTAGTTTTAGTTTAGGTATAAATATGTATTTATATATTTAAAATTTGTATTTTTTTTGTATTGTTTAAATTTGTAACAGACTTGTTCTACACCTATGTATATGGTATTTTTGAACAATAAATTATTATTATTATTATTATTATTATTAAAATCACAAATAATATACTCCAACTTGAGGTAGGGAAGCGTCACACATTTGCTTTACTTTTTTTATTCCCGTGTCAAAAAAAATACAAATAAAGCACAAATGGTTGCTTTTATTAAAATAAAACGTCCTTTTTGATATGGAAACAGAAAAAATAGTTATTTATGGTACTAGTGGGTAAAGTAAGATATTGCCCATGAGAAAACTAACTTGCGACGCGTCAGCCAAGCAGGTTAATTTTCGAGAGGGCAATATCGGTTTACCCATGAGTGCCATACAAGGTTTTATTGAATAAATAGCTTAGGAATTCATATTTTTATTAAAAATTTTAATGACATTTACAAGAAAATAATTTGACAAGTGACAGTTGAGTGGGTTAAATAAATAATTATCCACTCAATAAAGTAAAAGCCACGCGTTGGTTATTATTGAGTTTATCTATTTAAAATAAGACAATTACCAGCTTTATTTTAAATAGATAAACTCAATAATAACCCACGCGTGGCTTTTACTTTATTGAGTGGATAATTATTTATTTTATCCACTCAACTGTCACTTGTCAAATTATTTTCTTATAAATGTCATTTAAATTTTTAATAAAAATATGAATTCCTAAGCTATTTATTGGATAAAACCTTGTATGGCACTCATGGGTAAACCGATATTGCAATATCTTACTTTACCCACTAGTACCATAAATAACTATTATTTAGCAGAAATATTTTTTTTTAAACAGGGACACCTTTCTTCCTACCCATATGTGTTTACCGAAAATAATATTGCTATTACGTTGTTCAATTAACCACATTTCAGACATTAGAAACGGACATTATCGGAAATCCAATCGTAAGGGAATTCAAGTTGGTAAATTGGTAATTAGCAATCGATAATACCATTGGAGGCTTTGCAATATGTCTCTGAAGTTAAATCCCGAATCCAATAGAATAGATAGGAAGGATAAACCAGATAACTTGACCTGTTACAACATATATCGTCTCTTTGTAAACGTCGCAACGCGTCGTAACTTAAAATTCTTATTTTACGGGATTGAGATTCTTTAAAAAGAATATACAGAGCGGTCCAAAAGTCACCCCCCTCCCCCCCTCTTAACTTTTGAACCAGAGATATCGACTTCAAATTTGGAACTTTTAAATAAGACAACTTAAACTATCTTTTAGCATATATTTAATACTTTCAGCTCTTAAAATGTGGGCAGGGGGAAATGGGGGCACATTTTTTTAAATGGAAAGGGGGGTCGTGTAATGCATCATTTTAAAGCTAATAAAATTCTCCATTTAACTCCATATTTTTAAATTAAAAAAAAAAAAGGGTTTAAAATGGGGTTGAAAATGGGTATTAATGTCAAAATTCCTCTAAAAAAAACAAATAATTTTTTAAAAATGCCTAATTTCATCATAAAAATATGTTAATTATACTTTTAAACTAATTTTAGTTGACATAAATAAAAATTTATAAAAAAAAACTTAAAAATCGAATGATTTAGCAAAAAATCAAAACCTTAAAAAACATTTTTAAAAAACTTAAAAATGTTAGTTTAAATAGAGAATTTTATAAGCTTTAAAATGATGTATCACACTACCCCACTTTCCACATTTTAAGAGCTGAAAATATCAAATATATGCTAAAGATAGTTTAAGTTGTCTTATTTAAGAGTTCGTGCTTATTCTAATAACCTTTTCTTCCAGAATTTTTCTTATCATATAAGACTCTTTTAGAGGGAAGTTTAAGACCAGAGGTCCAGGAATAACAAAAGATTACAACAAATCTGAATTTTTAAATACAGCCATTTTTAAAAATGCTGATTTTAAATATTATATAAAAAATCTTTAAAAAAATCCTTGACATTAGGGTGATCGATTTTTTTGTTGTTGTAAAAGTCCGATTTTGCTAAAATACGGTATTAGGCATTTTTTGATGATCTTAATGTGGATATAACTCAAATTTCATAAATTCAAAATGGTGACTTAACAATGGCAGTTCGATTTAGTTCCATTGTTGTCAAATTTAAACGAAATTGAGCATTAGTCATTGGGAATTTTTCACTAATCGACTCGGTTTCAGCAACCATGAAATCCCCTATATTTTCTATTTTGCACGATATGGAATGCTAGATATATATGATTAAAAAAAATCGTGCCTTAAAAAAAAATTAACGGTTATTTCACATAGTTTCAGTTTTCAGATAACTTTTAAATCATTCCTAAGTGGCCACGTGTGATTTAAAATACGAACGGACAAACTGATTTTTTTTTAAATTAAAATTTGAGTGTTTTGCCAAGAATTTTTACTAGTTTTGGAGATATTAAAGTAAACTTATAACACTCTTCTAGAGTTTAGAAGAATACGATAACGTGAAGTTTAGACATTTGTTTTAAGAAATAAAATTAATATATTTTAACAACAATAACCTAAGTCTGCGATAAAGTGTTCATTTAACAAGCCCATATCACGCAAAAGGTATAGTTTTAAGCCCTAGGGAGCCATTACAACTGCGGCTATGTGAAGGACTATGATGCGATATACTTCTTTTCCCCTTCTTACCTCTTAACCATTTAAAATGTAGATTGGAATAAAAACATATTTTTATAAAACCTAAATTAGCTACGGAAAACATCTGTTGACAACAGACAATATCTAGTTCATTTTACAAAAAAAAAATGGTGCTCAGTTTATTGCTAGATGTAGACAACTACTCATACCTCTCCTAGTCTGAAGACTTTGAATGGTAGCCGAAACTGTCAGTCACCCTGTACCATGATTAGGAAATAGATTGATTAATAAATTAATATTTTTATAATTTTGTTTAAAATTAAAAATTTCTGTCCTTACTAATACTACGCCTAACCACACATTAGTGGTACTATGTGCTTGAGACACACAAACTTGCTACCATTCAAAGTCTCCAGACTACTATCCGTGACAAATGAATTGACACGTGGGTTTGCGATCTAATTTCTCAAAATAAACTGGATCAATTTTAATGAAACAAAATTTAATCGATAGAACATTAATTTCTACATTATTTCTATACAAAAAAAAAATCTAGCTTTTTTGGCATATGAGATATCAAGTAATAAACAAAAAAAATACATGTTTTTAGCTATATTTTAGGAACACCCATGTTTAATTAACCTGTAACTTTAATGGTGAGTATCCAATTTTGTTGAAATTTTTTTCACGTAAAGAACACTTCTTTGGTAACAGCTGGTAAAAATTTTGTTTGAAAAAAATTAATAGTTTAGGAGATTTTTTCAAAAATTTAAGAGCACATTATTTCTGTTTGCATAATAGCCACTAAAAATTTTTTTGCACCAAAAGTTAGATTAAGGCCTTATTAAAGCAATAAAATAAAGTTATTACTAAAATGTATTTTTTTAAGTATTTTATCCGGTGTGAACGCTTTGAAAAATAAATTTTAATCGCTGTTCAGAGAGGCGAGGAGACGGAAGCGGAACTCCGTGTCGGCAAGCGCGCAGACTGCTTCGCCACGTATTCAGTTTACTATTTGAACGAAGCGGTACATTTATTTTTATTTTTATACTTGATTTTTTTATTACCTTAAACGTTTTACATTTTAAGCAATATTTTATTACACAAGTAGTGTATTATTAAAAAGTCGAATAAAAAAGAGAATGATTATGCGTACAAAATTAAATATCATTTTCCAAATCAGATTCTGACTCAAATAAATTTTCTTCTTCTTCCTCCATTTCATCATCATCATCATCATCGTCATCTCCAAGATTAATTATGAGGGGTTCTACTGCAATATCTATTAGATTTTCTTTGGTACGATATTTTTCTTCCACTTTTTTAGCATGCTCAACACAATTTTTCAAAACTGAACCAGGTACGTTTTGCATTGTATCAATACATAATTGCAAAACATCATTTATCTTAAAAGTTATATTTAGTTTCGCCATATAAGTTCAATTGCGTTAAATTCGCAATGAGCAACCGGTAGCCTGTATTTTTCTGTTATTTTCTTGTTATAGTTCCATCAATAACAAAAATACAAAACCACAGCAAATATACCATAATGCATTTTAAATTGCGTTCTCCGCTTTATAAAGATAGTGGTTAACCGAGAAATGAATAAACAATGTTACTGATTCAATTTTTACAAAATATTTATTTTTGTCCTTAAAAATAAATTATTTGCAATTATTTTATCAAAGATTATCATATTTACTTATACATATATAATATCCCGAAAAAAAAACATACTTTGTTGTAAATTAAGTATGGGGACTCCCTTTTAGAATTTATATTTTTATTAAAAAACGAGGAAATGTTTTTGTTTTTTTATTATTCAAGTGAAATGAAAAACATTACTCTATACTTGCTGAAAATTTCACAAAAAAATATTAAGTATTAACCAACTTATTGACTGTAATAGTTAAACTTTCTTCAATATCGCTAAAAAACATGACATTTTTTTATAATTTTATGAATTATAAATAAACGAGTGGAATAAATTTTTTAAAATTTCACAATACTATGCAGCTAAATATCAACATATATTTTTTGAATTTTTTTTAAGGGGTAGTTTTTTTTTAATTAGACCTGAAACACACGTGTCAGTTCATTTTTCACCGATAGTAGGAGAGGTATGAGTAGTTGTCTACATCTAGCAATAGATGGCGCACCAGTCTACATCAATCTAATGACTATATTTCTTTTGTGAATAAAGTCTAAAAACGTTTTCTTAATTAGCGTGCAGAGTTGACTCTTGATACTGAAGAGGGCCAGCAGCCCGAAACTGTCAGTCTACTAATTTCACTCTGTACGATGATTAGAAAATAGATTGATGGAATAATAAATTATATGTAATAATATTATTATATAATTATATTTTTATTAATATTATTATTTAAAAATTTTAAATAATAGAAATAATTCCTAATGTTTATGGCGTAATCCATGTTATATTTATCTACCTTACATATTTTTTTCATAATACAAAAAGATAAGAGTTGTACCTTATCTAAAAATGCTTTCAAAACGTTGATATTATTTATTTTTTTCATATTCATTATTTTTTCTAGCTTTAACATTTTTAATTCACCCTATTTTGTGGGCGTTGCTATTTCCTTCATTAGTTTTATGCCACTTGAAGAATTCTTGTGTTGTTTGGAAAAAGCCTCCCCGTCGAGATTGTAGGAAGTAATTGTCTCTGTTGATTGTTATTAACATCTTTAAAAGGACTTTAGATTCCGGTATACCTTCTTATTGAGTAAGTTTTCTTCCTTACAAACAAAGGCTTTAGAGTCTTTTGTTAATAAATATTTACAAGGTCTAAAAAACATACAAGTAGTCCTATAAAAAAATTGTGTTTTATCAGAATCTAAAATCAACAGTTTTGATTTTACATTTATGTAAAAAGTCTTATAACAAATGATACAGGAAAGTTAGTGATATTATCATCTTTATTTTAAAAAATTTATTGATTACACAGTACAACGGAAAAAAAAATTCTGGCAACAAATTATTTAAGTAAATTTTGTTTCTGGTCTTTATATCCGATTTAGCTGAACAAATTTTTACACGAATGATCTTATTTGCAGATGACTCTAAATTATTCTGTAATCCATCCCTAGAAGCTGATAAGTTTGCCAAAGATCTTGAAACTGTTTTAAAATGGACAAAAAAATGGCTCATGTCTCTGAACACAAATAAATGTACAATACTACACTTAGGACCCAACAATCCAAATATTTCATATGAACTCGGAGGTGAACAAATTCGGGAGGTCGAAACTCAAAAAGATCTTGGCATAGTAATCTCACATGACCTAAAATGGAAAACGCACATCTCTAGGATTGTAAAAAGAGCAAACTCTATGATATATCTTATAAAAATAGCATTCAAAAACCACTCTGTCACAAACATAACCAAGCTGTATAAGTCCTACGTAAGACCAATCCTAGATCATGCAGAAAGTGTATGGAACCCGTACTATGTCAAAGATATCGACCTGCTTGAAGGAGTTCAACGAAGAGCATCAAAAATATCGCCAGTACTTCGAGACCTTCCATACCAAGAGCGCTTAGCACGCATGAACCTTACTACATTGAAGGAGAGAAGAACCAGGGGTGATCTAATACAGACTTTCAAAATCTTGACCAATTATTATTCCATTAACCTTCCAATTTTTGAACTAAATAATACAAACCTTAGAGGTCATGATAAAAAGGTCCAGAAGGAAAGGTGTGATAGATTGCCCAGAAGGAACTTCCTAACCAACAGCGTAGTGTATAGGTGGAACTCTTTAAGTTTAGAAACCGTGTCTGCAAGGAGTGTTAATCAATTTAAAAACAGGCTGGACAGGGAAATAGTGCATATTATGGACAGTTGGGTGCATTATCCAGTTTAGACTTGCCAAAGTGTTCATATTTTGTTTTTGTTTTATTTTTTATTTTTTACATATTTTATTTTTTTATATATTTTATTATTGTCTTTTACCATATTGTGATATGACCATGTGATATTTAACTTTTTTTTTTTCTTACTTTTTTATTTGTCATTTATTTAGTAATTAGATTAGGAATCAAAAATACACAGTTTCATCGGCTTTGCCGCTCACTGTACTCAAATAATAATAATAATAATAATAATATTTCGAACCGGTATTCAGGTTTTTTTCTGTATGCACTTAAAGTTTCTAACTATAGTATATTGTTTTACTAAGAGGAAAAGTGAAGCTTTTTTTACTAGTCTGTAGAATTTACGGACAACGCGAAGCATTTCATTATATAATATTCACAGTAAATGGTATATTGCATTTTCTAAAATGCCTGAAAAAATTAAAAAAAAAATATAAAAAAAAAACTTTTTTATATTTATTTTTTTTTTATTCACAGTAAATGGTATATTGCATTTTCTCAAATGCCTGAAAAAATTAAAAAAAAAAATATAAAAAAAAACTTTTTTATATTTATTTTTTTTTTATTCACAGTAAATGGTATATTGCATTTTCTCAAATGCCTGAAAAAATTTAAAAAAAATATAAAAAAAAACTTTTTTATATTTTTTTTTTATTCACAGTAAATGGTATATTGCATTTTCTCAAATGCCTGAAAAAATTTAAAAAAAATATAAAAAAAAAACTTTAAAACAATTTTCACATTTTTTTTTTAATTTGTTTCTAGCGAAAAACAAAAAAAAATGAAAACAACAACAAAAAAAAAATTATTTAAAGATCTTTTTTTGAAAAACGAAAAATTAAAAATAAAAAAAAAAATTCAAAAAAAATATTTGTTTTTATTTGCTTTTAGAAAAAGTAATTTTTTTTTAATTTTTTTTTAAATGATACTTAGTGTTTTCATTTTAAAAAAGTTTAACCCCCAAACCTTTTTTGTTTTTGAGGGGATTACTTTCTAAATTGGTAGAATTGATCCTTATAATAAAAGTAATTGTTCCTAAAAAAACACGTTAATCGAAATTTTCTATCAGCTTTTTTCGATTTTTTTAAAAGTTTAACCCCCCATATTTTTTTTTTTGTTTTTGCAAGGATTACTTTTGAAAACAATAGGGAGAGGAAGACTCTCATAGAACTTAAATTTTCCTAAAAATTTCGTTTGGACAACAACAAAAAAAAAATTATTTAAAGATCTTTTTTTGAAAAACGAAAAATTAAAAATAAAAAAAAAATAAAAAAAAAATTTCAAAAAAAAATATTTGTTTTTATTTGGGAGGCATAGCGTAGTGGCTAGCGCGTATGCATAGCAAGTCTACTATCGTGAGTTCGATTCTCACTGGCGCCGATTTGCCTTTTTCAGTTAATTAATAATTGAAATTTGGCGAAGGCGATAAGTGAAACGGACACTCCCTAGAAACTGATTCGAAAGTCAGTATAAGCCGGTGGTTCCCTCTACTACTAGCCCACACAAGTCCTGGACTTAGGGGATGCTTAATTAAGTAGAATAGTACGAGGTTAAACAAACAAACAAAACAAACATTTGCTTTTAGAAAAAGTATTTTTTTTTAATTTTTTCTAAATGATACTTAGTGTTTTTATTTAAAAAAAGTTTAACCCCCCAAACCTTTTTTGTTTTTGAGGGGATTACTTTCTAAATTGGTAGAATTGATCCTTATAATAAAAGTAATTGTTCCTAAAAAAACACGTTAATCGAAATTTTCTATCAGCTTTTTTCGATTTTTTTAAAAGTTTAACCCCCCATATTTTTTTTTTGTTTTTGCAAGGATTACTTTTGAAAACAATAGGGAGAGAAAGACTCTCATAGAACTTAAATTTTCCTAAAAATTTCGTTTGGACAACAACAAAAAAAAAATTATTTAAAGATCTTTTTTTGAAAAACGAAAAATTAAAAATAAAAAAAAAATAAAAAAAAAATTAAAAAAAAAAATATTTGTTTTTATTTGCTTTTAGAAAAAGTAATTTTTTTTAATTTTTTTTTAAATGATACTTAGTGTTTTCATTTTAAAAAAGTTTAACCCCCCAAACCTTTTTTGTTTTTGAGGGGATTACTTTCTAAATTGGTAGAATTGATCCTTATAATAAAAGTAATTGTTCCTAAAAAAACACGTTAATCGAAATTTTCTATCAGCTTTTTTCGATTTTTTTTAAAGTTTAACCCCCCATAATTTTTTTTGTTTTTGCAGGGATTACTTTTAAAAACAATAGGGAGAGGAAGACTCTCATAGAACTTAAATTTTCCTAAAAATTTCGTTTGGACAACAACAAAAAAAAAATTGTTTAAAGATCTTTTTTTGAAAAACGAAAAATTAAAAATAAAAAAAAAATAAAAAAAAATAAAAAAAAATATTTGTTTTTATTTGCTTTTAGAAAAAGTATTTTTTTTTTTAATTTTTTCTAAATGATACTTAGTGTTTTCATTTTAAAAAAGTCCAAACCCCCAAACCTTTTTTGTTTTTGAGGGGATTACTTTCTAAATTGGTAGAATTGATCCTTATAATAAAAGTAATTGTTCCTAAAAAACACGTTAATCGAAATCTTCTAACAGCTTTTTTCGATTTTTTTAAAAGTTTAACCCCCATAATTTTTTTTGTTTTTGCAGGGATTACTTTTAAAAACAATAGGAATTTCCTCTCATAGAAATTAAATTTTCCTAAAAATTTCGAGTCGATCAGATTATTCGTTCTTGAGTTATCGTGTCTACGAAAGTCGTGACATCGGACAGACGAACAGACAGACGGACATTAAAAAAAAATTTAATTATTTTTTCATGAAACAAATTTATATCCAAGAATTTTTTGTCTATAGACTTTTGAGAATTTTTGAAAATTCGCAACTACCGTATAATTCTATTCTAGCGCAGACCCTGTGAATAGTATAATAAATCTGACACCTTATTGGTTAATTAGTTATAATTATACATAAACGAACCTTCGTATAATATAATATAAAAATAAAAAGACTTTTACTTTTACAAAAAAAGACTCGTTCTTAAGAACGCTTTCATTCTAAATAAATCTTATTAGAATAAGGACCCGCAATTGTCTGGTCCTTTACCACTTGATGGCGGAAAATAAGTTTCTGTCTTCAGATAAAGGCCACTTGAACCGCCTCCTTAGCTTTTTGTTACCGCCGCCAACGACAAATACAATTTGGCTCTTACCACAAAGAGTTCATGGCAATAACATGAATTTTTATGTTAAAATGAGAAATTGCTTGTTTTTCAACTGCAGTATGTACTATATTTAATTTTTTTTGAACATATTTCAAACTTAACTAATAAATCACCCGAAGAACTATATAACTAAACTATAGAAAAAATTGTTATCTCTCCAAAATATAAATTTATTGTCTATTAAACAAACATTACAGCCACAATTGTTTCGACTTTTTTAACATAAAGTCATTTTCAAGCTACAAATAATAAAAAATTAGGTTGAAAATGGTACAATTCCTTTTAGAAAAACTTACTTTTTTAAATTTATAAACAAATTAACTTGAGTACACATTATTAGAAATGTCATACTGACAATATTATTTTTATAAAATCTTCAAAAATTAAACAAAAAGAAAACTACAATAAGTTAAAATAAAATAAATTAATGAAATCTAAAATTTAAAATTGAATAAAAATCTGGGACATCTATCATAAAGTAATCCAAACTATATTTGAAACATTCTAAAGGAATTATCTTTAAACTGCAAAAAAGTAGTTGAACATAAAAAAAAAGGAAAGAGATTAATTTATATTCAACTTGGTAATTGGAATAAAATTGGAGAGGTGGCAGCAAATTCATACCTAAAACTCAAAAACAAACCAAAAAGGGACAAAATTTTTGGAAAAATTATTAAACAAAAATATTTATTCCAAAGATTAATGCTCTGTAAGCGGACAGGCAACAATCTCCGGTCTAACATTTAAAACATTATTGTAAACATAAATATTCAAAAAATCTATTTGTTCATTAACTAACCTATCCCTATGAAACTTTTTGTTGTACAAAATGGCAAATTGTTCTAGCAGATCTGTAACTCTATCGTTCCTAGAAATATGCAAAACACTTACTTCATTTTCATAGTCATGGTTGTTGCACAACACATGGTTGGCAAAGTTGGACTTATAGTTCAGACCTGCTTCGCCCTTTGTTACCTCAATAAAGACAATTTATTATTATAGATGCTTTGAAAAATGGTGCCAACAAAACAAGCTTGTTCTCAATGAATCAAAAACCGTTATCATTAACTTTTTTAACCGTAGAAAGCTAAGCCCAGATTTCAGAGTATCTAATATGGGACTGTCATCGAGTGCTAAATTCTTGGGAACCATTTTCAATAGTGATTTGTCCTGGGATGATCACATTTCCCATGTTTGCAAGAAACTAAATTCCGCCTATTATGCCATACTAAAGATGAAGAATGATCTAGATGAAGCAGGCATATTAAGTTTATACTATTCATTAGCCTACTCCCACCTATCTTATAACATTATTGGCTGGGGCAATGGGAGGTATATAAATAGGGTAATAGTGGCCCAGAAAAGACTCATTAGGCTACTTTTTAATTTAGGTTACAAGTCAAGCTGCAAAGATGTTTTTAAAAATAAGTGTATTTTAACTGTCTGTTCTATTTATATTTTTAAATGTGTCGTTTTTGTTAAAAAATACTTTGCACACCTAGGACAAAATTTAAGTCTGAACCTTTGCCATCAGCGCCTTGGAGAAATATTAAGCATACCCAAACATAAAACCACCCTTTTCGAAAATTCTCCACTATATAAATGCATTTCCTTATTTAATAATTTACCATCTGAAATTCGTTGCATAAGCAATTAAATACCTTCAAAAGATCAGTTAAGTTATATTTACTGAGTAAGGCATATTACTCTCTTAAAGAGTACATAACTAAACTTTCATGAGTTTTTTTTCTTTTAATTCTGTTTTTTTTTTTAACTTAATAATTTTATATTAGTTTAAGTATGATATTGTAAACTTTATGACTTACCAAATATACCTTGTGTATCCTAATTGACGAATAAAATTTATTATTATTATTATTATTAATAAATTATAACCAGTACCCTGCATATTTCCAGTTGTAGTCCAGTCTTCAGGTCAATAAAAAAGGCTTTATATGGAAATAATTCAAGAGGTTTTGATTTTCCGTTTATTGGGTAGGGTTAATGGCCGCAAATAAAAAAAAACAATTTTGCGACGTTGTACTCGATTTGGAACTGTTTTTAGACTACCCCTTAGAACATTTTGGGTGAAAATTAAAAAAATCTATCTGGCACTTTCTTTTTAATTTACGTAATATTATTTTTTTTTAATAATTCTAACATTTGTGCCCCATTATCTCGAGTAAACCGATTTTCGATCGAATCACCATTGTATTAAGCATAAAAAACCTTCCTAACCAAGTTATAAAGAAAAATCTAAAACCCTAGTGTAACGTTTAAGGCGGTGCCGTAAATTAGATATAAGTCGTACAAAAAATACATGACAAAAAATGTTGGAGATTTGGTCCTCTGAAAAAGATACGTTAATCGGAATTTCCTTTTAGCTGCTTTTTTTCATATTTTCAAAATTTGAACCTCCCATAACTTTTTTGTTTTTGGGAGGATTACTTTTAAGACAATAGGGATCTTCCCTCATTAAACCTGATTTTTCCTGAAAATTTCAAGTCGATCGGATAATTCGTTCTTGAGTTATCGTGTCTACAAAAAACGTGACATCGGACGAACAGAGTGACGGACATTTCAAAAAAAGTTACTTATTTTTTCATGAAACAAATATATATATCCAAGAATTTTTTTATTCTAGGACGATTTTTAAAAATTTTTGAAACTTGGAAACTACCGTATATTATTCTAGCGCAGGCGCTGTGAATAAATTAATAAGACTCTAAATTATGTATATGAAAGAGCACACATTTTTCGATATAATTTTGAGTTTTTTTACAGATACAATTATAGTAATAATAACAATAATAATAAAAAGATTTTATTTATAAAAATACATAACATATGGCGAAGTCTAGCTAAGCTACTCTTACTCAACCGCAAGATATGTTTTACTAAATTTTAAATATAGGAATAATTATTTATTTAAGACTAATACTAACTTACATCTACATGGCGCAAAAATACTTTAACTTAAAATAAAATTAAATGATAATTATTAACCACAAATACACACACTCCTGCAGTACACTTAAAAAGGCTATTGATTGTTAAAATTTAAAAATACAAAATACCTCATTGATTTCCAAAAAGAATTTGCTGAGCTTTTTTTTTTAATGGGTAAATTTCAAGCACTTTAAATGATTCCGGCA
The DNA here is from genome assembly GCA_958510825.1 of Brachypterus glaber. Classification (NCBI taxonomy): domain Eukaryota; kingdom Metazoa; phylum Arthropoda; class Insecta; order Coleoptera; family Kateretidae; genus Brachypterus; species Brachypterus glaber. The sequence continues at coordinate 87,599,584 of OY294045.1, read as the reverse complement.
TCTTGTTGTATTCATATATAGAATTGTAACTAAAAGATTGTTTAAAGAAACTTTTACTGAAAGTAGGCATATTAAGTTTTACATTATTTCTTGTGTTAATGGAATGAATTTGATTTCTAGTAACATATTTATCAGCAATAATTTGTAGAGTCCGCTTGTAAGGATTTGTGATTAAATACTAAAAGATGTAACCTGCGCCTCTGTTCCATTTTTAACCATTTTAATTGTGATACAATAGGGGATATACGCTTGTACCTGTTGACACCCTTGATAAACCTGCAACAACCATTTTGAACTTTTTGAATTTTAAATTTACTGGGTGTCCCACCAAGTTCTTGATATAGCTTATCTCCGTTATTTGAAAAAGTATTAAAATTTGCAAAAAATAGCATTAAATCAAAGCCAAAGAAGATTTTACTGACTTATTCAAAACCGCCCCTTGCTTAACCACTCCCTTGAAACTACCCCCAACTTCTGTTTTTCAAATAGCACCCCCTAATTCTTATTAAAGACTATGAAAGTACACTTTATTCTGAATTCAACCATTTATTATGTGGTATCTTAGATTTTAAGGGGCTCTAAATAACAATTATTATTTATTAATAGAAGGGTGGTATTTGAAACAAAGTTGCCGGTAGTTCCAGGAGAGGGGAGAGAGTTATTATGAGTTGGTTATGGATATATTAATCAATTTTCTTTTGGGTACAATTTAACGTAAGTTTTTGGAAAATATTCTGGTTAAATTTAAAATGAAATGTGCTTTGATATTTTTCAGTAAATTAGGGAAGTGCTATTTAAAAAACTAGTTGGAGGTGGTTCCAAGAGGGTGGGTTAATAAGGTGTAGTTTTGCATATGTCAGTAAATTCTACTTTGACTCCAATTTAATTTTTTTTTAACTTTTTTTATCTTTTTAAATAAAGGAGATATAACCCGTCTAAAACCTGGTGGGACATTATTATTACTAAATAATAACACCGGCACACAAAAAAAAAAAAGTTGTTTGTACATCAGACACGACCTACCTACCGGCATGTATTTTGACCCGCTGAATCCGAATTTCAAGTCAGTTTGGGCCGTCCACCCTTCAATATCGAGTAAATTGTAAAAATAGTAAAAATGGGATAAATAGTCATAAAAAAAAATTATGAATCGAAATTAAGCATAATTCTTATGTATTTCGATCCGCTGAATACAAATCTGAAGTTTATTTAGACCATAAACCGTTCTAAATCATAGAAATTGTACAAAAACCTTGAAAAATGTTAAAAGTAGCAAAAAATTGCAATATCTCTAAAAACTGATGTATGAACTGTAATTGTTATTGGAAGCCCCTTAAAAGATAAGATACTATTTCTAATACACGGTTTAATTCAAAATGAAATGTAATTTCATATTTTTAGATAAAAATGGGGGTGGGAGGTGTTATTTGAAAATCAGATGGTGGGTTGGTTACAAGGGAGTGAGTAAGCAATGGGGGGGGGTTGAATAAGTCAATAAAATCTTCTTTGGCTCCCATTTAACGCTATTTTTACAAAAAAAAAATACCTTTTCAAATAACGGAGATATAACCTGGTTTGGACTTTTTTTGGTATCGTGAACGGATGGACCGTTTTGAAAAAAAAATTGGATGGAGTGCTTAGGTACCATAGTGGTACCACTATGCCAATTTTGGTCAAAATCCGAGACATCGAGGGCAAACCGAGTATTTTAGCTTGAAATATCAGAGATATTTTCTAAAAAATAAATTTTTTTCAAAAACGGCTCTAACGATTTTTAAAATGTTGGTCTTATTTTTTTAATTAGAGCTCATATAACAAATTCCAAAAAGAAAATGGAAGTTGTCATGTCATTTAAAAGTTCTTCTAGAACACCGTGCTAGAGATTCTGAAAGACTTTTCTTTAGATGTTCGGTAAGAATGTGTCTGTTGGAATAGAGCAATTTTAATCTTGACATTGATTTTTTTTTTATTAAACTGTTAACGTGATCTATTTGTCCATTTTTCATTTAATTTTTGAGAAATATTTTGGACTTCCAAATATTTATTCCATTTTTCTTGTAATATAAAAGAAAATTTACGATGCTATACCGGGTGTTCCACCAGGTTCTTGACAAGCTATGTCTCCGTTATTTGAATAGAATTTTTTGCAAAAACAGCCTTAAATGGAAGCCACTGAAGTTTTTATTCACATATCCAAAAGCACTCCTTGCTTACCCACCCCCTTGAAACCACCCCCAACTTCTGTTTTTCAAATAGCACCCCCCCATTTTTATCAAAGAATATAAAAGTAAATTAAATTTTATTCTTAATTCAACCATGTATTATAAGCAGTATTTTATTTCTTAAAGGGGCTCCAAATAACAAGTATTATTTATTAATAATACTGTGCGACCAGTTTTCAGACGGACTATATCTCCGTTGTTTCAAAAGATAAAAAAATCGAAAAAAACAAAATTAAATTCGAGTTAAAGTAGAATTTACTGACTTGTGCAAAACTGACCCTTACTTACCCACCCCCAACTTTGTTTTTTAAATAGCACCCCCTATTTTTACTAAAGAATATTGTAGCGTTTAGAATGCACGAGAAGTTATTTTTTAATTTAATTTAAATGTTGGGGCACTTTCCGACATAGGGGTTATAGCTATGATAGGTCATTTAGACACCGCAGTCAGGAGGTTGTCATTTTTATTGTACAGTATCTAATAATAGTGAAGTACTTACTTGAAATAGCAACCTGTTTGTTTTGAACATATTTTTGGAATAAAACATTATGTTTTTGAGCTTCAATAGAACTGTTTTTATAAGTAAAACACTGATAGTTTCCTAGGTAACGATCCTAAACCATTTCTTAGTGTTTACTAAGTGATAAACTATTCTATTAAACCCATTGTTGTTCTTTAACTGATACAGTTGTTTTATGTTTATATTTTTGGGATTTAATTTGAGGTTATGTTATGTTGGAAGTTTAGAACCAGTTCTCAGAGTTGCGACAGGTGCTGCTTTTTTAGAATTAATTTCAAATTAGAGGACGTAGCGACATCTATACCAATCTAATTCAACTTTAAAAGGAAGGGCTTCCGCCGTTTGAAATCAATGATTTTGATTGGTCATGAGTTTTTGGGGGAATTGTGGGTGATCGTTCTTTTTGGTGGTTAAGATGGACACGACAAGTCGTTAATTTTTGTTCTACAATCATCGGGCTGGTGATGGCCAATAACGTGTTTTAAACTACACTAAAATGTTCTCAGTTAAGTGACCCAAGTTCACCAAGTATTATTCTTGAAGTTAAACCAAGGATGATTGTAAAAATTCATTTTTTAATTTAAGTTTCGGTGAGTGTTTTCTACCTAAGTAATTTCTAACCTTTGTTTATGATCTAGAGAGATTAACTATTTCTTTTTTATTGTTTTTAGCAACAATGCGGATGTTTTTATGGAATATAAAGAATTTTAATATTATTTCCAGTTTTATGGATACTTCTCCTACGGGGTAAGATATGTTTGTTTATTTATTTTTGACCCAGTGATTCTTAGGCTTTTGGCTAACTGTAGTAATTTATTACAGAGTTCCAAGTTTGGGCTAACTGTTTTCATTCGGATATCAAGTAACTATCATCAGGAGATGAACCATTTGCGTAGTTTAAATCAGCGTAGTTCGAGTAGGCGTAGTGTGATTACGCGTAGGATGAAGTTGGGCTCTGGCCCGTACCCATATTTGGAGTTTTCTGAGGCTGTCCATGTGTTAATCACATCTTTCGACTAGACATCACTAGTAACGTTGAGCTTAGATACCAAGAATACATTACGATGAGGTCCTGGGTGTTCGTCTAACTTAGGAAGCTGCAGCCAAATCAGATATGTATCAATAACCCATCATTTATCCTTTTATAACCAAATGTTTTAATTTTTTAACCCTGGTATTCTTTAAACAAAATATTTTTCTATAAAACTGAATTAGTGTAAACTAAACGTAGCTACCCGAGGTATATTTTTGAATTATTTTTACATATTTATAACTATGGTTTTTAATATTTTTTTTATATTTAAAGTAATATGAATTACATTACACCATTTTAAGATATTGATAAGTATAGGTTACCCTTCAGCTTCTTAAGTATATAATTTTTGGGTATTTAAATAAAATGTGGAACAAAATATATGATTTTTTATTTAATTAATTTTTATTATATTGTAATGCCAATTAATATAAAGTGATCTTCAGGGAACTTATGTACATTTTTGACTTTTTGTGCATATTCTATTAATATTAAACCTTTTTATAGTAAAGTCAATGGCGCCTGCTGGGTGATACCGATTTGATGATTCATGGCCTATCTACCGACTGACTACTAGCTAGCTGAGCATAAGTTAACTGACCTTAGGGAAAGTGAAGCTTATAATATGTAAGCACATTTTATTCTAAATTCAACCATGTAAGTAATATCTTATTTTATTAAGAGGCTCCAAACTACAACCCCATCAGATCACAAGCAATATTTTTTATCAAAAAAATGTCAAAAACCTCAAGTTAGATTATATCTAAAAGAGAACTGATTAATGTATGCAAAAATCACCCTTAATAAACCACTCTCCTGGAACCACCTGCAACTTTGTTCTTAATACCACCCTATTATTTATAAATAATAATTGTTATTTGGAGCCCCTTAAATGATAAGATACCACTTATAATACATGGTTGAGTTCAGAATGAAATGTACTTTCATATTCTTTGATAAAAATGGGGGAGTGCTATTTGAAAAACAGAAGTTGGGCGTGGTTTCAAGGGGGTGGGTAAGCAAGGGGTGGTTTTGGGCAAGTAAATAAAAACTTTAATGGCTCCCATTTAACGCTGTTTTTTGCAAAAAAATCTTACCAAATAACGGAGATATAGCTTGTCAAGAACCTGGTGGGACACCCGGTATACTAGACTCTCAAGCTGGTTTTCTGGGAAAAAGAATTAACTATGTTTTCTTCTTATCAAATAACTAACTATTTAGCCCAGATGGAGCCAAAAATGGAATTTAATAATCAGTCGCAGCGTGATCTTTGTAAGAGACGGGTGTGACCGCTTCGGCGGATTTATTCCAGCATCAGCATCGCAATCATTGATATGCACAGGACTTGATTAATTTTATTTTTTATTTTATATAATGTCGTGAAAGTGTTCGTTGAATTGCAAAGTTTTAAGTGAGTCGTGATTATTAATATGTGATGTTAAATTTAATCTATTTCGTTGTATACGTGGATATTTTTGTATGATATTTTCAAAGAGATATTTTTTTTTATTAAGTTGGCGTCTGCGCAAACATCACTACAGAGTGAGACGGTTTTGCGTAGACCGAAAATTATACTAGATCGAGCTGGCCAACTACCCAAAGGTAAAAGCCATATTGGAATTGGATTGGATTGGATTGGAATTTAATAATATGCTTCTTTTACAAATATCCCCACTCCACCCTTTAATTAAATGGCAGCGTTAAATAAAGATTTCTTTAAAAACCTTTGAGATAATGACTTTAAATTTAGACCATAATATGTTATTTTTTTTACCCAAATCTAAACAGGGTTTAGTTTTTTTTTTTTTAATTTTATTTTTATTTCGATTTTTTTTTTGTTTCTTAGTTTGGACTCTTCTTTTTTGGTTTGTAAAATTACCCTCTAGATGAAAGTATTGTTTCATTAGCAGCAGTGTTTTGAGAAAAATCCAATTAATTTCAACCTTACTAAAAAGCCAAAAATCAAACGTTACAAGTACCGAACGGAAAATGAAACGAATACGAATATCCTCCCTATAATATTTTATTAAGGGATATTTTGACCTTTCTAATTTTATTAAGTCCTTTCATAATGAGCTTTGTTCGTGAAAAAGGGTCTCTTTATAGAAAATTCTTAAAATGAAATCAAATAAAAGTTAAGATGGACACAAAAAATAAATTTACGAAAAAAATCTGATACAATGTCATTTTACGAAAAAAAAAAAATAATAGTATACTCTCTTATTCTATAGAAAAAACAAAATGCTAAACACACACCTGAATTGCCACGGAACCATGTTAAAATGTGTAAAAAAGTGTAAATTTTCTGTAAATTTAAAATAATACATATTTTAACATGTTTTCGTATTAATTCAGGCCTATATGGATGAATGTGTAAAAGTTTTTCTTACATTGTATATCTACTGACTCGTAGATAAAATTAAATCTAAGAAACAGCGCGTGAAAACAATTTGCAGTATGAACGCGAGGGTATAAGTTAAAAGTAGGTATAGGAAAGACGCCTAATTTCGGATAGGTCCCTAATTTCGGATAGTAGTGTATCTAAGATACCATCTGCAGAGGTAAACCCAATCCTACTTTTATGTGAAGCCAAAAGTCGAACTAAATCCGTCCTGTAATATGGTAACGGTAGACTTCTCCCCGTTAAATGGCACAACCAATCGTTAAATTGCAAATGGCAAAATTATGTCTCCTATACTATTCGTAAAAAAATGCTTAGATTAAATTCGAGATTAAGTTACTTATTATTTGTAGAACAAAATGCCAAGGAATAACAAAAAACATAAGCAATGGTATTCAGATCTACTCTTAAAAAAAACTGGATATGTCCGAAATTACGAACCCTTTTTCAAATGCACAAAAATTCATTTAACGGTGTTTTTTGGAAGAAATAAACTGTAATAAAATTGTTTCTACAATAAATTATGGTTCGTTATAATAAGGGAACGTTCAAGTATTAAGTAACGCAAATTTTGATAATTTTGGACCCCCTGTAACGCTATTTTCCTATACCATTAACATGGGCGTAACACTCGAAAATTACCCCCAGTAGCCAAACGGCATCTGATTTTTTATTAAACCTTTACTTAGGACGTCGGCTTGCGTAAGTTCGATCGTCACCACCGATGGCCATCTTATAGCCTTTTCAGGTATTTTTTTTTTGAAATTTTGAGAAGGCGAAATGTAAAATAAAGACAAACCCTCGGACAAACCCCTAAAATATAGTTTGAAAGTCAGTTAAATTCTGTGGTGTATACTACTAGTCCATGAGACCTGGACTTTAATTGAACTAAGTAGTACAATTTAGCAAACAAGTAATGTAAACTTAACGTCGTAAAGTACATAAATTTATGTTTGGTCCACACTAATCTATATCCGAAACAAAAAAAAAGTAATTTACCGGATCCGTATCAAGATACCTTCAAAATCATTTAAACAACTGACGAGTTTATTATACGGCCTATAGGCAGCGACAAATGAATGAAAGAACGAAATAAAGCAAGCCGTGAAGTTATTTATTGCTTCAGATTCTATAGTATAGACCTCGCATTTTCAATAATTGAAAACTAATTATTAGTTTTTTCCTGCAGACTAACATCTCTACTCTAAATTTCACTACTGCGTAACATCTCTACTCCATAACATCCCTACTCCATAACAACTCTACTCCATAACATCTCTACTCCATAACATCTCTACTCCATAACATCCCTACTCCCCAACAACCCTACTCCGTAACATCTCTACTCTATAACATCTCTACTCCATATCATCTCTACTCCGTAACATCTCTACTCCGCACTATATGCACTTGATTAGCAACTTATTAATTAAGGAGTGATTGACGGAACAAAGTACATTATTTTATCACAAACATACCTGCGACCTACGGACTTGGATTCTTGGTGGTATATTTGTTCCCTGTATATGTACCTCCAAGTCCCGTCTCTTTGCCAGCGTACTCTTAACATGTTCTAATAAAAAAAACAAAATATTCTAATAAATAAGGTATTATTGAACTAAATATTTTAAATGTAAAAATTCAAATTGCTTACCGTGACAAATATTTTTTTGACTTAAGTCAATTTTATAAAAGGTGCTAAAACGCCTTTTGTACAGAACTGTAAAACAATAATTATCGAAATTGTCACAAAGTTTTTTTTAATTAAATTAACAAATATATTACTATGTATATTTAAGTTTGTATTTATAACATAGGTCTGTAATTTTTTTTAATTTGTATAAAGACAAACACTTACTAGGAAAAATTGTGATAAAATAATGTACTTTGTTCCGTCAATCACTGCTTAATTATTAAGTTGCTAATCAAGTGCAAATAGTGCGGAGTAGAGATGTTACGGAGTAGAGATGTTATGGAGTAGAGATGTTATAGAGTAGAGATGTTACGGAGTAGGGTTGTTGGGGAGTAGGGATCTTATGGAGTAGAGATGTTATGGAGTAGAGATGTTATGGAGTAGAGATTTTATGGAGTAGAGTTGTTATGGAGTAGGGATGTTATGGAGTAGAGATGTTACGGAGTAGTGAAATTTAGAGTAGAGATGTTAGTCTGCCGTTTTTTCCTGGTGAAGTTAAACTTAATTTATAGTATGTTGGGATATTTTTAACTAGACGGACAGACGGACAATTTTAAAGTTGCTTATTTTTCAAGTTTAAAAACACATTTGAATTAACTTTTTTTCCAGGACGTTTTTTGGCGGTTTTGGAAAATTGAAAACTACCGTATTATAGAATAGTACAATAATAACTATTGACAGATTAAAGTAAATATTTTAACCATAATCAATAAATTACTAATTAACTACAAAACTAATATAGCAACAGGTAATTATTAGTTTGTAATCAAGTCCGAAAAGCCAAATAATGTTATGAAATATGAAATTGTTCATCAAAGAAACATATCGCAAAATTCAAGCTTAAATTTCATCGATAATAATATTATAATAATAATAACACAGCCACACAAAAAATAAATAAAAGTCATATACCTTTTTTGAAACCATTGTATCTCTATGTATTTTGAGGTTCTGAATCCGAGTTTGAGGTCAAAATAGCACCTAATACGATTAATTTTTGAGATAACCCCAAAAAACGTTAATTTTGAGTACCAAAATAACGTTTTTTGAGGTTATCTCCAAAATTAATAGTATTATGTGCTGTTTTGACTTTAAATTCGAGTTCAGCACCTCAAAATACATAGGAATACAATGCTTCCAAGAAAAAAATATCTAAGGTTACGGTGTTTTACCGTAACCTTAGATATAGCTTTTTAAACAAAATGTATGGTTCTGTATTGTGTGTAATTAATTGATCATAATACTCTTTAAATTAGTGTTTATTAACAATGACGTAAATTATTTAGTTTGTAAATTACATGTATCAGCGGTAAGTGTTTTTAACTTGTTTGTTTACCTAAATTTTATTGGTTAACCTTAAGTTTTCCAAATACTTTGTGTCTAACTAGACAGCGGTTGTAGAAATAAATAAATTGACCGGACACTATCTAATTGTCATTTCTGGTTTTGTTTGCTATTGTAATGTTTGTATTAACTATATATTTTTCTTTGTAGAGCTCTGAAGAAGCATAAATATATTTATATGCGAAACCGGTCAGCTGAAATAATTTAGAATTTTATTTTTCCCCTAACCCAAGAAAGTGACTATAATGCGATATATACATAACATCATACTTTAAATTAAATAATCTTTTATTTTACATCAGCATTAATTCTAATATTAATTCAATTAACAAATACACTGCCCAATAAAAGAGCTTTCCCTTTTTCCACCTCCGAGCGTAAAATCAAATCAAATCAAATCAAATTTATTTCTTAGGAAGTTTTACATAAAATTTATACAGAATTTAGATCCGCCTAAACAAAGTTTGTGTGCGGTATCTTGTATTGGATTAACTTAATTAAGATTAACTATTATAATTTGTTTTGTATTATTTCAATTAGAATTAACTATTAACTAATTTATTAAAATATGAAATTGGTTTGTTGGATTGGTAAGTAAAAGGTAATGCAAAAAGTTAAGTATGAATAAAAAAAAGCAATTATAGGTAAGCAAAAAAAAAAACAGAAAGTCAATCTAAGAATATCTTATATTTACTTTCGTTATAATTGTTCTTAATATACGATTTAAGTGTTTTTTTAACGATGTTTTATTTTTAATATTTTTTATATCTAATGGAATTATGTTATAGATTTTAGGAGCAAAATATAATATGGAGTTTTGAGTATGCATTTTTTTAAAGAGAGGAATTGACATAGATTTACTAATTATAAACCGTGTAGAATGTGCATGTGAAGCTTTAGGGAGCGTAAAATGGTGAACTATTACCCAATACGCAACTTGGTAAGTGTATAATTGTTTAATATTAAAAATATCCAGATCCAGATCATCTTTAGAGTAATAAAATGCTTTTTTAAATAATATTTTTAACAGTGTATTTTGTATTGTGTTAAGTCCTTCTAGAGCGCCATCAAGAAGCCCACCCCATATTATAATACCGTATCTTATTAAAGACTCAGCCAAGGCATTATATACAAGATATAATAGTCTCTTGTTGAGAAAATCGCGGGTTTGGTAAAAAAGATACGTGAGTCTTCTGAGTCTTCCATTTAAATATCTTACATGTTCACCCCATCTCAGATGCTGATCTACCATTAAACCCAAATATTTTATTCTATTTTGTTTTTGTATTATTTCACATTGACAAGTTGGACTTTTATTACAATTTGGTTTATTTACTTTTAAAATATTTGTGTCTGGCTGACCAGCATCCGTCAGTGAAAAAGTAAGAAACTTAGTTTTTGAGATATTTAGACTCAGAAGACTATAGTCTAACCAGTTTTTAATTTCAAATTTCAAATTTCGGCCTTTTCAAATACTTCCTTCCAACTGTCACCAACAATTAATATTACGGTGTCATCCGCTTACGAAATAATTTTTCCTTTACTTTTTATACTGTAAATACAATTTATATACAATAAAAATAACACAGGACCCAAAACCGTCCCTAGGGGCACACCCCTAGTGACGGCCATAGGATCGCTGAGTACGTTGTCAATTTTGACAAATGGATTTTTTATTATCAGATTCACTTTTAGCAACCTTAAAAATATACCCCTTACGTGGTGGAGTTATATTTTTTTTATTATCAGATTCACTTTCAGCAAACTCAAAAACCCCAATACACCAATTTTCAAGAAAACTACCCCCCGTCCCTCAGGGGGTGGAGTTAGAATTTTGTTATTATCAGATTCTCTTTCAGCAACCTTATAAACCCCAATATGCAAATTTTCACAAAAACTACCCCCACCCCTCAGGGGGTGAAATTAGAAAAAAAAATATTATTAGATTCAAAAGAAAATAAAAAAAAATTGTTGAACATTTTTTTAATTTTTTTTTTTAATAATTGGAATAATGCAATGTACCCAATTACTGTAAATAGTATATAATGGAATGCGTAGGATAACATATGTTGATGGCTTGTTTACTCTTCGCAGCTCGTTTAGCATTTATTTTTTTTTTAATAAAAAACAAAGCGCTCGGTAGATTTTTTTAATTTTCGCTGAAAATTATATAAATGGACGGTACTATCGAATGGTAAAGGAATTTCAGGGTTTAGAAAAAAAAACAAAAAATACCCCTAAAAAAGCACCGTGTATACAGCAATAAATACGTGTACAGGGGCCTTGAAATGATGCCTCTTTTAAAGGGATTTACTTAAATGAAAAGTTAATGGAAAAAGCAAAAATAAATCAGATCTTTTTTTGGGCCTGCGACTTGTTGAACACTTTTTATTAGAAAAAACGAGCGTATCCTTGGGTTAAAAGGATTACGCTATATAAAAATAATGGATCGTAAATATGAAGTGGTGTTTTAATGGAAAATTATTTTTATATTCCAAATTAAATTTTCACGTCTGCAAGGTATATTTATTGTGTTATCAAATATTTATTGTTTTAAGACGTTGAGTATATTTAGTAGGTATATAACACTAGGCAACACGGTTTCTTGCCCTGATTGGAGTCATTTGGTTTTTAATTAATTTTGGGTCGCTGAAACCGAATCTGGCCTCAGAATATTTCTATTACCTAAGTTTTCTGAGAAAAATTAGATAAAAATGTTAAAAAATCATTATTTTATCCCTCTTTTGTTGATAAAAATATTCCTAGGACAAATTTAGATTCGGCGACTCAATATTAGTTCAAAAATACCCAACTTAAAACATGGAAACTGTACCGTAATTAATACGTTCACTGCCAACGGCTAGTTTTGACAGCGGAGCAATGGGTATGGGCAAGGGAAAAATAGAAAGAATTGATTAATGTTGTTAGGGGCGCCAGTTACTTTAGCTTTTACTCCTTTAGGTAAGTAACAACCTAGTGTAAATACTTAAGCTTTTCAGTTTGAGAAAATATAACCCTTAAATAAAATAAGATAATTCATTTGAGAAATTTATTATAAATAAACTTAATGAAAGCACATCAAGTAATGTATTAATATATATAAAAAATATGTGTAATTATATTAAGATATAATTAAAGAAATCTTAATACAAATTACTAAATTCAGAAATCATTCGACTTAAATGTATAAAGAAAACATGAAGTTCAGCAAGCACCAAGAAATGTATGTAAACAGCAATCATTTCTTGCAGTGTATAAAAGTCATGCTTAAATTAGAAATCATTTAATCAAATGTATGATATTTAATAATTAATAAATGAGATTAAATGTTTTAAAAAAATAAGTACCTAAAAATGAACAAAAGCCAGAAGGGCATATAGTATTAAACAATACTATATCAGATCTGATAAAGTTTACAGTTATAAGAATATTGAAATAAAAGAATTTAAAAATATGAAATATTGCTTTCAAAAGTTTTCAGAATGAGTACTTAGCTGGTTTCTGCAAAATCCATGAGGTATGAATTCCATCGTCTCCATCTGCACAAGTCTCCCCTATGCTGATGAATTCATTTCTCAAATGAAAGAAAAAAAAAATATAGGCTGTTCCATCTACTTTGGAAAAATCATCTTCCAGGATAAAATGTACGATTGAAAATGTTGTCCGGGATAAAATATGCTTTTGAAAATTATGTCCAATATAAAATTGTCTGCTAGACGGTTATATAGAATTTATCTATGCCGAAAAATACAGAACCATGTTCCAACAGAACATCACTCCATGCGGAGAACTTGTATATCAAATATACCAAAATAAACTTCAACTTAAATTAATGTAATTCCATATTAATGGTATAGAAATGGTAATTAATTAATTAATGGTCTAGTAATGTAGTAATAATGGTGCTTAATGGTGATTAATTAATGGTGATGTCATACTAAGTCTTCGATGTCCATCGAAACGTTATAAATGCGTAATTGTAGAAAATAACAGTTACAATATCTTCCGCATTGTTTAAATATTCATTTTCACTAACTTTAAATAAAAATACATGAAGGATTACTTCGATGATTACAGAAAATAAACACTCGTCAAAATGACACCACCATTGTATTCGAGTTGCTTCAAGAAGGCGAAAATCGACCTTATTCACTAGTATGAACCCTTCAGGTAAATAAAATCCTATTTCTGAACTATTAGCGACATCTATGTAAGTCATTATCAACTACAGTTTTACCGTATAGGATTCCTAATAAAGGTAACGAAAACTACACCAAAAATAATAACTAATTAAAAGAATATTTCCTAATAAATCCGTATTAGTGATATCTAACCTCAAAATATTACCCTAAGAAACAAATATAAACAATACTTATTGTTTATCAGCAAAACTAATAAAAATACGAACAGAATACTAAGTGTCCTGTGAACTAAGTATAAACAAAATACTGAATCTAAGTGAGCAGTTCCAGCAAACTATTTTCAACAAATTCTGGATTATCCCGAAGGAATAAGCATACACAACTTTCCAGGAGAGACAAGCTACAGGTGAAAGCCAGTGAAATCCAACCCTCAATAGACTCTGAAACATATAAAAACCAGGTAAGTCCATAGACAAATGCACTATAGAGAAATAAGTCATATGATTCTTTATTATTAAAAATCATATTCTAATTATGTTTTCTTTATGTTATTTTCAGGTAGAACTATGGAATAGAGACTCATATGGTTAGAATTCAGTTCCTGCTACAAAATAGTCCCAGATACAAAATAGTTCTGTACGTACGTAACTATTTATATACAAAATAAACATAAATTATAACGTAAGTAAACGAATAGTTTAATTAACCCTTGCTATATTACAAAGTGACGATTTATATCGTTACAAAACTTTAAATTCATAGGTAGAATAAATAGGGATATTATGAAAAAAAAAATTAAAAAAAAACGGATAATGTGACAAAACTAAGTAGGAGTGGAGGGTAAGGAGAAGGGTGCATAAGGGGACAAGCTTATCGCCACGTAATCATGCTAAAAATTGTCAAAAATCATTAGTAGGGGGTCAAAAATGAACTAAAAAAATGTTACGTAATATGGTTCTTATGTAATAAAGTAACATTTTTATGATGTAGAACCATTAAAAAAAACAACAGAAAAAATACACAATATTTTGTTTTATAAATTATTTTTAAATTGGCATAATTGCCTGTACTAAAATTTAAAAAATAAGACTTGCTGGATTTTTTTAAGATCAAATTTGGATTCTGCGGCTTTAAATTGATAAGAAAAATATATTTTTTCTTCAAGCGTACTAAAATGTTAATATTTTATAACTAAACACACTAGATAGAAGTGATCTATTTTTTTACAGTTAAAAAATGGGCTCATTGTTGTACTCTGTAAAAAAAAGTTAGTTAGCGAAGCCGCCACCTGGCCGCAGCACTATTTGATGTTGATGGCAGCCATTGTTTGTTTTGGTAGTTTATTTTGTAAACAGTGCGAAATTTTGTGCAAAAACCTTGTGAAATTGTGTGAAATTGATTAAAAATGATCGAAGAAGAAGAGTATATGGATTGTACACCTCCAAATCTCTCCGAAATAGCAAATGCTACACTGGACAAATTAATACCATCAAAATCTCGAAAAGTTTATGATTTAGCATACGAAAAATTTTTAAAATGGGCTAGGGAACAGAAGACTAAAGTTTATTCCGAAAATGTTTTATTGGCCTATTTTTCCGGACTGTCCAAAGATTTAAAAAGTTCCACTTTGTGGTCGCAATATTCCATGCTAAAAACTGAACTGGACATTAAAAAGAATGTAAATATTGGAAAATTTACAAAACTAACAGCCTTCCTAAAACGTAAAAGCGAAGGTTATAAACCAAAAAAATCGGAAACTTTAACTAAGGAACAGTTTGACTTTTTTATGGATAAAGCACCAAACAGTATTTACCTAGCTGCAAAGGTAAAAACCAGAAATAAATATTCTTCAACTTGTTCCTAATTAAGTTATTTTTTTTAGATTGTTTTGCTATTTGGAATGTCGGGAGCATTAAGATGTGACGAACTTGTCCAGCTAACAATAAATGATATTGAAGATTTGGGAAAATTGTTACTCGTCAAAATTAGGGAATCAAAAAACAAAACATCCCGTTCCTTCACCATATTAGGAGAAAAATACCTAAACCTTTACAGATCCTATGCAGCTCTTCGACCTGCAGATATGTCCACTGCAAGATTTTTTATAAGATATAAAGAGGGAACTTGCCACAAAGTGGTTATGGGTATTCATAAAATTTCTTCTATACCTAAAGACGTAGCAACATTCTTAAAATTGCAAAATCCTAAAAATTATACTGGACATTGTCTACGTAGATCAAGTGCTACATGGTTAGTAGATGCAGGTGGTGATTTGGCATCATTGAAAAGACATGGAGGCTGGAAATCCAGCACAGTGGCTGAAGGTTATATAGATGAGTCATTGGCAAATAAAAAGCAAACAGCCGAAAGGATTTTAAATCCAAAACCAACTTGTACTGTTACAAATTCAAATATAGTTGATGCGGTTAATTTTGTTAATATGGAAGACCCTGCTGATACTAATAAAGAAAATGTTTTGATTGATGGTAATATTCAAAAAAAAAAAATTGTTATTGAAGATTTGGAACTCCATTCTGTTAAAAAACTAAATACAGTAGTCCAAACAACTAGTACCAATTCAAGCAAATCTAATACCTCTGAAGATGGATTTACAATAAAAAGTTGCCAATTGCAAAATTGTACTTTTAATATTACAATTAATAAAAATCAATAAGTCTGTTCATAGATAAGTTTGTTAAATTATATTTTTAAATAATGTTAAAACGATTTCAATAAAAAAAACTTTAATGAAAAACATACCTAATTACTAAATAAATCAAATGCAAAAACTAATATAAAAAATATATTATATATAAATATATATATATATATATATATATATATATATATATATATATATATATATATTATATTTAGGACGCTTGAAGAAAAAATAGTATGTTTCACTCAGAGGAAAAGTGCTTTTTTTTACTCGTCTGTAGTTTTCGGACTCCGCTTCGCGTCGTCCGTAAATTCTACAGACTAGTAAAAAAAAGCTTCACTTTTCCTCTTAGTAAAACAATATACTATTTTGGGCTCGGGAAAAAAGTTTACACTGTGTACTTTAATTTTGTTTCTTTTTCATTTATTTACTTTTTACGAACAAACTAAGCAAAATAAAAAAATATTTGTATAAATATTTTTGTAGAGAGTTTTATAATCTACAAATTAAGTCCTATAAAAATCTTATACAGATTTGATAGTTTTGCCACAAAAGAGCAATTAAGTAAACTCTGCACTTTCATTTTAAGCTTTCTATTTTTTTTTCGCGTACTTACTCAGTAGGTCCTTGGCATATATATTTTTGAATTGCTCGTATTTTTTTTTAATATACCCTAAAATTTTCAAAATCCTTCTCTTTTTTTTTTTTAATTTTCAAAAAAAACGTCATTATTTCCTGGACTTATATCTCAAAAATTTTAGGTGCTGAAATTTTTCTAAGGTCAGATTTCGTTTCTACTCCCTCGAATTAGTAAGAAAAATTTACTTTCCGATCGGGGCAAAAAAAAAGTTGAGATTTATTGCCTAGTGTAATTATGGTATTACTTTCAAGTATAACGTGTCTGTGAGGGCTTTATGGGTTATATCCTATAATATCCCCAAAGAAACATGAATCAGGCTGCCAAATTGTAAGTGGGATACAAACTCAAATTTTACAGTTGATTTGGACTTCTCTTATAGGGTTATATCGACAGACTAACATCTCTACTCTAAATTTCTCTACTCCCTAACATCCCTACTCCATAACATCCCTACTTCACAACAACTTTACTCCGTAACATCTCTACTCCATAAGATCTCTACTCCGTAACAACTCTACTCCGCACTATATGCACTCGATTAGCCACTTGTCTTAACTCAAATGAATATTTGTCATGCTAAATCACTGTCAAATATGAATTTAATTTATTAATTACTTACTTATTAGTGCATGTTAAGAGTACGCGGTCATTGTGGCTTTTAGAATAATTCATTTATGATTGTTCTAGATTTGAATTTAAAGATAAACGTTTTCTACGAAAAAAATAAAATAATATAGAAGAAGAAGATTCTTTGTTCTTTGAACTGCTCATTTATTATTAAGTGGCTAATAAAGTCCTTATAGTGTGGAGTAGAGTTGTTACGGAGTAGAGATGTTATGGAGTAGAGATGTTACGGAGTAGAGTTGTTGTGGAGTAGGGATGTTAGGGAGTAAAGAAATTTAGAGTGGAGATGTTAGTCTGCCGTTATATCAATAGGATATTATATTTTCATAAATTCTGATTGATTCTTAATATTTTTCAGTGGTTAGGTATATTTAGAGTTTACATTCTTTTTATTATGTAATAGCAAAAATGGTCTTTTGTCAAACATAACAACAATACAAGTTAAGAACAACAATTGTTAGTCATAATGGTCAATAGCTATTGAGTATAGTCAACTGTGTTGAAAATAACCTGGTTCTCTATTCTTAACCATTCACAAAAATATTTCGAATACGCAGTTGCTGTGATACAATAGTTAGCCATCACAGCGTATGAAAATTATTTTTGTGCGAATGGTCAAGAATAGAGCTGCTGATACTAAGTGGTCCAAAAAAAATAAAACTGTATTTAGCGCATTTGGCAGAACACGTTAGTACTCTATTAAATGTGTAATTTATATGGCTTATGTAAAGAAAAATTACCAGGTATACCTACATATACCCGAAATTTTAAAAATTTTCAAAAATTTAATACTGTATTCATGTATTTTTACATTTTTACATTTTGTTTAACCTCGTACTATTCTACTTAATTAAGTCCAGGACTTGTGTGGGCTAGTAGTAGAGGTAACCACCGGCTTTAATTGACTTTCGAACCAATTTATAGGGAGTGTCCGCTTCACTTACGCCTTCGCCAAATTTTAATTATTAATTAACTAAAAAAGGCAAATCGGCACCGCGGCGCCGGTGAGAATCGAACTCACGCTATTTTGGGTAGTTAACTCGTCAAGTACGACGCGGTAGTCCACTACACCAATCCTCTACACCAATCCTCTACACCAATCCTGCACCAATCCTCCCAATTTCTTCAATTACATCGGCACTTAGTGCTACTGAGAGTGCCGATGTATTGAAATCTTTGCCGAAAAGTCAAAATCTTTGACCACGTTTTTTTCACATTTCTCGACGTTTTAGACCATTCTGAGTGGAAATCAGTAAAAAAAAATTTTCGTCTGTCTGTCTGTCTGTCTGTCTGGGTGTAAACTCTCTAACTCCATTTCTACATGAGATATCGACTTGCGGTTTGCATATTGTTTCTTACCGTATTCCGAAGAGCTAATTAGATTTTGGGGGTAAACGATTGGGGGTAAGGGGGTAAAAATAGGGTAAAACTCCTATTTTAGCGTTTTTTGTTTATAATTAAGGCAATTATTATTGTATTTGGTTAATTTAGCACTTATATAAAAGATGATTTTAAATTGGTCAAAAAATGTTATAAAAAAAACGTTTTCCTAAAACGAATTGTTTTTGTTTAAAGCAGTAAAAGGTTTTTTTAGCATATTTCACATATTTATAACCCGATTTCAAAAAATTATATTTTAAATAAAAGCTCTTTTTGAGCCCTATAAAAAAATTTATATACAGTTTTTTGCTGGAATATAATGTTTTAAAGATACAGAATTTAAAATCAAACAAAACACCTAGCTTGAAATTTGCAAACTAGATGGCTTTAGTGTACAATAGTGCCGATGTTTGACAGGGTGCTTGTAACGTTTCATCTAGTTTTTATTGAATATTTCAAGTTTAATTTTTTTTATACTGCGCAAAGAAAATATGTCTTCTTTTTAGTATTGCAACAAGTAATTTATAATAAGTTTACTACATATTCAATTAAAAGTTCTTGAAGGAAACCCATTCAGTCGTATAAAACTATACCCAAGTAATTTACACAAGTATTGACATGGAATGAAAATAACTGGTCCAAGTTTACGGACCACTTATTATTAGGTTGTTTTTCACAACGTTGTCATATGTGGTCAAATGCGACGTTGCTGCATTATGACTAACCAAACACTGTTTGTTGTTATTATAAATGAAAAAAGTATTTGTGACATAAACTTTCATAAAACATAAATAAAGAGCATTTTATTGTTCCAATTATACCCATACTAAAAGTAATGTAAATATAACCTTCGTAAAATATCCAGAATCAATAGAATTTATAAAAAATAGTATGTTAGTGATGTGGCTTAATTAATATGTCTAAACCAATTATAACACTTACAATTTGGCACCGATCATATAACCGAAAAGGAGGAGGTAGGAGCAAAAAATGCTTCGATTAAAGCGAACTCAACCTGAACGTGATTTTTGTTAGATTTTATTTTCAAGTATATTGCTTTCTCATTTTTTTGCCCCATTCTTTCGATAGCTTGAGAACCGTGTGTCAAACAATATGAAGTTTGGCAGCGATCGGCAACCTTCAAAAACCTATTTTTTGCTGTTACTTTAGGACATTTTCAAAATACAAATGCTGGCGTGTTAATACTAGTGTGGAGAACTTGGAACTAAACTAAAAACTAACAAACTTAAATTACCCGATGATATATTAATTTAATAATCAATATTGATAAATAAAACAAAACTTAATCTAAAACTTTAATAGTAAAAGTTTTCTTACTTTTTTAAAATAAAATTTAATTTTCTAGGAAAGAAAACTTAATAATGAGGTTGATTTTCCTTACTCTGCAACTTTAATAAATTAAATAATGTAATTGGAAATTTGATTTAAATTTAAACATCATTAAAATAAGAAATTAATTAAATATTACAGTGTAATATTATTACACACACTGAGATAAATTTTTATATCCATGGGTAATTTACTTGCAGCTGCTGCTGATGTGAATTTACACTCAGAGCTTTAATATAAATGCTGTGTGTCTTATATTTTTACATCCAGTGTGTAAAGTTTACACCAATGCGTAAATATACTTTTTACCTAAAACCCTTTAATTTATTAAAAAAAATACAATCATTTTGTTATTTTTCTATTTATGAATATTGTTTTATGGGAAAACTACGCAACAGAAAAATAATACGTATACAAAAAGTACCAAATATAAAATAGAAACAGAAAACATACACAAGTCTTAACAACTCGAAATTTGCAGGACAGTGTTACCGCCTAAATAAGTAAAATATTATAAAATGTATGTTTTAAGGATATTGTATTAATCACACTTTTTAAATATTTACTTTTAATCAACACTTACCAATTATTTCTTTGAAAAATCTAGCAAACACAAAATTATACGTACGCTCTTACAAACGTAAATAATTATAATGGTCGACAGCCACCAGACTCGATGAAGCAGGAATCTGAATTGAAGTGTGATTTTTACACTTCGGATGTATTGTTGCTAAAGGTATGTTTATAAAAATACACTTTCTTGAGCTCCGAGTGTATTGTTGCAGAAGGTATGGATGTAAAAATACACACTCTAGGTCAAAATCACCTCACCTCACATCAATGTTGATGTACATTTATATAGGGGTGTAAAATTTACACATTTATAAAGTGTATTTTTTTACGCCTTTTTAATGTAATTTCTTTCAGTGCATGCACATGAAATGTACTTTAGAAGTTAAAAATTAGTAAATTATTATAAAATCAATAATTTTTAGTAATTATTTTTATAATAAATTTGTTTTTTCACTACTAGCTTTAGAACATACCATTATTTATCATTTTATTTATTATTCCATCAATCTATTTTCTAATCATCGTACAGAGTGATATTGGTAGACTGACAGTTTCGGGCTGTTGGCCCTCTTCAGTACCAAGAGTCAACTCTGCACGCTGATTAAGAAAACGTTTTTAGACTTTACTCGCAAAAGGAATATAGCCATTAGATTGATGTAGACTTGTGCGCCATCTATTTCTAGATGTAGACAACTACTCATACCTCTCCTTATCTGGAGACTTTGAATGGTAGCAAGTTGAAGACTTGTGTGTCTCAAGCACATAGTACCACTAACGGGTGGTTAGACGTAAAATTAGTAAGGACAGAAATTGTCTACATCTAGAAATAGATGGCGCACAAGTCTACATCAATCTAATGGCTATATTCCTTTTACGAGTAAAGTCTAAAAACGTTTTCTTAATCAGCGTGCAGAGTTGACTCTTGGTACTGAAGAGGGCCAGCAGCCCGAAACTGTCAGTCTACCAATATCACTCTGTACGATGATTAGAAAATAGATTGATGGAATAATAAATTAATATTTTTATAATTTTGTTTAAAATTAAAAATTTCTGTCCTTACTAATTTTACGTCTAACCACCCGTTAGTGGTACTATGTGCTTGAGACACACAAGTCTTCAACTTGCTACCATTCAAAGTCTCCAGATAAGGAGAGGTATGAGTAGTTGTCTACATCTAGAAATAGATGGCGCACAAGTCTACATCAATCTAATGGCTGTATTCCTTTTGCGAGTAAAGTCTAAAAACGTTTTCTTAATCAGCGTGCAGAGTTGACTCTTGGTACTGAAGAGGGCCAGCAGCCCGAAACTGTCAGTCTACCAATATCACTCTGTACGATGATTAGAAAATAGATTGATGGAATAATAAATTAATATTTTTATAATTTTGTTTAAAATTAAAAATTTCTGTCCTTATTATTTATCATATTTTCAGACTGTGAAATCAATTTTCTTAACCTATAGCAATAATAATTTTTTTCTCTCCTAGCAGGAGTAAATTTTATAAACAATTCATTTCTATCACTTTAGATGTTTCAGTTCTTTGTGCTATTTTTACTAATTAAGCCCAAGAAAATAGCTTTAAATATCTTTATTTATTAAATATCAATAATTATAATTATATCAATTAATAAAATCAATAATTAGCTAAATATTATGAAAAAATAAATAAAAAAAAAACTAAATTTTTAAACGTCAGTTCAAAGTGTTTATTTGTGCCAATGTCATTGATCAAGACTACTTGATTTTTATGAAAATTTCAAGAAATATAATTTCTGTTAATAATTTATTTTATTATTTGTGTTCAAATAGTTAAATAGTGCTAGTAGTGAAAAAACTAATACATAAACTACGCACTCTTAAATCCCTCGCTGCGTTGCAACTCGGGATTTAATACGCTCAGCTATAAAAAATGTCTTCCCTACCTTGGTTTATAATTACTATTTAATTATTATTATTATTATACGTGGTAACTTAAAAAGTAATTAACAATCAAGTAAAAGAATGGAAACAAATAAGTAACTATTATTTTACTGGTCATAAGTATAAACATTGGGCCCTAATCGATAACCAGTATTTAGGAGATAAATAATAGTATATTCTCGCCACAAGCGGCTCGTTTTCTAAACTTGTACCCGTGCGCTAAAAACATATGTTATGAAACTAGTACTTTATACAATTTTTTCTATTTTGCTCTAAAATTTAAAAAAACCTACATTTAAATTGATGACTGATTTAGGGATTTTTGTTTTGGATTGGCATTACAGTTTACACCATGTTTAAAATTCTAAGAACAAATGATATTTTGATATATTTTATAGTTATCTCTTCTCTTTTTTACTACAATTAACCAAGCCACAATTTTAACATGGTAAAAATAACCTAAAAAAAAAATTTGTAGAGAATTCAACTTTAAAGCAACATTGACATTTGCACGGAAAACGTCAAGCGATAGGCCAGGTCTGTTGCCAACCCAAAAGAACAAAAAGTACAGACCTCTTATGTGCCTATAAGGACACGCAAAATGCGTGTGATTATTATTATAAGAGTCGCAAAATAGAAAAATATAGTTAATTAAATTAGGGACAAAATAAATTAGATAGTTTACCAGATTAAAAGAAACTTCAAGTTACATTTTGCACCGGAAACTTTTCATCGGTGAGCACAGGGTTATAGGTTATAAACATTTAGGTATACTTACATTTAGTGTCTAAATTTTAGACCGATTTTAATCATAAAATGTTTAATTTTTAATATTTAATTTTTAATCATTTATAGCTGGATTAATCATTTTTACCATTAACGCTAGTAGTACTTATCTTAGTACCATTCATAGCAAAACTAGCTATGAACACATTAATAATAGTGACTAGAAATACCCCTACAACTACGTAATTGTTAATTCTTGTTGCGTTTTCATGTTTCGAATGACCCCTTATGTCCATCCTGCCTTTGAATATCAACGAGATTCCAATGACCACCTGCAATAAAAAAAAATATATCTTTAGAAAACTTAACGAAAGGTACACTGATAGAAATTTTGTTGCAATATAGGCGCCAACCATAATATGTTGTAATACACGGTGTATTTGAAATAGCGTCGGAAATTTTAACAGATGATTCTACATTATAAACTATGACAAAAAGTTCCTATAAACATATGTCTAAAAATGCGTCATAAGGGAGCTACGCCCCTTTGAAAGTGGCTAAAAAAATCGGTTTTTATTTAATAACTCAGGAACCCTCTGAGATATATCAACGAGGTTTTGCACGTCAACTAATCCTACCAAGGCTCGTTTTTGTGTGTTATTTTTATGTATTTATTTCAACCAGGGGTGTGCGAAACGGGGGGGGGGCTTATCAGTTTTTTGTCCCAAACTTTTTTCTGTTTAACTTTTTTGCAATTTTATTTTTGAAACTAAAATTTTGGTTTTCGACATTTTAGAATTTAATTTTTCGTCCTCGAACCGTGGAATTTCACCTTCAAATAAATTTTTCTCGAAAACGGTTAATCCTACAGTATTACAACAAGAGTACCTTTTTTATGTATTTTGACCTGAGAAATCATATTTCAAAAATAAAATTGCAAAGAAGGTACACAGAAAAATGTTTGGGACAAAAAACTGATAAGGCCCCCCCGTTTCACACACCTCTGGTTTAAATAAGTACGTGAAAATGACATACAAAGATGGGCCTTATTAGGAATTATTCACGTGCAAAACCTCGTTAATATATCTCAAAGGGTTCCTGAGTTATTAAATAAAAACCGATTTTTTTAGCCACTTTCAAAGGGGCGTAGCTCCCTTATGACGCATTTTTAGACATATGTTTATAGGAACTTTTTGTCATATTTTATCATGACGACGCTATTTCAAATACACCCTGTATGTTATAACATAAATATGTTATACGATACAACAACCAGGTGTAGATTTAAGAGGTAGAGAATATAAAATTGTAATAAATGAAACAACAAATGTTATCTTATGTCATTATTAGTAATATTCTTAGGTACAATATGTGGTTGGCGCATATATAACAAAATTTTGTTGTGTGCAAAAAGGTGACACTATAAATATAATAAATATAATACATATATATTACATCGGCACTTAATGCCACTAAGAGTGCCGATGTATTGAAATCTTCGCCGAAAAGTCAAAATCTTTGACCACGTTTTTTTCACATTTCTCGACGTTTTAGACCATTCTGAGTCAAATTCAGTAAAAAAAAAATTTGCGTCCGTCTGTCTGTCTGGGTGTAAACTCTAACTCCATTTCTACATGAGATATCGACTTTCGATTTTTTGCATATTTTTTCTTATTCCGAAGAGCTGATTAGATTTTGCGGGTAAACGATTGGGGGTAAGGGGGTAACAATAGGGTGACTCCTAATTTTAGCGTTTTTTGTTTATAATAAAGGCAATTATTATTGTATTTGGTTAATTTAGCACTTATATACAAGATAATTTTAAATTGGTCAAAAAATGTTATAAACAACGTTTTCCTAAAACGCATTGTTTTCGAGATATTGGCGTTTTAAGCAGTAAAAGGTTTTTTTAGCATATCTCACACGTTTATAACCCGATTTCAAATAATTTTATTTTAAATAAAAGCTTTTTTTAAGCCCTATAAAAAATGTTATATACAGTTTTTTGCTAGAATATAATGTTTTAAAGATACAGAAATTAAAATCAAACAAAGCACCTAGTTTGAAATTTGCAAACTAGATCGCTCTAGTGTACAATAGTGCCGATGTTTTGACAGGGTGCTTCCAACGTTTCATCTAGTTTTATTATAAAACTTTTTAGATTTACACCATACCAAAAATTTAAAGTACGAAAATTTTTGTGTGTAAAGTAAAAAAACAAATAAAGACAAATATGCCTACCTGCAAAATTAAAGATACAGAAATCAGTCCAACGATCAAATGAAATGTCGAACTGCTCCTATTAAACTCGATCATGAAATGAAGTTGATTGGCATTTGCTGTTATTAAAGCTATGTCCATCATTCCTGCAAATAAAATAATTTTTCTATTTTGCGACTCTTATATGCTCATAATCACACGCATTTTGCGTGTTCTTATAGGCCCATAAGAGGTCTCTACTTTTTTTTCTGTTGGGTTGGCAACATACAAAAGCCTATCTCTTGACGTTTTGCGTGCAAATGTCAATGTCGATTTAAAGTTTAATTTTTTACAAAATTTTGTGTTTGAGTTATTTTTTACTGTGTTAAAATTGTGGACTGGTTAATTGCAGTGAAAAAAGAAGAGATGACTGTAAAATATATCAAAATGTAATTTGTTTTTAGAATTTTAAACATAGTGTAAACTGTAAGGCCAACCCAAAACAAAAATCCCTAAATCAGTCATCAATTTAAATGTAAGTTTTTTAAATTTTAGAGCAAAATAGAATAAATTGTATAAAGCACTCGTTTCATAACACGTTTTTAGCGCACTAGTACTTTAGAAAACTCCCGCAAGCAGTTCGTTTTCTAAACTTGTACTCGTGCGCTAAAAACGTATGTTATGAAACTAGTACTTTAATATACCATTATTAGGCCTGGTTTAATAAGCCTATGATGGGCCTAAAGGAGAGTCAAGTAGGTTAGAACTCCAAACGTCGGAAAGTGAAAATCCATTAACCCGAAAGTGAAAGTTCTTTATATTTAGGTTAGAACTAATTATTACATTTAATACAGGTAAAAAATGGTAACTTATATTTTTAAAAGCCTTTGTATAGTTTTTTCGGGGTGGTTCAATATTTTATCTACATTCTAGAGAGTTTATTTTATTGTTGCAGCACTCTTTAAAGATATTATTATATTACGAGGGGTAAACCGCAGAGGAATACAGGTTTACAAATTGGTGGTAATCTGGAGGAAATCTTTGGACTTTTTGGAGGTAATCTGAATAAAATCTTTAAGATTTCCTCCTTTTTGGAGGAAATTTTGGAAACTTGAGGTAATCTGGAGGAAATCTTAGAAACTCGAGGTAATCTTTGGAGGTAATCTGGAGGAAATCTTTGAAGATTTCCTTCTAAAGGTGTACAAAGGTGTATATATGTCTAAAATGTAAAACAAAATATTGTAAATATTGTAAATTGGGTTATCCTGTCAATTAAATAAATAAATAAATGAATAAAAAGGTGTAAAACAGCGGTTTACCCCTCGATATTACAGTACTTTTTTTCTATTGTGAGGTAAATGCCAGTGTAATCCTTTTAAATTTTATCGTCAGAAATATTTTTTTTGTCCCCGTTTCGTGAAATAATTTTTTAAAACCGTTTAAAATTTATATGGTATGCAAAAAAATATGTTGTCAGACAGACCGACAGACCAACATTTTTAACACCCATTTTTTCCACATTTTCTTGACGTTTCAGACGCTTTTAATAATTATTTATTATAATCATTAACATTATTATACACTCCACAGCACGTGAGTGCTAGAACAGTCAGGGTCAGATCTAAGGGGGTAATGGGGGTAATTACCCCCCCACCCCTCTAGGATAAAATTGGCTGGCGAAAAGTGTAACTATATTATTTTTATTAAAGAAATTACTGGCGCCATCTAAATTTTAGTAGAATTATCTTATTCTACAGATTCACATTACCTATGTTCGTTCGTGCCGCTCAGTACTACCCTTTCCGGCCAACCAAATAAATACTGTATTTGTTGTATGAAAAACAAATACAGTATTTATTTCGTTGGCTGGAAAGTCTACCACAAAATGAGATAGAGATAGGGTAGACGTCTTTTGTTTCATAATTCTAGTTGTAGAGAGCTCCATTTGTTTGGTTGAGTGGAAGTGGGAGTGTATGTATGTCTTCTATCCTTTTTGGGTAGAACTTTTGTTACTGTTTAATCTAACGGGATAAATCGACAGTAATAAGTATACAATATACATAATATTGCTCAAATCAAATTTGCTCTAAATCAATAGATAATTTAAAAGCAATTTGAATATGACACCCTTTTGATGCGGCACGTGCAGATGATACCCTTTTATCCGGAAAAATTAACATGATTTTACAATATTTTTTATATAGGCTTGGTGTAAATTTGATAATAAAAATGTTTTAACTTCACCCCCGGGAGAAAGAATATTTTTTAAATGCTTTTAATATTTTCATCAAAATTTGCATATATGGGTTTTTAAAGTCGACAAAACTGAATATGATAATAATATTTTTCTAACTCCACCCCGAGGAGGTAGGGGGTGATTAATCTTAAATGTTTACAATATTTTTGTGAAAATCGGGTTTTTGAGGTCGCTAAAAATGAATCTGATTTTTTTTTAATCACAATAGTTTCGTAAAACATGGTATATTAGGATTTTTGAGGTAGCTGAAACTGGATCAGATAATGGAAAAAATCCAACTCCACCCCCGGAGGGCGGGTGGAATTAATTTTATATATTTACATTATTTTAGTAATAAAGTGTATAGATGGGTTTTTGACGTTGCTGAAATTGAATAAAATGATAAAAAAATCTTACTTCACCATGAGGGGGGGGTTAGGTTTAAAATGAAAATAGACCATCAAATTTGTAAAAATCTCTCTCTCTTATTTCTTAATTTAAGAATATAAAAGTTAAGTTTTTGGACTTAACCCCCACCCCCAGGGCCACTTCCTAGATCCGCCCCTGAGAACAGTATAATAAGGTAGTTTAAAATTTTCTAAAATCGCCTAAAAACGCCCTAGAATAAACAATTCTTGAAAAAAAATGTGCAAATATATTTTATGAAAATATATAAAGTTTCAAAATGTCTGTCAGTCCGTTTGTCTGTCCGTCTGTCTGTCCGTCCGTCTGTCAATCCAATGACACCTTTTTTGTGTACCCGATAACTTTAGAACAGATCGACACAAAATTTTCAAGAAAAAAAAAGTTCTATGAGAGACGTCCATATTATTTTTTTAAAGTTATCTCCTCAAAACAAAAAAGTTATGGGAGTTAAACTTAAAAACCAAAAAAAAACTATCTTGCGCGAAAAAAAATAAATTTCAACATTCTTTCATTTTTTGAAAAATTTTTTTTTTTTTTGAAAAAACTTGTTTTTTTGTTTTAATGAATCCATGCCCACAGGGGCAGTATTCTTTTATCGGCAGCAGTATTTTACGTTGCATTTTAAGTAATTTCAATGTGTGTTTAATTATTTGTGAATAATATATAATGAAATGCGTAGCATTACATATCTTGCTACTTGTTCATTCAATAATTATTAGACCTATTCCCAAACCAATTGCTCAGAGGGAAATATCCCTGTTATTATCTGTCTGGAGCGCTAATGTGTAAACAAACCTCGTCTGATCTGCTGAACGCTACCACAGAACGTTTTAATCGTATTAGGCATTTTATTGTTCCCTTACTTACAGTAATTCGGGTATATATCGTACAGTAGGGGTAATATTGAATGACAAGTATAGTTCTCCACATGACACAAAGTCTCCGACGAAAGGGGGAGGTAACATGCCCGCTCTCTTCTTTTCGTCAAAAGCGTTATAATGCGTTCGTGCCTGCAACAGGCCTCTCACTTGCACACACATTCTTCACATATTTTCCGCAGCCACAGATCCGTGTGTCAAAGTATAATTATTACATTTTTTAGTCGCTGTTACGCGGATTACCACGCAGTGTAGTATACATTATTTTCTCCCGTATTTTATACAAGGTGATTCGGAAATAGGGTACAACATTTAAAGATGTTATTCTAGGTCCAACAATATAAAAAAAACTTTCTATAAAGGTAAAGTAGTTTTTATTTAATACCTCTGGAACCCTACGAACCACAGTAAAGAATTTTTGCACATGCCTATCATTTTATGTAATTTTGATTTGGTAATTTTTACCAGGGCCGTGCAAAACTTTTTTGTCTTTGTTTTTTCTCAATAAAATAAATATTCTTTAATTAAAAATACACAAAAAAAGCTACCCTTTTTGTAACACCGTAGGGCCAATCGTTCTCAATAAAATTGGAGTAAAAGAGAAATTTTCAAGTTCTAAGCATACAAAATAGGAACTAAAAAATGTGCCAATAAAAATTTCAATACTGCTGGGCGATTCTACATCAAAACTTATAAAAAAAAAGATCCCAAACACAAATATCCACAAATCGCTTATAGTAATAATTTTTACTATAGCCGAGCGCGCTCCCAACTTTACGCTTTAATCTTCATAAGGCAGGACGCGTGCAAGTAAAAGGCACAATAGTCTATAGTAATTGCTACGGCTATACAGGGTTATTCAGAAATAAAGTCGAAAAATTTAAGAGGTGATTCTACGTTAAAAAAATATGAAAAAAAGTTCCTATAAAGGTTGGTCCGGAAATGAGCCCTAAGGGAGCTGCTTCTCCTTCGAAGATAGACATATTGAATGGGTAGCAAAAAAAGCACCAATAAAATTTTAATGCTGCAGGGCAATTCTTCACTTAAAACTAATCAAAAAAGTATTTTCACAAAAACAACTAAATTTAATATTAAAGGAGTTATAGCCATTAAAAAAGTAACATTTTTAGTGGCACAAAATGTTACTTCCTCTTAATTGCATTTTTTTTAACAGTTGCTCCTACAGTGTTACACTGTATGACATTTTTTATTAATTTTTACTGATAAGTCTATTTTCACAGTTTTAAATAATTATTAAGCAGGCCAAGGGGTAAAAAAGAACCCGCCCTTTACATTACACTATTAAAAAAAGAGCAAAATTGTTCCATCCGTCCGTATGTCTGTCCGTCCATCCGTTTTTTGTTTGTACGATAACTCAAAAGAAATTTTTGTAAAAAAAAAAGAATTTTAATTTTTGTTTTTCGATTTTATTTTTTTTTTTTTCGTTTTTCAAAAAAAAAATAGATAAAATCAAAAAAACTTTTTCGAAAATTTTTCGGTTTTTTAATTTTTTTTTTTTATTTTTTTGATTTGAAAAACTTATTTTTTATTTTTTTAACTTGTTTTTTTTTAATGACCGAGGCCTATGTATATATAGGTTGATTCACCTAACACAAATCACTCGTTCTTTGACGTTATTATTAAAAGAAAAAATCCATTTTGCTACTCTTATAAGCTCATAATCACACGCATTTTGCGTTTTCTTACAGGCCCATAAGAGGTCTGTACTTTTTTTCTTTTGGGCTGGCAACAAACAAAAGCCTATCCCTTGACGTTGTCCGTGCAATTGTCAACATCGCGACGTTAGAAAATTAAACTTTCGACGGGTCGCTTTAAAGTTTAATTTTCTACAAAATTTTGTCTTTAGGTTATTTCTCACCGTGTTAAAATTGTGGCTTGGTTACTTGCAGTAAAAATGAGAAGACATGGCTATAAAATATATCAAAATATAATTTTTTCTTAGAATTTTAATCATGGCGAAAACCGTAGTAGAAAATTCGCCGCAAACGACTCGTTTTCTAAACTTGTACTCGTGTTATGAAACTAGTATTTCAATATACTGTTACTGATATAGGATTGTCAAAAATATTAAATATATTATTTTCAAATATGGGTTTAAGTTGCAAAAATATTAAAGAACTTTAATATTTAACTTTAGTTAAAAAAATTAATGTTAAAAAAAAATTAAAGTCTATCTTTATCATGGACCATGACCAAGTGACTTCCTGATTATAAACAGCGTCGACATGACATTCCGCTTGGTGAACAATAGTTTATAGTGTCTATTTACTTGAAAAAAAAAGTTTAAATTCTAATTTTTGCATGCCCCCGGTAATGGCTACTGATTATTATACTATTCAGAGCGCGTATCGCTAGAATAGCATTCTGGCGTTTTAAGTATAAGTTTTTATTTAAAAATATGATCTTTCAAACACTACTTAATAAATAATCATGTTTATCTTTTGACAATTTAATTTTAATGTACTTCCAAGCAAGCCATTTCTACCATGCTATTTCGTGACATTAATATTAGAAAACGAAAACGAATTATAAATCTCGTTTACTTTTTTAAACGTCGGTTTATTTCAGTAGCGTAAACTAAGTTTACAATAAGAATACAATATTAATTATAATTATAATTATTAATTTTTTTTTAGATAATATGGCAAAAAAGATAAATATGTCAACAATTTCTTATGGCTATTCTTCGATATTAGGTAAAATTAAAATTAAAATTTATTGAAAATTGGTTATTGCTAAAACACCCAAAGTCAAAAACCGATATTTAATATTGTGCAAAGTGCAAAAAAAAAATAGGAGAGTAAGTAAACACTTGTTTAGTGTGCAGTAACAGTTACTGAACACAAAACAAGTATTTACACAAATTCCTATTTTTTGCACTAAGCACATTATTAAATATCGGTTTCTGACTTAGGGTGTATTAGCAATAACCGATTTTCATTAAATATTCGTTTTTTGAAAAGGGAAAAAATTAAAAAAAAAATAAGGCTTTCTCTTTTGAATCGCACTGTAGATACGCAATCCTTGTTTGGGGTTACACTACTCATTTATCGGTTTCTGACTTAAGATGTATTAGCAATAACCGATTTTCATTAATTATTCGTTTTTTGAAAAGTGAAATAATTTTCAAAAAAAAAAAATTAAAGTCTTTCTCTATGAGTCATGGACCAGGACCAAGTAACTCATTGATTATTAACAGCGCCGACATGATATTCCGCTTGGTGAACACCACTTTAGAGTGTCTACTTGAAAAAAGAGTTTAAATTCTAATTTTTGCATGCCCCCGGTAATGGGTACTGATTATTACACTATTCACAGCGCGTATCGCTAGAATAGTATTCTGGCGTTTTAACTATAAGTTTTTATTTAAAAATATGATCTTTCAAAAACTACGTAATAAATAATCATGTTTATCTTTTGACAATTTAATTTTAATGTAATTGAAAGCAAGCCATTTCTACCATGCTATTTCGTGACATTAATATTAGAAAACGAAAACGAATTATAAATCTCGTTTACTTTTTTAAACGTCGGTTTATTTCAGTAGCGTAAACTAAGTTTACAATAAGAATACAATATTAATTATAATTATAATTATTAATTTTTTTTTAGATATTATGGCAAAAAAGATAAATATGTCAACAATTTCTTATGGCTATTCTTCGATATTAGGTAAAATTAAAATTAAAATTTATTGAAAATTGGTTATTGCTAAAACACCCAAAGTCAAAAACCGATATTTAATATTGTGCAAAGTGCAAAAAAAAATAGGAGAGTAAGTAAACACTTGTTTAGTGTGCAGTAACAGTTACTGAACACAAAACAAGTATTTACACAAATTCCTATTTTTTGCAATAAGCACATTATTAAATATCGGTTTCTGACTTAGGGTGTATTAGCAATAACCGATTTTCATTAAATATTCGTTTTTTGAAAAGGGAAATAATTAAAAAAAAATAAGGCTTTCTCTTTTGAATCGCACTGTAGATACGCAATCCTTGTTTGGGGTTACACTACTCATTTAGACATACTTTTTTCTCTACAAAGAAAATGTATACGTATGCTGACTAAAAAAGGCTATAGAGACGACGTCTCAAACACATTTCCAGCACTAAATATAATCACACGACCTTGCTTGTATATAGTAGAATGTGTTTGTTATGTAAAAAGGAATGAATCGGAATATATTCTACAGGAAAGTATTCATCAGTATAGTACACGCAGTAGGTCCAATATAAGAATAAATTTTCATAGAATTAACACATCTAGGGACTCTTTGAGTTATTATGCAACTTTATTTTTTAACAAACAACCATCTAGTATCCAAATTTTAAATTTCTCTCGCTTTAAAAAAAAGTAAAATCTTTGTTAATTCAAAATGCCTTGTATTCTTTTGATAAATTTCTGGAACACAATTTTATATAAAAATGTATTTAATTTTTTTATTGTATGTAAAATATCTTAAATTATTGTTAAAATACTATTTTATAGCTATTTATTTTAAGCATTATTGTATTATCTATTTTTGTGACGAATGTAAATACGTATTGTATATTAGCATGAAATATATATTACTCATATTACTCTATGAGTCATGGACCATGACCAAGTGACTCACTGAGTATTAACAGCGTCGACATGATATTCCGCTTTGTGAACAATACTTTAAAGTGTCTACTTGAAAAAAGAGTTTAAATTCTAATTTTTGCATGCCCCCGGTAATGGCTACTGATTATTACACTATTCACAGCGCGTATCGCTAGAATAGTTTTCTGGCGTTTTAACTATAAGTTTTTATTTAAAAATATGATCTTTCAAAAACTACGTAATAAATAATCATGTTTATCTTTTGACAATTTAATTTTAATGTACTTGAAAGCAAGCCATTTCTGCCATGCTATTTCGTGACATTAATATTAGAAAACGAAAACGAATTATAAATCTCGTTTACTTTTTTAAACGTCGGTTTATTTCAGTAGCGTAAACTAAGTATACAATAAGAATGCAATATTAATTATTATTATTTTTTATATATTATGACAAAAAAATAAATATGTCAACAATTTGTTATGGCTATTCTTGGATATAAGGTAAAATTAAAATTTAAATTTATTGAAAATTGGTTATTGCTAAAACACCCAAAGTCAAAAACCGATATTTAATAATGTGCTAAGTGCAAAAAAAATAGGTGAGTAAGTAAATTATTGTTTAGTGTGCAGTTACAGTTACTGAACATAAAACAAGTATTTACTGAAATTCCTTTTTTTTGCACTTAGCACATTATTAAATATCGGTTTCTGACTTAAGGTGTATTAGCAATAACCGATACAATTATGTTTTAGTTTTTACTGAATATGCCTGTCAAAAGTGGTATCTAAAAAACTTAAGTACCTACTTAATAATTTTAAGTAAATTTATTTTAATTTTAAAAGTCTTTAGTGTGAAATGCCGTCCAAATAGTTTTTGTGACTAAAAATAAATAAACAACAAAGTTTAAACGGACGATAAAAACCTAAATTCAATAGAACTATCGTAACTTTACGACAAAGTTAATATAAATGCTTTTTGTGGTTAATTTAAGATGCTTTTTACCTGTGTAAGAACTTTTGTCCGATAAATAATAAGCGAGTTATTAAAAAAAAAGTTTAGGTTTTGCACCCTTTGTCCCCTTACCCTACACCAATATTAATCATATTTCACTTATCGCAAACGACAAAGGTCTTGAATCGTTTGATGAAAAAAAAAAATGAGAGTTCTGTTAAAATTTATTATCCACATTACCACTTTATATTGTATTTATTCATTACCACTTTATATTTTATTTATTTATATACATATTTCAATATTTTTTTTTGTTTACCATTCAATTGGATACGTTAAGTTTTAATATTCTATATTTTTGTTAATATCTACAATATTTTAACACGGCTGAAGGACCTCGGTCCCTGGCCTTTTGGGTAACCATTAAAGAACATTATTAATTAATTAATTAATTATAATTTTAACCTAGGATGCATACCCCGGGATTCCGAGGCCCGGCAGGTTAAATAACTAGCTGCATCTTACAGAAAAATAAATTTATTAAAAATTC
Source organism: Brachypterus glaber (assembly GCA_958510825.1). Taxonomy (NCBI): domain Eukaryota; kingdom Metazoa; phylum Arthropoda; class Insecta; order Coleoptera; family Kateretidae; genus Brachypterus; species Brachypterus glaber. The sequence continues at coordinate 87,564,502 of OY294045.1, read as the reverse complement.
CTTTTAGGATTGCCTCAATTCGAGTGTTTGGAATAAAATTTTTTCAAAATTGTTATTTTTGTTTTATACCATGTAGTGTAAAAACTTATTTTCCATCGATACCCCATATTAACATACCCCGTATACGTAAATATGTATTTTTCATTAAGTTTATAGAAATTTCTAAACTATCTAACTAAAAACCAGGATTGTCCAATAGGAAAATATGCTATTTGTTCCCCTTAAAATTAGACAAAAAAAGTAAAATGACTTGTCAAAAATGTAAAAATAACATTTTCAATGAATATTGTACCAACATTTGTAATAGTTAGGAGAATTAATCAGCGGTCTAAGGCACGATATAGCATTGACACTGAGCCAATGATGCCGATTGCCTTTTTCAGTTAATTAATAATTGAAATTTGGCGAAGGCGTACTCCCTAGATACAGCCTGTTCCAGAACTCGCGTACCGAAATTTGAGGGTATATTAAAAACCCTCTGGAAAATATGAAAAAAATTTCAAAAAAAATCCATCTTCGTTCAATTCAAAAATAAGAACGCTTTAAGTGGACCAATACTGTTGCTGATTGTAAATTACCATTAAAGGTTGAATTTGAAGCAAATTTAATTATTGCAGGTACATATTCTGTAGGTTGACATGGTGATTAATGTGACATAAATATTTATTAATGTCATAAAAAAATATCAAAACTTTCATGATGTTTACTTCAGACGAGTATTGCAAAATGCTAATTTTATATGGCGAGTGTGGCCGGAGTGCTTCAGCTACATCTGTAGAATATTCTATTCGTTTTCCCAATAGAGAACATCCTAGCAGAAATGTTATTTTAAGATTGGTGCAAAGGGCAAGAAATTCTGGAAATTTAACTCCAAACAAAAAAGAGATTGGAGGCGCTCCGCGAACTGCAAGAACTGTTGATAATGAAGAAGCTGTCATTCAGGCTTTTGAAGAAGAACCTGAAACAAGCCTTAGTATCGTGGCTAGAAATCTTGATATGTCTAAGACCAACGAATTCTAAAAGATGAAAAAATGCATCCCTTTCATTACACTCGAGTACAATGCTTGACACCGGAGGACTATCCTTTACGAGTCGAATTTTGCACATGGCTGTTGCAGAAACATCAAGAAAATGAAAACTTTGTAAAAAGCATTCTTTTTACGGATGAGTCTGGGTTTCAAAGAGATGGTTTTTTTAATTCAAGGAATTCAGTTATTGTATTTTTATTTTATTAATTTGTATTAAGAATTTATAGCCAGTAAATCAATTAAAAGATCTGAGTTTCTAATAAAAAAAAAACACTACATTCAGCGCGCTGAATGGAGTTGCAGCGGCAGTTTGTTGCTGCCGTCTAAGACGGGTATCATAAAACCACCGCCGGATGGAGTGACCCTATAAAAATAGAATATTTGATAGCCTCTGTCGGTTTTGTCAAAATATAATAACCTAAAAAGATTCTAAAGTTGAAAGTCTTAAACAATGCACGAGTCAACCATTAAAATGCAACCATAGTTACTAATAAGTAGGGAAAAACTAATTTTTAGGTAATTTAACATCAGCAACAGGATTAGTCAGATTAAATAGCTTCCTTTTTAATTAGTATTGAAGATGGATTTTTTTTTTAATTTTTTCATATTTTCCAGAGGGTTTTTAATATACCCTCAAATTTCGGTACGCGAGTTCTGGAACAGGCTGTATATTGGTTTGAAAGTCAATTAAAACTACTACTAGCCCACACAAGTCCTGGACTTTTTCTAAAGGCTAAATTATTTTTAAGTATTTTTTTACTGATTATTTTAAGATATTTATTAAAATATTTTTAAGAGTTATGTTTAATTGTTGTTTGAGTTTTTATTATATGAAGAAATAAAAATATAACAAAACATAAATATAATAGCTTAATTTTATAACACACCTATTACACAATTAATTTTTATATGCGGGCCTCCCAGGCCCAGGCTATGTAAATGTGTATATGTTTTAGGGTATCCAATGCATACTATGCATCCTAGGGTTAAAAACTAGTATATTATTTACCAAGGGATAGAAGTTTAACATTTTTGACCTGCGTCAAATTGCGGGATGAGCGCGCTAGCGCGAAGCCCGAAAGACGCGGTCTAAAATGTTAAATCTTCACTCACGTGGAAAATATAGTATTTTTTTCACTACCAGTACAATTAATTAGCTACTTATTTATTTTACTAAAATTCAATGAAAAGACTATTTTGTTTAGTTAATTTTTCTTCAAGTTCTTCCCTCTTCAATACAACACTGCCTACTGATTTTAATGAACCGGAAAACCCCATAGTACCCCACATCTTTGATACAAATTCACCTCATACAGGACACTCGGAAACTTTAACACATAATATATTATGTGTTAATAAATTATTAATAATTTAGCAGTAAAAAAGAGAAATAAATATACCAATAACATCACCTACTCATATAAATATGTCTTGTCGAAATTGTACAATTAACTATAATTTTTATAAGTAGTTTACAAAATTACTAATTGCTTTTGTTAAATTTTGTTAATAAATATGTCATTTTAAAAAATAAACGATTTTATTTTAAGGTTATATCAACAAAAGACCAGATTAATTGTACTGCGCAAATTGCAACCTATAATCTATGGTTGAATATGATGGACCAATGATTTTCACTTTTCGAAGTGTTTTTTTGTAAAACATGTTTTATAGGTACTAATTTGGTTAATATTTTTTAATTTATCATGCAATAAATAAATTTGGTGCCTAAAGACACTTGTAAATAGCAATATGATTTAATAATTATGTAAAACGTCAGATGCCAAAACATCTGAATAAAAATTCATTATTCATGGTGCAATTTAATTATTTTTAGAACCTCTGACGTCCTAGGTAGAGAAATAATATTTCTACCAATGAAAAGAACAGTAATAAAGATGTGCTTTTAGGCTGGTGGTGAAAAAAATAGATTAGCAGATTTTTATTATTATTTAATTAATTTTATAAGTGTACTTCCAAATTTCGTAGCATACGTAACGCGCACATAAGCTGCATTGTTTTTTTTTCCTAAATAAGTGTTAAATATATATATATAAGTGAGTGTGTGGTTTGTGTCCTTGCCAATGTATGTAGCGGTTTTTTTTGTGGGATGTGGGACAGCGATTTAGTTTATCAAAACAATTTTTAGATTGCCGACGTTTCGGAAATATATATTTTTTTCCTTCTTCAGGGCTGTAAATAATGTAAAAACATAATCTTAAAACCTTTGCTTCTATGCGTAGAGATAGGCAAATTATAAAAGTTCTACTGACCTTTCTAAAGTTTTTTATTAAATTAATTAAATTGAAATGCTTCATTTGGTATCTATTGGTTGGGTAAGGACCATTGCATTCTCTACTTGATAGGGCTGGGGTTACGATAAACACTGAGCTGAAAATAATCTTATAAAATATAAGAAACGTGACTTTAATTTTGTAGGTTACCTTATTAATTATTTAGCTTAAGGCTGTGAATTTCATTATGATACATTTCACTTATGTTGTGATTTAATTCGACGTCGATAAACTGAATATAAATTGTACATTGTTTTATTGTTAGTTTTGTTTTAAGATTATGTTTTTACATTATTTTCAGCCCTGAAGAAGAAAAAAAATATATATTTCAGAAACGTCGGCAATCTAAAAATTGTTTTGATAACCTAAATCGCCGTCCCACATCCCACAAAAAAAACCGGTATATATACATAAGTAAAATAAAAGATGCAAAAAAGTATTATAACCTGAAGTACAAATAAATGAACTATCGAGTTATTTTCTGAGACCTAAATTAAGGTGTATGAACGTAACATACGTCACGATGGAATGCCCCTTCGCTCGATTTCCGTAAAGGGTGTAGCCACCTGTGATAAATATGATACGCCAATGCCTAGCACGAGACAGTTTTCCTCGAAACGAACATTATTATTTTAATCCCAAAAATTTTATTTATTTTCCTGCCCGAAACTTTTGCTCGGTTAAATGAATACGTGAACTTTGAAATGTCTAGATAAATTTGTAATTTTAATGTGCACTGGGTTTTATCTGAATAAAGTGAACTAAAAGACCTTAGCAGGGTAAGCATGTAAAAAGTGCCCCAGCCCGATATGAGCTGAGTATTTATGCAAATGCAAATTAAAAGATTGATTGATAAGATGGATTTATTATAAAAAAAAACAAAAAAATATACGATATAGATTCACACGTTGCGAAAAAAAAATCGTAATTGATCTCTTGAACTCTTAAATTAAAGGGTAAGAGTGGTACTAAATGATGTAACTGGAGAGACTGACCACAAACATTTTTTGCACCCTGTACATAACCTCAAAAGTAGGAAAAACGCCGTTTTTCGGGTACATAACCTCAAATATCTGATTCGAATTCTACGCAGCAAATTACTTCGGAAATGACCCTTAGCTTTCCAACAACTAAACCATGTTGACCTGTGTTTTAGATATAGCTACAAACCTTAAAGTCACTTTACACGGAGCAATTTGTGCGCAAGTTTGATGCTATGCAAGTTTGATGCTATGCAAGTTTGTTGCAAGAATGATTCAGTCACTGCGCATGCCTTCATTCAAGTTTGAGGCCATTTTCGTGCCATCAAATTATTTAGAACATGTTCTATTTTTCGGCTATTTGCACGCAAGTTTTATGGTTATTTTCGTGGTACCAACCTGGAAAAAAGTTATCAAATTGATTTCATTTTACTAATATAGTAGCAACTGCACATGTTAATAATTATTATTATTAATAATAGGTCAGTCTGTCCAACTAAAAAAATTCCTTAAAAAAGCAAATGCTAGGTTACGTTTTTGTCAACAAACGCAGAGACACGTCAAAATTGTCTGGTTGGCAGCACTGTTTACCTTGCAATATATAGCACCAAACTTGCGTACAACTTGCTCCGTGAAAAGGCAAATCAAAGTCCAATTGTCCTCATGCTATATCTGGCAGCAAACTTGCATAGCATCAAACTTGCGTACAAATTGCTCCGTGTAAAGTGGTCTTTAGTACGCTGCACTCTGATTCAAAGTGTAGATATTCTTTAATTAAACAGAAGGAATACAATAATTGATGCCATATCGGGTCGGTATTTCAGAAATAATGTAATGAATTTTAAATGCTTGAAGAACAATAGAAAAAAAGGTGATTATAATAAAATATTAATAGTAATGACAGCCATCGTTTCATTATAATAAATAATAACTGTTTCAAATATATGAAAAATCTTTCGGACTTTTTGAAGACATAGCTTTTGACCACCATTAACCTAAAATATTTGTGCGGATATGTTAAACCCCAATATACAAATTTTCATTAAAACTACCCCTCACCCTCTAGGGGGTAGAGTTAGAATTTTTTTATTATTAGATTCACTTTTAGCTACCTCAAAAAACCCTATATTTTCACCCCCCCAGTTGGAGTTGGAATTTTTTTTAATATCAGATTTACTTTCAGCAACCTCAAAAACCCCTATATACCAATTTTCTCAAAAACTACCCCCGCCCCTTAGGTGGTAGAATTGGAAAAATTTTATTATCAAATTCAGTTTCTTCGTCAGCAAAAAACCCTATATACCAATTTTGTCGAAAATATTAAAAATATTTAAAAATATTTACCCCCTTACCCCCGCGGGGGTGGAGTTAAATTTTTTTTATTATCATATTCAATTTTAGAAACCTCAAAATCCCCTATATATATTTTCAATTTTTTTTTGAAAAATTATTGTATTTACCTCATTACCCTTGCCCCACTGCAATGTTTACTAAAAACAATCCCGAATGAGAACTTTTGGTAAAATATCTGTATGCCAAATTTCATGTCTATTGCTTAAAGCGTTCTTAAGTTCTCGTGCCCACAAGATTTCCCGGACAGACCGATCGACCGACCGACCGACCAACCGACATTTTTTTTTATTGTAATTGATTTATATCGATATAAAACGTCACAAAACGCAAAAATACGCAGAAAAAAAAATTGAAAATTTTTGCACGAATACATACAAGTCTTGTATTACAAGACATTCCGAAATTTTCAAAATTTTTAAAAGGGTAAAGCAAAATGAGGGTAAAATTAGAGAGTACTATTACTACTATAATAGTCCGTCCAATTATAAAAAATAGTAGTTTAAAATTCCCGCGATTTTTAAGCTACATCATTGGTTAAAAACTCGTACCTTTTCACATATAAAATATTGTGACATTTTTTGTCTATGACAATGATTGACGGTCGTTAAAGCAAATAAAAGAAGGGAAAGTTACATAAAAAATGGTTATACTTAATGTTATATTGTATGGTATTGAAAAAGATACTTTTTTGGTTTATTCTTCATACACTCAAACTAAATTACCATATTTTACATATTGTACAAACGTAAATTATATTGAACATAAGGAAAACTTCAAATTTACAGGTTAAAATTACAACTTAAGGCCTATCCAGAGGCTCGCATAGCAACCATTACAAGATAAATGACGACACATTAAGCCAATCCTGGCATCGCATTCTTATGTACTATGCTTGTTATGCGAGTCTTTGGATAGGCCTTTTCCAGGAAAACAGTACCGACATCTGTTAATTTTTTGATACACTACGACTTATGCATAATTATGCTATGTATGTGGTGTAAAACGGGCCGCGTCCCTTACTATCTTGCATAACTGGACGGAGTATATTAACATTAAATAATGAAATTCATATTTATACCGAATTCTTTATAGTTAGTATAATATAAAGAACTTTCACTTTCGGGTTTAGACCGTGTTAATGGATTTGCACTTTCCGACGTTTCGTCTCTTACTACTAGAGACATCTTCAGGGATTAATCTGAAACTGTTTCAGTTTCAGATTAATCCCTGAAGATGTCTCTAGTAGTAAGAGACGAAACGTCGGAAAGTGAAAATCCATTAACACGGTCTAAACCCGAAAGTGAAAGTTCTTTATATCTTAATGGCCGTGAAAGCTTAAAATCTAAGTTAGTATAATAAATGTAAATTGCAATAAGGGAACGTTCAAGTATTACGTAAGGCAAAATGTACCAACATTCATATACTTCATACCTCGGTACTCGAGTTATTCAAGGCTGTACTTGGCTACCCCCCTTAACACACCCCCTGTTAGGGGAGGTAGCCAATCTATGAAATCTCTATAATCTATAAAAACGGGTGAACCGGGGTATGAAGTGTATGAATTTTGGTACAATTTGCGTTACGTAATACTTGAAAGTTTCCTAAATAAAAATAATATTAAATAAAAATACATACTACTCAATCAATTTGTAAATCATTTGTTTATTCTATTAATAAAAATCGAGTTAAAAATGTTCAAAAATGGCCATGTTTGGGGTAAAATTGTTTTTTTCAATTTTTCAGCAAGATAAAAGTAGTTATTAGCAAACTTGTAGCTCTTGAAATTCTCTATAAGTTTTATATAAAAATATATATATTATGAATTTTTATAGGTACATATTTTTGTACAGTTACGGAGGGCGCAACTCGACTTTGGGAAATTCTTAAGTTGATTGATTAAAAAATTCAACAGTTTTAATTGTATAGGTATATTTTGGAAACAGGTGTTTATTTTTTTAAGGAAAAACATTAAAAATTGCAAATGGGGTGGAGTTTGAATCCCTAGTGGAACACTAGGCTAAAATTACAATAAAATTAAAAATATCCTATTAATTGCTTTTAAATATTTAATTCTTAAGTAACTATATTTAAAATGTTCTAGTAAGTGAGAACTCTTCGGAGTTCACAACCATAATTTCAAAACTTTATAAATTATTTCTTCTATTCGTCTTTTTTTCTTCTAATTTTCTTGAACTATATGGGGTTTTATCATATTCAGGGGCTCACTTATAAACAGATGTTAGTAATAAATAATATAAACCTAATTATCAAGCTTAATTTAGATCAATTACGGCAATATCTTAAGACTCACCACTTTTTCTTTATATTGAATTGTAAACTTTGGTTCATATGATGGAAGTTAAATGAAGCAACCCTACCAAATTTCAGCAAAATCAAAAATGTAAAACAAAATATGTTCCACCCTAGTGGATCAGCGGTATCGAAAATATAAGTGCACAAAAATTCAGAGTTTTGTCAATTTTATTTATTTCAGAACCACTGTGGCCCCAGGACCTGTTTCCAACTGGACAAAAATATGTAGTGATGTTTTTTAATATAAATTATGATTAATTTATTTATTTATATCGTTTTAAAGTGGTAATGAGTTTTATAATGTAATTCGCGGAACTGGGATTTTTTTTTCAGGGGTTATTTTTTTATTCGTTAAAATAATTATTTATTGTGTTAATAACAAATTTACTATTGAAATCGTAATGCATTTACATAATAATTAACTTGGATAAACAAAATATATTTTAATTTAAATTTTAAGACTATGAAAATGCCATTTTATCGCTTACTTTTTTGCAATATTTTGTATATTCCTCCCAGTGTTTCCCTATTTTATCCTACACGGACCTAAAGTGAATGAAATTCTCTTTTTAAATCTTAAAATGTTAACGAACTGGTACCAACTACATGTTTAAAACTTAATTTTTACAAAAAATTAACACCCTGAAGTAAATTATACATAAGAAGTTAAAGTACGTACTATTTACTTCTTTACCCATTATAAAACAGTAACAATATTGCCCTTTATTTAATTTTAATTAATATTTTATGCTTTCTTGACAATGATATTTTATTTTTGAGAAATGTAATTTTTAAATAACGATTTATTAACCCATCGTTGGTAGCGCGCCAATTTTATCCGACTAGGACCGAGTCCTGGGCACACTGTTCAGTGGTCAGTCCGCCACTGTAAGTGAACTTACCTTGTGCTACTGTCTTTTTTGCAGCGTATAAGTTTGGTACTTTTGAATCCATATCCAATCCATCATCTATGTCTAATCTACACTCATCCGGATTAGGATGATCCACTTCATCAACATTATCATCATCAAGGAAATTATTTGAACTTCCACCACTTATTAAATCACTATTACTATTATGACGTTTTTTTCTATGATAACTATTGTCATCACTTCCGAATTGATTTTCTTCAATTTCTAAATATGATTCATAATCAGTTTGATTGCTTTCTGATTCATTATTTCTAATATAAGTTTTCCATCTATGATACCTTTTTTCATCTTCATTATCATCATTATTCCTATATTCGTCATCAATAGATTTATTTTCATAATTTGATAATTTCGATCTATCATTTTGATTTATTATTTCTACTTGAATATTATTATAACGTTTATTTTTTCTGGATTGATGTCTATCGTCTTCATCAATAAACTTAGTTCTCTCGTTTTCTAATTTATGTTCATTATAACTTGCTGTTTTTTCGTCACTTTTATCCCGTTTTTCTTTTCCTAAATGGTTAGTATCTTCATTGCTTGATTTCGGTTTCTCATTAATTTGGTTACTTAATAATTCACTATTCTTTTTTTCAGAGTACTTATTATAATTCTCATTATTAGATTTATTTTCATCATTGTCAGATCCAGCTGGCGTTAGAAATTCTGATGCAATATCTAAAATGTTATTTTTTGTTGAAATTAATTGAAGCGGTCAGTTAAAGAACAGTTCTAGTTCAAAACTAGCCATTTTGAGATAAGAAAGTAAATGTTCGCAAAATTTTTAGTTATTCATTTTGCTTAATAATCATCATTTACGGCTGCGCGATCGATATATTTACAGCAGTCAGTTGAAAAACAGTACTTGCTCAGGACAAGTTGTCCTGGACTAAAGTTTATTTTTTTAAGGTATAGTTATTTTAAATTTGCCGCTAAATACTCCACAAAGTCCGATTTACACTGAAGCATGTGGCTTGTTTTGAATGTCAACGTAACCAACATTTATAATTTTTGTTTACTTACTTTGTTTTTAGGATGTTTTGATGTAAAAAAAGAGAGTTGATAAAGCTGTTACTAAAAACACATTTGTATTCCTGTAGAAACAAAATTTGCTTATAAAATCGCTTTTATTCCAATAATATAGAGGAATAAACCACTGTTTTGTTCTCGTTAATGGCACGTCAAGTTGACGTCGTCAACGTTTTAATACGTGTAAATTGGGCCTAGTCATTTCGCTTACGACGCATGCGTATCTTACGTTGCTATGGTAATTTCGTTTACAAGCCGGAAGGTTTAAAATAACTATACCTTAAAAAAATAATCCCCTTTTTCTAAAAAAACCACCCCCAAACGTGACCTCATGACGCTTTTCTGCATTTTTCTCGTAAACCGTTACTTCGACGAGAAAAGATTAGAGGACTTATTATATTCTACATTAAATTCTGCATCAAATTTGTCCTATAAGCATATTTCTCAGCGCGAAGACAAAAACACTATCCCATGAAATTTTTGAAGCATACCGAGAATCATACTTTTTTCTGACAATAGAGTTTGCTTTTAGGAATATTTTTTAATCAAAAAGTCGGGTCACTTATAAAAAAGGATGTGCTTTAAAGACGTTGGAAGACTTTCTTAAATATCTACCTCCACTTTTTTTACAGTGAAAAAAAGTTTTTCTCTGACAAATTTTCAAAAGATGGATTTTTGTAATGTAGTGAGAATTAAAACATTCTGTATTTATCTAACTGTATTTTGTATGTAGCGCCACTTTTAGAAGCTCCCCGTTAAAAATTTCAAAATAAAAATACAGTTAGATAAATGCAGAATGTTTAAATTCCCATTACGTTTAAAATATCCATATTTTGAAAATTTGACAGCAAAAAATTTTTTTTTCACTGTAAAAAAAAATCTTTCAACATCTTAAAATCACATTCATTTTCTATATTGACCCGAACTTTATTAAAAACTATTGATAAAAGCAAATTCTACAGTTAATTAAAAAAAGGGTTATTTTTTTATGTGTATAAAAACTATGGGGTCATAGCCCAAATCTGAAAAAAAGGTTCAGAATCATGAGAAAAATTGATTTAAGATAGGTTGTGTCGGAAAAAAGTATGCTTCCCACATTTTGTGGGATAGTGTTTTTGTTTTCGCGCTGAGAAATAATCTTATTTTCCAACATCATTTATAAGTGTTGGGTGGGAGATACACAAAAAGTTCACAACCAAAATTTCAGAACTTATAAATTATTTCTTCTAAAAAGTCTAATTTGCTTCAACTACGTGGTCGATTTTAGAAGATCGATTCAAAGGAAAAAAAATATAATAAAATAAGAAAGTAAAAAAAATCGATTAAAAAAATCGAATAATTATATTAAAAGTATCAATCTTTAAAAGAATTAATAAAAGTCGACATCCCTGTAACAAATAAGGAAAACGGCAGAAGAAAGAAGAATATGTCTAAAATATTTGTCTTTATTGCTGTATGTATTTAAGAGTATGTAAAAAAAAAAGTCCAAACGTGCTATTAACTTTCTAAAAATAAAAATTAAAAAAAAAATTCAGTTGAAAAACCGTGGATATAAGTCCTCGGTTTTATTTTTTCTGTAATTCATTCTTAATTTTTTTTTTCCCGGAAAATTGCACTTCTTTTGATAATCAACATTTATGGAAATAAAAGGTTTTTTGTGTTTATCTCAAAACAACAATTTTGGACTAAAGTCTGTTTCATCAAGCAAGAGAGTAAATCAAAAATCGCACAGTGAATATTTTCAAAACAGATTTGAATATTGGATGTGCAAATATACTGCATAGTTTATTTTATAAAACATAACTATATTCTATACACAAACATATACTATTCAAACCTGTAAAAATATTTACTATACGATTTTTAATTTACTCGCTTGCTTGATGAAACAGGCCATAGTACTGCAGTACTCTGGTCTGTTTTTTCAAGCAAGATAGTAAATTAAAAATTGCACAGTAAATATTTTTACGTTTGAATACTATATGTTTGTGTACACTGTAAATGCAAATATGGTAATTTTACAGCAAATAAAGTAGGTCATATGTTGCCAGCAAAAAAAGTGGTAAATTTAAATCAGTACTGTAAATTCACAGTTATCTGTAAAAATGTGAATTTTTACCTGTGATTTCACAGTAATTTAAGCATCGAATTTAATGTGTATTTCAAGCAGTATTACGGGCTCTTGTAATTTTAGGGAAAAAGTGCCGGCTTTTTGGACCACATGCATGAATTTTAATGCAAAATTATTGTACCGACAGGAAAAGAGCTGAGATTTTACTAAACCCAGTAATGTTGAGGTTAATTTAATAAATATTATAAATTCAAATTCTGACATTGTAAATTTGCTTTAATTATTACAGTTAAAACTACTGTAAGATTGACGGACAAATTTAGAGTGTATAGATTATAGTTAAGTTTTATAAAATAAACTAGGTAGTATATTCGCACATCCAATATTCGAATCTGTTTTGAAAATATTCACTGTGCGATTTTTAATTTACTATCTTGCTTGAAAAAACAGACCATAGTACTGTTCTTTAACTGAGCGATTCAATTATTTTGTCATAGTCTAGAAACAGTATAATTTTCTACACTACACTAACGAAAATATACTTGGTTTTTAACGATAACAGATTTCCATAACGTTTTTTTGCCAAAACAAAGAATATATAAAAATCGCCATAGAAAAAAAACGGTGCGTTTCCGCAAAGACGATTAATATTTTCGGATTCAAGAGAGCCAAAATAATTAGAATTTATACGTTTCCATAACGTTTTTTTTTGCGAACACAATAGAACTATAAAAAATCGCCATAGAAATAAATGGTACATTTCCGCAGAAAATGATTGTCATTTTTAAACTCAGGAGGGTCAATTTAGTTAGATGGTAAGTCATTTGTAACGATATCAGATTTCCTGCAATCGAAAGTTGGGCCGAAATTTATTTTTAAGAATAATTTTTAAATGTTTTTTTTACATTTTTATTTAATACAATACAAATTAAACTTTTGTTACTTTTTAAAATACACCTAAATACTGTCATATACCTTGACTCAAGGTATGGTTAAATGTTAAAGTAAAATCTTACGTAAGATTGGGGGGATGATAAAATCTTGCGCAGTGTTACACGGGGATGAGAGGTCAAAAATACTTAAAAAATGTCCTAGGGTAGATACCCCAGTTATAGCCACCTTAAGAAAAATTCTGTTTTTATTTCTTTTTATTATGTTCCACTATAATGTTAAGGTTGCAAGTTTTGGTTTTTCTAAAACTTACAATATATCTCTACTATAAAATAAATGTTTAAACAATATAACTTCAGCTGATATGTTATAAAATGAAAAACAAACAAAATAATACTAATTCTCTAGTTTTAGCCACCCAAGCACCGGTTTTAGACATAAAAATTCACCAGATTTAGCCACCATTAAAAAAACTAAAAAGATGTTAAAAATAAATTATTTATATTTTTGTAACAGTTTTAGAACATTTAAAATTTATAGTTTTTTAAAATTATATACTTCTTAATCAATATTTAAAATGATTTCGTTTTTTATTACATTTTTTCTTACATACATCTTGGATAATTATCCGATAATTATAAATATTTATTAATTTTATTTATTTTTTATTTATTTGTTTAGAGTCTTTTTGGGATCTGAACCAGCTGGTAGTTTATACCATATTCGACACTATAAGTTTTACAAAAAAATTTACATGTATGTTACAATTTCACATTGTGACATGTTTAGTTTTCAGCTTCAGTCTTGAATCATTTGAGTGATTTTGATGGCCCGTTCTCGACTATATTTTGTATAATACTCCTCCTTTTTTTAATTTAAATCTATTATTGGCTAATATTAAAAGGTGGTTTTCGCTAAAATCTTTATTATTTGTACAGTAATTTTGACATATTGATATTTTTTGACATTGGCTATAACTGGTACTACTTAGGTTCCAGTTTTAGCCAATTCTGTGACTATAGCTAGAAAGAGAAGCATATTAGTGTCCCAGTTATCGCCATGCAAATTTAAAAATAAATTCTGCAAAATATGTATTAAAATATTAATAAAGTAACTGTTTAATGACTTACCTTTAACTTGATATAAATGTTTTACGAATTTAATTTTACCTGAATTAGATATTTAAAATTATTTTTCTGGCGGTTTCTTAAGAAAAGTCATAAGAAATTACATTTTTTTCAAAATCAAAATTTTAAACAGGCGCTGTATTCATTTCGCTACACTTAAAACTTATTTAACATATTTGTTGTCCCAACTTTTATCATTCAAATCGGATTTAAACGATAATTTTGATCTAAAGTCTCCTATTTCTTAGCTATACCCAAAAAACTACTCTGACTGGCTAAACCCGGTGCAGTGGCTAAAACCGGGTAGGATCTAAGTTATTTGTGTATGACCCCATACATAAATGTTACTTTTATTTTTTTAACAGGCAAAAGTATTGCCTTAAAATATATCTTTTACATACCATTATCATCATCTTTATCCATAACACTATATTTTATTATTTTAATTCCTATTAAAATATTATTTTTTGTTATTTTAAATGTTTAAACCCACCCATTAAACGTACTTTTAGAGAATAACTATATTTTGACAATACCTTAATATCAAAAACAAATTTTATTGATAATACAAACCACAGCGGTTTACCCACAAGCAGGAAGGTACAATATATCTGAAATAATTTTTATGGTACATAAATATAAATATTATGGTAAAAATTTTCATGTCAACTATTAGGTTCTAGCCAAAAAAAGATGAATAGAATTTATTTTGCATGTTTATCAAAAATCTATAAATTATTTATTTCAAATTATTAGAAATATTGTGTGAGGCATAGCTTAGTGGCCCTCGCGTATGTAAAACAAGCCTACTAGCGTGAGTTCGATTCTCACTGGCGCCGATTTGCCTTTTTCAGTTAATTAATAATTGAAATTTGGCGAAGGCGATAAGTGAAACGGTCACTCCCTAGAAACTGGTTCGAAAGTCAGTATAAGCGGGTGGTTCCCTCTACTACTAGCCCACACAAGTCCTGGACTTAGGGGATGCT
Organism: Brachypterus glaber; assembly: GCA_958510825.1. Lineage (NCBI taxonomy): Eukaryota > Metazoa > Arthropoda > Insecta > Coleoptera > Kateretidae > Brachypterus > Brachypterus glaber. Next base: position 87,549,495 of record OY294045.1, on the reverse strand, counting down.
TAATTAAGTAGAATAGTACGAGGTTAAACAAACATTGTTGTTGTTGTAATTAAAACCTTAATTATTTTCTCCCTACCTTTATTTCCTTAAAAAAAATAATTATTGTCTACGTTTTGCCTACGGTTTTTATCTACGTTTTGTCTATGCTTCGTTTAAATAATTAATCCTGGGTTTAGGGGGGGGGGGAGTGAGCTTCCCCGGGGCCAGGGTTCGAGGAGGAAGGCATCCACAGTTTGCATCCTGCATTTTTGTAAAATCCTTAAGTGTAAAACTGTTTTAAAACCAAAAATATGCAATAAAAAACGGAACAACAAAAAATCCAGTTGACCCAATTTTGCACCAAATACTTTTTATATCTAGTGGTCCCAAGACAATATTTGGATTGAGCAAAAAAAAAATTTCAGAATATATGCTTATTTTACTAAAATACATGCTTTTTGCACCAAAAATATATATTAATCTGTAATTTTGACGCAAGATTCGGATTAAGAAGAAAAATTTAGATAAGAAAACACCTTTTGATCGTAAAAAAGTATCAAGTACAAATATTGTAAAAAGTAAGCAAAAAAGAACCCATTTTCAGTAACAAATTAAAAATGGTTCCCTTCTGATTTTGAGGTTAAATTTGGTACCGTTGAATTAGACTATCAATACTCTTTCAAAAAATATAAAAAAATTTTGTTCCATCCAAAATGCCAAAAACGGGCAATTTTACCGGGTATCCAAGAATTTTTTTTCTGGGACGATTTTTGAAAATTTTGGAAAATTGGAAACTAACGTATAATACTATTCTAGCGAAGCGATGTCAATAGTATAATAACAATTTAAAAAAAGCCTACATATTTAACATAGTTTTCCAAGTTAATGTCTTGGTCATTTACAGTACCCGGCGTATTTCCAGTTATAGTTCAGTCTTCAGGTCAATAAAGGAGGCTTTACCTGGAAATAATTCAGGGAGTTTTGATTTTCGGTTTATTGGGTAGGGTTAATGGCCGCATATAAGAAAAACAATTTTGCTACGTTAAACTTGATTTGGAACTGTTGTTTTTTTAACGCATTTTCACAAAAAAAAACGGATTTTTCAAAATATCTCAAAATCGATGCATTCTAGGACAAAAAACGTTCTATATGAAAATATAGTGGACAAAATTTTTTGTTCTATGTATTTTTTTTGTACGACTTATAGCTAATTCACGGCACCGCCTTAAATGTTACACTATACGTTTTTAGATTTTATTTTTTTTAACCAAAACTCGGTTAGGAAGGTTTTTTCTTAATACAATGGTGATTTTCAATCGAAAATCGGTTTACTCGAGATAATGGGACACAAAAATGTGAATTATTTTAAAAGTTGTAATTTTAACTAAATTAAAAAGACAGCGCCTGATAGATTTTTTTAATTTTCACCCAAAATATGCATGCCTAACCGACTTTTTAAAGAACAATTTTGGTTTTTCGAAAAAAAAAATAATAAAATTTAAAAACGTATAGTGTAACGTTTAAGGCGGTGCCGTGAATTAGCTATAAGCCGTACAAAAAATAATACACAAAAAAGGTTGTCCTCTTTATTTGGATATGCATTTGTCCTAGGATGCAGCGATCTTGAGATATTGTCAAACATCCGTTTTTTTGTGAAAAATGCGTTAAAAAAATGACAGTTCCAAATCGAGTTCAAGGTCACAAAATTGTTTTTTTTATTTGCTGTCTTAAACCCTACCCAATAAACCGAAAATCAAAACTCCCTGAATTATTTCCAGGTAAAGCCTATTTTATCGACCTGAAGACTGGACTATAACTGGAAATACGCTGGGTATTGGCCATTTACTTTAACTGGAAATTTATATAAAGTTTATAATTCTAGAATTTTTTTTAATAAAATCCCATTACAATTTAATTTAAACAGAGTGAGATATTCGCTGTGTAAAAATATAAATTGTTCTTGTCTGTGTCTAAGCCATTCCGCGAAGTAAATTAAATTATAATCTTTTTTTTATATTTTTCAAGATATAGTCGAAAATGAAAACGTGAAAGATAATATGTAATAAGGTCTGCAGAGCAATGTGTTTTTTTAGTTTAAATATGAAAGACTTTTTTTTTATTTTAAAAAACGTTTTATATAATTTTAGAATGTTTTTTCTTGATTTGTTATAAAACATATGCTGTTTAAAAGCAGCTGGAGGCAGCTTGGGAGCTGGACTCTAACTGTGACTCACTCAACACCCAGACTCAGAGGTTTGTAGATAGACTTAACTTCAAAGTGAGTCAAAGGTGTTAAAAGAAAGAATGATCATAGGTGAATGATATTTTATTTGAATAGAATTTGGGTTATATACAATTTAGAACTTGTGTTTTATTAATCTGCACGATTTAGCATTCACTATGTTTTATGTTTTAATATTGCTGTTCCTTGTAATTCTTCTTTTTTATGCAAATATGTATATTTTAAATATAGGTTTTCTGAACATATTGCCGGGAGGAAAATAGGCACGGAAAAGCCCTGTTCAGGTTTTCTGAACATATTGCCGGGAGACAAATTGGCAAGATATGTGTTGTGGTGTTCAGGACAATACTGTGGGACTGCCCCTCGTGGAATGGCTGTATAGTTGGTTTTGTTTTTTTTTCTGTTCAGGTTTCCTGAACATATGCTTTATACAAAAAAAAAAACTAATTGAAATTGAATTTAAAAAAGCTTTTTATTAGGTTGTATTAAAAAGCGCCACTTTTTGTATAATAAATCTGTGCGTAAAATTTTATTTCTTGCACCAGTGCGAAAAGTTAAATAGTCAATATTGATTGGTTGATTGACATTGAAACTGATCTTAATTATAACCTAAAATTTGTTGTCAAAATTACGCGATTACGGAGATTGCCAGCCGAGCTAGAAGAGTATTTTTCTACGACTGCTTTAGAATGTAAGCAAATACACACACTTTTCAAACATAGAATAAATCCATTCTAGCTCTTGATACGGTATGAATATTCCGTATCAAGTGTTAGAATGAGCACATGTAGTGGCATCTATTTTTTATAAAAGTAAAGAAAACTGTAGCAAAATTACCATGAAATATTAAATAATTTAATGCAATTTAAAGTTTTGCGTTAAAATTACATAAAGTTTATTGGTTTTTCTTAATATTTGACCAGTTTTTTATCAATTTAGTTCAAAAAATTAAAACTGCTCCATCTATTGTTAAATATTTAAACCTTATATTTGTCACAACAATCTGACATAACCTTCAATTTTTGCATTATAATTTGTCAATATGTCCTAAAATTAAATAAAAATCTGTTTTAAGTACTGTTTTGATAAAATTATTAAATAACATTAATTGCTTTATTTAAAAATATGTGTTTTGTTGTATTTGCTATGCCGAGTCACAAAAAACATTGTTTTTAATCTTGTCCGCAGTGTTTTATATTTGCAGACGAAGAAAAAGTATAGTCTACAACACGTATGGAATAGTCATTCCGCGCTCGCGGGACCGTCATACTTTCCTGCCGGCTCGTATGACAAACTTTCGGCTCGCGCGGAATATTGTCTATTCCATATTCCATATGTCATACTAGTTATAGAATATACAATTTTCGTTCTTGTATCAAAAACTACCATTCTAACATTTTACCTGAATTCTATTCTGCCGTCTATGAAAGACCCGCGTATCTCCATTTGTAGAATACCAGCGTTTTCAAAATAATACTCCGAGTTGACGTGAAAACGTTGCTATGCGTCAAATGGAGATACGCGGGTCTTTCATAGCACGGCAGTATTCAGGATTCGAAAATAAGACAGTTCCTTTAAAGGTTGGTCCGGAATTTAGCCCTTAGGGAGCTACTACGGTGCACACAGGTCCAGGATCGTTTCAAAAGTGGCAAATATTCAGCAAATATGTTTTATCAAATTAAACCAAAATTTATATTAAATGATAGAAAAATAGTTAATAATTTATGATATAAACAGATAAACTGCGTAAAACTGTTTTAATCTTAATAAAATGGACCTAAGTTCAGTATGTTTTAATAAGTATCTGAAGTATGGATTTAAAAAAAAAGTCATGTGTGTTTTTAAAAATTAATATCTCATATATTAGATTATATAGGAAATCAATACTTATATGTTAAAGCAGTTATACCTTTTACTTTTCATAACTACAATAGAAACTGTAATAATGGTCACAATAAAGATAATAATCTGATATATTCAAAGAAATGCAAGTTGTCAATTTTAAAAAAATATATAATTTTAAAAAAGAGATATAAAGTTTCGCTAGTCAGCCCGAGTTTTTTATGTATTATTTAAAATTAGGTAAAGGTATTTACTTATTGTTTTAATTAAATCTAGCTGCGGAGCCCCGCGGAATCGAACAGCGTTTAAGATTTTATTTTAAAAAATCATGTCAAATACTAACATAAAAGTCAAAAACTTACTACTTAGACTTATATTTGACAATCTGTCATTTCATGTTGTGATCTATTTAAAATACGTATTAAATATTATTTTAAGAATAAATTATAAATAACTATTTATAATAATGCATAAAAAATACAATGGTAAGTATTTTGGGTCTATTGGGTATTAGAGAGAAGTAAAATATTGTTTTTAGAAATGTTGGAGCTTTTAGATCCGATTACAAAATACCAATCCGGAAGTGAAAGTGATTAAACAAAATAATGACAAAAAAAATTACAATCATATATTAGAATAATATCATCATCATCATCATCATCATCATTATCATTTTCATCATCACCATCTCCCTTTATTGTTTGTATACAGTATTTCATTTCAGACGTCTTTCTTCTTACTTCCTACTCACTCTCCAAAACATCTTTGAGTAAGTAAAAAATAATTATTTATTTTTATTTGTTAGGTACCTTCTGTTTCACATTATATATTTATAAATAGACGCAAATATCGGTTCCGATAAACTCTCAAAACAGTACCTAACATATTTGACGATTTGTTCCTTGTCTCACATGGCAGTTGACGGGTTAATATCACTAATATACTTAAAATACATTATATTATGTCTAAATAAGAGATCCTCATAAAAAACATCACCAGAAATTAACGAAAACTATTTTTTGCCACTTTTGAAACGATCCTGGACCTGTGTGCGGTGGTAGTACGACCCTACTAAGGGTCCTGTGAAAAGTAGTTCTTATTTAATATCTCTGGAACCCTCTGAACTACAGTGAGGATTGTTTACATATGGGTATTTCTGTACGAATCCATACCACCTTGGTGATTGAATGTCACGGATTTTCGTTAAACTTTTTTATATTATCACCACTCTAATACTAAAAGCCTTATGCAAAAAAAATAATTTAAAAAAAAATTTTGGCTGAGATATGATTTTTTTTAAATTTTGTAATTTTTCAATTTTTGACGATAAAGAAAACAGCTTTATTTTCAATTTATTACTATAAGTCTGACAATTTTAATCCAAATTTGATGAAATTTGGTGCACCCATGTAAACTTAGATGACAATCTTGAATTTATTATAATTTTTTAATATTTTTTTACGTTTTTTTATAACTATGTTTAACCCGATTTTTCGTAAAGTGCCCCACCTACGATTTTTCTCAAATTTTGGTCAAATGTACTTCTAAGTGTCCTTTTTTCAATGACGTAAAATTTATTCTGGGCAAATTAGGTTTACTATATATTTTAGCCATTTTAAATTTTTACGACAATGAGGAACTGTGCTGGAAATAGCTGTTTTACAAAAAAAGGCACATATTATTTTTTATATGTTTTTAATAGTTTAGGTCAAATGCTTCATTTTAAGACAAAAACAAAATAATTAATTGTTGGTTTTGTTCAAAAAAGGCGTAAGTCCACAATTTTATTACTTTTTTATTTCTATATATTTTGTAGGCGTTTTTTTCTGGTGTAAACGTTTGCTTACGTTAAATACTAAGTCTTTAACACCAAAACGTATTTTTATTTTTTTTTAACACAATATGTTTTTTTGTTTTGTTTTTGATCTTAAAAATGCCTGAAAGTTGGTAAACTGTCAGAGTAAGACACTTTTTTTTGTTATAAATCTTTTTTTAATTCCCAGCTCAGAGAAAAGTTTTCTATGCCGGGGATAAATCCTTAAAAAAAATTGCTCGGTCGCATGCAGAGATTGAGATATATTCCTCGTCATACGCTATTTTTTTTTTCGCTTCTAAACATATTTTAACACAAAAAGGTAAAAGTAATAGGTAAAATTAGTTTTATTTATTTATTTATTTATTTATTTATTTTACAACTTAACAGGACATACGTCCCTTTTACAAAGTTATTATAATAAACTATGAAGTAATATAAATACAATAGAGACTTATATAAAAAAGAAAGAAAAAAACAAGATTTGCATAAAATATTAATACTTAATTATATGAGAAAATATGATTTCTAATTCTACAGCATAACAAACAGATCTTAAGGAATTAATATTTGTAAAAAATAAATCTAGAACACTTCCAATGCGTTCGTAATTTGGTTCTGTCAGTTATCTGACAATTTTCCATAAGGGGCCAACAAAATTTTGTTTTTGTTTTTTCAAGCACAACCGCTATACAATTTTCCAAAAGGGAACGCCGAAGTAAAACAAAAGACAAACTGTTAACAAAATTGTCACCTTTAACTTAACAGTTATAACCGAACAATGTCACTTTGGAATACAAGCAAATAAAAAAATAGTTCATTATATTTTAGCGATGGATGCGCTTCACAAAAATTTAAAAGATTTTGATAAGCTTTGTATTAAAGTTAAATAATAAGACATAAATAAATTGTAAATAAAGAATTAGTATGTTAAATAAATTAATATTTTTTAAATTAATTTTTATTAAGGATTTATCCCCGGCATAGAAAACTTTTCTCTGAGCTGCGAATTAAAAAAAGATTTGTAACAAAAAAAAAGTTTCTTACTCTGACAGTTTACCAACTTTCAGGCATTTTTAAGATCAAAAACAAAACCAAAAAACATATTGTGTTAAAAAAAAAATTAAAATAGTTTTTGATGTTAAAGACTTTTTATATATAGAAATAAAAAAGTAATAAAATTGTGGACTTACGCCTTTTTTGAAAAAAACCAACAATTAATTATTTTGTTTTTGTCTTAAAATAAAGCATTTGACCTAAACTATTAAAAACATATAAAAAATAATATGTGCCTTTTTTTGTAAAACAGCTATTTCCAGCACAATTCCTCATTGTCGTAAAAATTTAAAATGGCTAAAATATATAGTAAACCTAATTTGCCCAGAATAAATTTTACGTCAATGAAAAAAGGACACTTAGAAGTACATTTGACCAAAATTTGAGAAAAATCGTAGGTGGGGCACTTTACGAAAAATCGGGTCAAACATAGTTATAAAAAAACGTAAAAAAATATTTTTGAAGAAGAAGAAGAAGAGCAGAAACCCACTAGGAAAAAAATTATAAAAAATTCAAGATTGTCATCTAAGTTTACATGGGTGCACCAAATTTTATCAAATTTGGATTAAAATTGTCAGACTTATAGTAATAAATTGAAAATAAAGCTGTTTTCTTTATCGTCAAAAATTGAAAAATTACAAAATTTTAAAAAAATCATATCTCAGCCAAAAATTTTATTTAAATTCTTTTTTTTGCATAAGGCTTTTAGTATTAGAGTGGTGATTATATAAAAAAAGTTTAACGAAAATCCGTGACATTCAATCACCAAGGTGGTATGGATTCGAACAGAAATACCCATATGTATGCATTAACATTGATAAAGGTTATATTCCTATGTAATTTTTATTTCGTAATTTTAATCAGGGACGTGCAAAATAGGAGCGCGATGTCACTTTTTTGCCCCATGAACTACAGTATCGATTTTTTGCACATGCCTTAACATTGATAAAGACTATCCTTTATGTAATTTTTAATTTGGTAACCAGGGAAGTGCAAAATGGGGGGTTGATATTAGTTTTTTACCCTAACTTTTTTATCTGTACATTTTTTGATATTTTCTCAACCTTTTTTTGTAATCCAATATCAACTATAGACTTGTGTTTCTATAAAAAAAAACTGTCGTTCGATAATAATAATATTTTTTCTGTTAAAATCCAAATTTTAGTAACTCAAGTTAACGAATAATCCAAAAAAATTATATGGCCTCACTAAACGATTATATTAATACAAGAAGACAGGAAAACTTGAAGATATTCTACCAAATTTAATGTGAAGATTCCCTATACCATTCTAATTTTTATGGTTTGTTACCAAAATTAATGGAGAGCCCCTAGCACAAGCTTAACCCGGCGTCTGACATGTGGGGTGTCACAAACCCCAGAGTCCAAATATTACTCCATAACTATTTTATTTTCGCACCAAGCGAAGACAGAGCCTCAGTACCTTTTAATCGTTTTTTACTTTGCACAGTGAAGCATGAACAGCAGTATAAATATTGAAGCGTTAGAGGCCACGTCCTTTTGAAGTCGCCTGGGGTTTCTGACACCCCACGTGTCATAATAAGTAACATTTATTTTCCTACAACCTAGCTAGTAGTTAGTGCCTATTTTCCACCCATTGCCTATGACAATTGTTGAAAAGTGAAAATTATTTGATTTTACATCTGCTGTCAGAAAATGAATAGACGTGAAACACATAACCTTAAATTGACAAATTAATATTTTAAGACAATTTTTGCTTCTTTTAGATGTTTAGGTCGTAGAAAAAATAGTATACGGACCTGGACGCAAACTATTTCGGTGGACTTCGAGAGATGTTTTACTCGGCTGCGCCTCATAAAAAAAACAAGCACTCTCTTGCACTGAAAACTAGGTTCGCGTACTCGGTGCGTAATATACTATTATCTTCCTGTTTCTCCTGTATTTTTCAGTCATATTACGATTACTTAAAGTAATTTATTTTGAACCCTACCTATAATATTTAAAAGTTTATAATTTATGTTATTCATTTAGATCTTTGTTTGGCAATTTTAAACGTTATTTTTTTTTAGTTAATAGGAAACAAAAAGTTTTCCTATTTTTTTTTTAATTTGATTTATTTTTGTTAACCGATTAAAAATAAACATATATACATTTTTTATAAAATGTAAATAAATAAATAAATAAAAACTATTTTAGTATTACGGGGTTATAAAAACAAACTCGAAATTGTTCTAAAAACGAATAAGCGATTTTTGAATAGGGTTCCAAAATTACGTACAAAAATGTAAAAAAAAACATTTGACGTTAATTCCTATATAATTAGGAATAAATACCAAAAATCAGCAATTTCTAAACTTCAAGTAATGCATTTTAAATTATGATTAAAGTTTTAATTGTTTTCTGCGTGTATAGCGTCGTTATTTGAAAAACAATTTATGAATTTTCCAACTTGTAAACACATATCGTATACTATACAATATCCACGAAAAAAAATATTTTAAAATAAAAATACCATTGTGTGCAGAAAAAAATCCGTTTTATACTGAAACAATGTCATTGTACAACGTGACAGAAACATGTTCATTGTATGCCGGTAGTCGTGCGTTGCAATCCGGGAGCATCATCTGGTTGTTGTAATCCTGGTGATTAGACAGCTGTGAAGTGGATTTATTTTTTAAAGTGATGTCAATATATTAATAAGCTACACAAATGAATGCACTTCGATTATCCGCTGGAATATGGGAGATTAGTTCAGCGGTCTAAGGCATCGATATAGCATTGACACTGAGCTAATGATCGTGAGTTCAAACCTCACTGGCGCCGATTTCCTTTTTCAGTCAATTAATAATTGAAATTTGGCGAAGGCGTATTCCCTAGATATATTGGTTCGAAAGTCAATTAAAGCCGGTGGTTCCCTCTACTACTAGCCCCTGGACTTAGGGGATGCTTAATTAAGTAGAATAGTACGAGGTTAAAAATAAAAACATAAAATAAAAAAATAAATAAAAACATAAAACATATTGGGACTAAAATTAAAAACTAAAAACGAATTGAACATGTAATTACATTACATTCTTAGAAAAAAATTAAATTAGAAGAAACAATAATGGAAATATAGGTCGGTTGCACCAATGCTTTTAGATATGTCGAAATTGCATATTTTAGGTAAACTTGACTTATAAGTCTGTCAACGGCAACGTCAACAACTGTCAACACTGTGATGCCACTAGATTTAAGGCATATCCACAGCGTCGCATAACACGCATAGTACATAAGAATGTCCATATATTACGTAACGCAATTTTTCAAAAAAATTGACCCCTCCCCCCCCCCCCCTATGTAACAAACTGTCACATTTACCAACACCCCCCTCCCCCCTGTGTAACGCGTAACAATATAAAAATTTGTATTTTTTTCTAACATATCTTGATACAGAATTCGACATAATGCAAGACGGTAAAGACAGTGTAAAAATAATACATATTTATTATAATAATACATATAGCACTTAATGTACTTAAACGAAAAAATCACTCAAACTTTAAAAAAATATTCATAATCAATATCACACAGGGAAAAAATACTAGGTACCTTTTTTTACACTGACACGTATATTGTTTATGCACAGGTACAAAAAATAGTACACACCGATGATTCATCGGCAAGATCACGCAAGAACAGGGCCGTAATATTTTTTTTTAATATCAATGTCAACAGTTTTTTTACTGATTACAATATTATTTAAATATGCATAGTTTCGTCAATTTTTGTGTGAAAAGGGGAATTATGGGCCACTAAATAGTAATTTATGTTGAAATAAAAATACATCTGCCAAGCTTAGGAAATAAACATAAAATTTATTAAATTCCGTTACGTAACGCTGTGGATATGCCCTTAGATTTAAGATACAACATTTGTTCAAAATAAACTAGTATAGCCCATCCATTTTTTAACCGACTTCCAAAAAAGGAGGAGGTTATCAATTCGACGTGTGTTTTTTTTATGTTTGTTCCCGCATAACTTTTTAATGGATGAACGGAATTTGATGAAACCTTTTGCTACTTAAAGAAGACATTCCTGAGGTGGTCCCGTTTTAATTTTATGCTCGGATAATGCCGGGTAAGCCGGATAATAAAGATAAATCTAATCGTTTTAACGCAATTTCACTTAAAACCGTCTAAATTTGATTCTAATACCAACCAAATTTTTAGAAAATGATCAGACAACTCGGAGAAGTCGGATAACTTGATTAAGGGGTCACTCAAATATTACGGCAGGCTAAAAGTCTTTTAGCAGCATAACTTCATTCTGTGGACCTGCAATATTAAAATACCAAGAGAAAATTATAAAATATGTGATTATACCATAAGGCTTTATTTGATTATTACTTAACGCTTAAAGTTTTACAAAGATTTTATTTAGTATTTCGTTTAAAATAAGGTTGGTTGGACTCTTGATCGCTGAAATAAAAATACTACTAAATTTATTTTTTAGAAATTTATCTTTAAGATAAAACGCCACAACGCACTAATAGTGCGTTGTGACGTCAGCAGCTTACCGAGATGGAAGGACAACTATAATTTAGCTTAGATGACCTTACAGATCTACAAGTTCTATGTCACTAAAAAGTAAAAAACAAAAAAAATGAACCGACTTCTGTCTCTAAAAAGTAAAAAATTAAAAATAAGTCCGTTCATTTTATTGCGAAAAGTTTTTTTTTAGAAATCTTGGGTGAATGAATTACTTTGGATTTTAATAAAAACTCAAGTAATAGTTGAATCCAACTTGCCAGTGGCAATCTGTTGACCTAAAACAATATTTTTTTTATAGCTGTATAAATATAGTTGACAATAATATTTTAACTATAAATATTATAGCCAACAGCAACACATTTAACACCTCTAACTTGTTTTTTAAAGAATTTGACATGCGTTTCTTTAAAAGATTTATCATAACACATAATTTAAATGACCTGACATAATTTTTTACTACAAAAAATTAATTTTCAAATTTTCGGGAAAAGACTTGTATTCATGCAAAATTTTTTTTTTGCTTATTTTTGCGTTTTCTGACGTTTTATGTCGATATTAATCATTTTGGAGCAAAAAAAAAATTTTGATCGGTCGGTCGATCGGTCCATCTGTCCAGGAAATCTTGTCAACACGATAACTTAAGAACGCTTTAAGCTAGAAACTTGAAATTTGGCATACAGGTATCTTACCAAAAGTTCAGGCTCGGAATTGTTTTTCGTAAACATTGGGGTACGGCAAATGGGGAAAAATACATTTTTTTTACAAAAAATAGAAAAATTTTATATAGGGTTTTTTTTAAGTTGGTGAAATCGAATCTAATAATAAAAGTTTTGTAACTCCACCACCGAGGGGGTGATGGGGTAAATATTTTTAAACACTTTTATTATTTTAGTAAAAATTGGTATATAGGGGTTTTTGGGGTCTGCGAATCTGAATCTGACAATAAATTTTTTCTAATTTCACCCCCTGAGGGGTGGGGGTGGTTTTCGTGAAAATTGGTATATTTGGGTTTTTGAGGTTGCTGAAAGTGAATCTAATAATAAAAAAGTTCTAACTCCACCTCCTGAGGGGCGGGGAGTTCTTTTGTGAAAATTGGTATATTGGGCTTTTTGAGGTTGCTAAAAGTGAATCTGATAATAAAAAAATTCCACACCCTGAGGGACGGGGGGTAGTTTTCTTGGAAAGTTATATATTGAGGTTTTTGAGGGTGCTAAAACTGAATCTTAAATATTTTTTTTTTAATCCACCCATCCCTCAGGGGTAGTTTTCGTTAAAATTAGTATATTGGACTTTTTAAGGTTACTGAAAGTGGATCTGATAATTATCAGTGAAATGGATTGTTTATTATAATAAACAATCCATTTCACGCGCGGAGGTGAAAAATGGTAAAGCTCTTTTACTGGGCAGTGTATTTTTAATAACTTAAATTTAAAAAGTTGTATACTACCTACAGGGGATGAAAGTATAGTTACCAGTCTTAAAGTTTTTCGCCAGTCTTTGATATTGCTTTGTCACAAACTCAAAAGTGACCGGTTAATTAAAAAATATAAATGGGGGTGGTTTAATTTTTTAAGGGGTGAAGACAGAATGTTTTAAATATTAAATTCGTTTTCAGTAAGTCCCAAAATCACCCATAAAAAAATATAATAGGGGTGGTTCTATTCGCTTAAGTGGATAACATTGTTTTTAAATAATAATTTTAGTTTTAGCGAGCCCCATAACCCAGATGTAGGAATTTTCATTAGGTTCTTTGGTCGGTCTAAAGCCAAAGTGAACTAAGCGCCATTTTTTTTACTATTGGTAGTCCATGGTGCAGATTTTGATATCCTACGGTCTGCAATAAAAACCAATTTTTTTGAAAAAGTGGCGCTTAGTTCACTTTGGCTTTAGACCGACCATTTAAAAAAAAATAATTAGGGATGGTTAAGGGATCGAGATAGATTTTGTTAAATATTAAATTCGTTTTAACGACTTCCAAAGCCCAAACCAAATTTTATGAGGGTTATTAAAAATATATAAATAGTGATGGTTCTACCTTCTTACGGGGTGAAGACTGAGTTTTTTTATACTAAATTAATTTTTAGCGATACAAAAAACCCTTAGGTTCTAATTCTTATTAGGTTTCTTAAAAAATATAAAAATGGGAGGTTCCACCCACTTAAGGGTTAAAGATAGAATTTTTAAAAAATCAAATTCATTTTTAACGACTTTAAAAACCCCCAGATACCAATTTTTATAAATATTTAAAGAAAATAAGTATATGCTTTCTATAATTTTCCCTTTTAAAAACTTTGGATTGGATTATCTCGAAAACTGAACAAATGATTTTTTTTCTTGACGGATTTGGATTCATCATCAAAAATGATTTAAAAAAATGTGTAAATAAATTTGCGCATAAAAAAAGTTGACATTTGTAAACATTATCAAATGTTGATATTTTCCATTATTTAAGGATAAGGTAATTTACAATTACCCACATAAAACATTTTTTAAGGTTACTTAAACTCTTGAGCTAGTAACTTTAGTATTATTTGCGGGATGAGCGCGCTAGCGCGAAGCCCGCAAGACGCGGTCAAAAATATTAAATCTTCACTCACGTGGAAAATATAATATTTTTTTCACTACCAGTACAATTTTAGTAGTAGCTATTTATTTATTTATTTTACTAAAATTTAATGAAAAAGCTACTTTCTTTAGTTAATTTTTCTTCAAGTTCTTCCATCTTTAATAAAACTCTGCCTACTGATTTTAATGAACCGGAAAACCCCACAGTACCCCACATCTTTGATACAAATTCATCTCATACAGAACACTCAGAAACTTTAACACATAATAATATAACAGAAAAAAAGAGAAATAAATATACCAATAACATTACGTGCTCATATAAATATGTCTTACCGAAATTGTACAATTAACAATTTTAAGGTTATATCAACAAAAGGCCAGATTATTTGTGGTGCGCAAATTGCGCAAGGCTTGGAGCAAGGCCCATGCAACCTATAAAATATTGTCGTTTGACGAGTTATCTAATATATGGGGGTTGTACCTCTAGTAATCTATGATCTTTACCGTAATCTATAGGTTGTATAATCTATGGTTGAATATGATGGACCAATGATTTTCACTTTTCGAAGTGTTTTTTGTAAAAAATGTTTTATAGGTACTAATTTAGTTATTATTTTTTAATTTATCATGCAATAAATAAATTTGGTGGCTAAAGAAAAATAGTAATGTGATTTAATAATTATGTGAAACGTCAGATGCCAAAACAGCTGAATAAAAATTCATTATTAACCATGGTGTAATTTCATTATTTTTAGAACCTCTGACATCATAGGTAGAGAAATAATATTTCTACCAATGAAAAGAACAGTAATAAAGATGTGCTTTTTGGCTGGTGGTGAAAAAAATAAATTAACGGTCGATATGAGGGTATTTCAAAAAACACGAACAAAAAAACTTTTTAAAAAAAATTAAAAATTCATAAAAAAAAATTACGAAAAACTTATTATATTTACTATGTTTGCAGCTAGTTCTTTTAAAATGCAGTTTTTTAAATGGAAAATTTGGATTCCTTGATCTATTTTACCCTAAAAAAAGTTAATTTGGAAAATATTTCTTTATTAATCAGTTTTCCAAAATAATTAAATTAAAGTTGATTCCATCAATTCAATTTAATTGTATTAATTCAGTCAATACAAATATTAAAAATTCATTTCAGTTTAAATATATAAAAAAATTATAAAAAATTATACAAAAAAATATTTTTTTAAGAAATATCGCTGGCAACCATGGATATTTCGCTCAAAATTACTTGTAATTAATAAATTTTTGAGTGTAATTAATAATAATAATTACATCCAATCATGGTAAAAACCGTGTTGCCTAGTGTTATAATTATAATTATAACACTAGACAACACGGTTTCTTGCCCTGATTGGAGTCATATGTTTTTTAACTAACTTTGTGTCGTTGAGACCGAATCTGGCCACAGAATGTTTCTATTACCTCAAGTTTCTGAGAAAAATGAGATAAATGTGGTATAACATCATTATTTTAGCCCTCTTTTGTTCTAAAATTGCAAGAGATAAAAATATTGTGAGGAAAAATTTGGATTGGGCTACTCAATATTAGTTAAAAAATACCCAACAGATTATGGAAACTTTAAATTCATAGCTAATATTAATAGGGATACTATGGAAAAAAATTGTTTTTAAAAAATGAAATTACATAATTAAAAAGTCCAAACCAAGCTTATTATTATTATTATTATTATAAAGATTATAAAGGCAAAGGGCATGCCCTATCAAGCCTAATTGTAGTACAATAAATTGAGTAAAAAAAAAAAAGAAAAAAAATGAATATAACAAATGTGAAAGGGATATAAAAACTACATAAAAAAGGTCACGTCAAGTTAAAAATCCAAAATAAAAAGAAAAAAAAGAATAGATATTGTGGTTTAACTTATAACGTTCCAAAATGAATCCAGCCTGTTCTTAAACGTATTTATCGACGGAGCAGATACCACGTGCTCAGGTAGCGAGTTCCAATCATCTCTAGTGCGACAGGACCAAAAATACTGCCGCGATGTAGTACGAAAGTAATCATGAGATATTCTCACCACTAGACCAGAGTCGATAATTTTGAAAATGGTAAAAAGTGAAAAAAAATTATAGTAGGATGAAACCCGTTAAAAAAGGACGAGAATATAACAAAAATGAAAGGAAAAATAATTTACGGGCGATCTGAGGTCGGGAAGTGGAAGGGGGTGAGTTTTAAGGGTAAAAAACGGTGTATCTCGATTTCCGGCAAAACTACAAGTCCTATGGAAAAAAATTAAATGACAAAGTTGTAGGTAATAAAGAGACCTACAACTTTTGTAATTACACTTTTTTCACATAACCTCAAAATTTATGTGAAAAATTGAAATAATCAAGTTTTTGGTTTGGACTTTTTATCTGATGCAAAAAAAATTTTTTTTCACGAAATTTGGTGAAAACTTACCTTTTTATGTCCTAAAGACACTGTAATTTTTTTGATTTGAAATATTTATTTTTTCACCTTATTTTGACTTAATATCGAAAAAACACCCTAATTTTCAATCGAAAATTCTCGCGTCAAAATATCAGCTTTTTAAAAAAAGTCGGGGAGTTTTTTGTTCGTTGAAATCTCTTCTTTCTGATAATGTAAAAAAATATATACATTACTATGGTAAATGTTCTCAGAAAATGCAAAGAAAAGAAAAAAACTCGAATCCGATTTTTTTTTAATCACTATGTACAATTTTGAGCTATTTAGTAAAATTTACACTTTAATTACTTGAAAAACGTAAGATTCTATGTTACATTGATAAACAAAAGATTACAAATCCATAAATCATAAAGATTGCAAGAAACATGCGAAAATAGTTGTTCTAAATAAAAAAGTAAAAAGTATAAAGTATAAATAAAAAGTCAAAATAAGGTGAAAAAATAAATATTTCAAATCAAAAAAATTACAGTGTCTTTAGGACATAAAAAGGTAAGTTTTCACCAAATTTCGTAAAAAAAAAAAAAATTTTTTTGCATAAGATAAAAAGTCCAAACCAAAAACTTTATTTAAATTTTTCACATAAATTTTGAGGTTATGTGAAAAAAGTGTAATTACAAAAGTTGTAGGTCTCTTTATTACCTACAACTTTGTCATTTAATTTTTTTCCATAGTACTTGTAGTTTTGCCGGAAATCGAGATACACCGTTTTTTACCCTTAAAAACTCACCCCCTTCCACTTCCCGACCTCAGATCGCCCGTAAATTATTTTTCCTTTCATTTTTGTTATATTCTCGTCCTTTTTTAACGGGTTTCATTCTACTATTATTTTTTTTGGTTTCAAAAATTATCGACCCTGGTCTACACGTACTCGTGCTAAAAAACGTCAAAAACCATCACTAGAGGGTCAAAAATGACTTAGAAATATGTTATGTAATACGGTCCTTTTATAATGAATTAACATTTTTATGATGTAGAACCATTAAAAAAATGACAAAAAATTCGCAATATTGTTTTTTATAAATTATTTTTAAATGATCATAATTGCCTGTACTGAAATTTAAAAAAATAAAGACGTGCTGGATTTTATTTAAGTTAAATTCGGATTCTAAGCCTTTAAATTGATATAAAAAATAAATTTTTTGCGCTAGGTAAAAAAGTTTAGACTGTGGTTTAATTTTATTACTTTTTCATTTATTTACTTTTTACAAACAAACTAAGCCATATAAAAAAATATATTTGTAGAAATATTTTTGTATAGAATTTTATAATCTACAAATTAAGTCCTATGAAATTTGTATTCAAACTTGATAGTTTTGCCACAAATGAGCAATTAAGTTTAAGTAAATTGTGCACTTTAATTTTAAGCTTTTTTATCTTTTTTTTTTCGCGTACTTACTGTAAGGTAACGTTCAAGTATTACGTAACGCAAATTTTACCAAAATTCATACACTTCATACCCCGTTTCGTGCGTTATTAAAGGCTGTAGAGATTTCATGTTCATTTGGCTACCCCCACAAATAAGGGGTGTGTTAGGGGGGTAGCCAAAATATAAAATCTCTACAGCCTTTAATAACGCGGGAATCGGGTTATGAAGTGTATGAATTTTGGTACAATTTGCATTACGTAATACTTAAAAGTTCCCTAACAGTAGGTCCTTCGCATATGAATTTTTGAATTCCTCGTATATTTTTTTTAATATACCTTAAAAATTTTAAAATCCTACTATTTTTTTAAAAGATTTTGAAAAAAAAAGTAATTATTTCCTGGATTTATTTCTCAAAAATGTGAGGTGTTAGAATTTTTGTAAGGACAGATTCGGATTCTACGCCCTTGAATTAGTAAGAAAAATTTACTTTCAGATCAGGGCAAAAATAAAGTTGCGATTTATTGCCTAGTGTAATGGAGATCTCTACAACTAGAATTATGAAACAAAAGACGTCTACCCTATCTCTATCTCATTTGTGCTACACTTTCCAGCCAACCAAATAAATACTGTATTTGTTTTTCATACAACAAATACAGTATTTATTTGGTTGACCGGAAAGTGTAGCACTGAGCGGCACGAACGAACATAGCTAATGTGAATCTGTAGAATAAGATAATTCTACTAAAATTTAGATGGCGCCAGTAATTTCTTTAATAAAAATAATATAGTTACATTTTTCGCCCGGCCAAGTAAATATTGTATTTGTTCAACAAATACAGAATTTGTTTGGTTGGGTGGAAGTGGGAGTATTTCTATTTTGGGTAGAACTTTTGTCCCTGTCTAATCTAACGGGAAAAATCGCTATTATAGGTTAAATAGAGGAAAGTAAAACCAACACTTTTATTAAACAAATGATAAACTTTATCTAACTTTATTGTTTACACTTACTTTTATTACTATACCCCCGCCAGAAAAGGTCCTATATTGTCGCTTACTGTTTACGAGAAATAACGATTTTAGAAGTTGGTATCAATGTTGACAATTTTTTTTGCCATTTATGATATAATGCTTTCAATTCAATTCAATTCAATTAATTACAGTTTTGTTTATAACAGATTACATTAATAACAAAAGATGGGGATTCGCCTAAACTAAAATTAGTGTGCGGTATCCAAGTTTATAAAATAAAATTAACTTAACAGTATTTATGTTTGTATGAGAGAAAGAGTATAAACAAATAGTGAAATAGTATATTATTTACCAAGTGAGAGAAGTTTAACATTTTTGACCTGCGTCAAATTGCGGGATGAGCGCGCTAGCGCGAAGCCCGCAAGACGCGGTCTAAAATGTTAAATCTTCACTCACGTGGAAAATATAGTATTTTTTTCACAACCAGTACAATTAATTAGCTATTTATTTATTTATTTTACTAAAATTTAATGAAAAAGCTTATAAATTTAAAATATCACGCTGGCCGTTCGCGGCCATTAATAAAACAAATGAATAACTTGACATTTCTGGCTGAAATTTTCTGTTGATCTGCTAAAATTATTAAGTTAGAGTGTTTCCGTGTTAAGTGTAATAAAATATATAAAAATAGAAAGTGAAATGCAAAGTGATGATTTTGGTACTTCCCCAGAAATAAGGGGACAGGCGAAAACTGCGAGGGATAATCTATTGCCTCAAAAATCAATATATGGTTGTTGTACCTCTAGTAATCTACAACAGTAATATATGGGTTGTATAATCTATGGTTGAATATGATTTTCATTTTTTGAAGTGTTTTTTTGTAAAACGTGTTTTATAGGTACTAATTTAGTTAATATTTTTTAATTTATCATGCAATAAATAAATTTGGTGCCTAAAGACACTTGTAAATAGCATATAATTTAATAATCAAGTGAAACGTCAGATGCCAAAACAGCTGAATAAAAATTCATTATTAACCATGGTGCAATTTCATTATTTTTAGAACCTCTGACGTCATAGGTAGAGAAATAATATTTCTACCAATGAAAAGAACAGTAATAAAGATGTGCTTTTAGGCTGGTAGTGAAAAAAGTTTATTTATTGCGTTGCATAATATTGCATAATACTGCGAAGGAGCAAAGAGAGAGTAGTAAAAAAAATCAAACTATAGGTTTAAAAACACTTAGAAACACTGGATATGATGTGATAATAAATTCTTTTAGTTCTTATTCTTCTTCTTCTTCTTCTTCTTCTTCTTCTTCTTCTTCTTCTTCTTCTTCTTCTTCTTCTTCTTCTTCTTCTTCTTCTTCTTCTTCTTCTTCTTCTTCTTCTTCTTCTTCTTCTTCTTCTTCTTCTTCTTCTTCTTCTTCTTCTTCTTCCTATATTTATTAGCGTTGTAGTACGTTTACGCCACTTTTGAACTAATTCAGGAGATTTCTTCTATAACTTTTAGTTCTATTCTTTGTTTATTGTTATTTAGTAATATTAAACTATTTGGAATGAAATTATAAATTTTTGGAGCGTAGAAGAAGAAAGATTTATGTGCTGATGCCTAGTTTTGTCTAGGAACAACTCGAAATGAAAATATTTGTCTGTTAAAATTAAAGAAAAGAGGCAACAAAACCAGCAGACAAACATGTCTGTAATTTTGTTCCTGGATCAAGTAGGGACACTAGATCTAGGTCTTAAATTATAACTTAAGACTTGGATCTAGTGTCCCTAGGTTAAAGAGTGATGATATTTAGCATTTACATAAATTTCACAAAAAAAAATCCCAGAATTTATCTCCGAATGTTTAAAGGGAAAAGCTTAGAAACTTGAAATTTGGAATTTAGGCTTATGATTAAAATTAGAATTATAAAAAAATCAAAATGGCGGACATTAAACTAGTTTTAAAAGTTGAGGGACATGTCTGGGATATCACCAAATACAAACCTGTAAACTGTAGTATATACCTACAATTAATGTTATGTCAATTTTTTGAGTATTTTTTTTTATAAAAATTATTGTAAGAAGCTAAACTATTTTTGGAATGATGGTTAAGAATGGATAAAATGAAGGAGAGAATCTGTGGAAATGGAGGTGGAGCTTGGAAGAAGGGATTTAAAATTTTTATGTGAAAAATATGAAACGTCGACATTTGAAATATTTTTTTTTTCAAAATTAATGGAGAGCCCCTAGCACAAGCCAAAAGCTTATTTGGGGCGCTTCATGCTTATGTACAATTTTTCAAAAAATAAACTTTAAACTATAACTATAAGAGTCCTTTTCCGAAGGGAGTACACATTTTATCTCTATTGTATATAAAGTACAGTAATTCTGCCACATATATAACTTATGTGCATCATTAAAGAGACAAAACCATATTTTACATTGTTCGAACCGAGTCGTCTTGCCAAAGATTTCAAATCTATACTTTCTATAGTCATACAAAGTTTAAACTGCATCCAAATAATAACGATTCGCTCACCACAGTAATGAGAAGAATCTAGCATATGGGCACTGGTTTGCTTATTTTTGTTTTGACGGATGTCAAAAGTGGCTTCCGTTTAGGCAGTTGTGGTTTTATGAAATAGTTTAATTTGAGTGGGGTTACGGTGCGCATCAGGTCCACAAAAATGAACTATATTTTTGCACTGATTTCTGGTTTTATTACTAAAACTTACTGTCTTGAATATAATTAGGTGCGGAATACGTTTTTTTAGAAAAATTTTAAAATTGCTATATAGGGGTTTTTAAGGTTGCTGAAATTGAATCTGATAATAAAAAATTCTAACTCCACCCCCGAGGGGGTGAGGGGGTAAATATTTTTAAATGTTTTTAATATTTTCTTCAAAATTGGTATATAAAGTTTTTTGGGGTCGACGAAAATTCTAACTCCACCCCGGGGGGAGAGGGTGATTATATTTTTAAATATTTACAATATTCTAGTGAAAATTAGTAGTAGTAGTAGTAGTAGTTTTCTTGAAAATTGGTATGTTGGGGTTTTTCAGGTTGCTGAAACTCAATCTTATAATAAAATTTTTCTAATTTCACCCCCTTAGGGGTGGGGGGTAGTTTATGTGAAAATTAGTATATTGAGGTTTTAAAGGTTGCTGAAATAAAACCTGTAAATAAAAAAAATGTAACTCCACCCCCTAAGAGGCGGGGGTAGTTTTCGTGAAAACTGGTACATTTTTAAGTTTGCTAAAAGTGAATCTGATAATAAAAAATCCATTTTACCCCCGAAGGTGAAAAATAGGAAAGCTCTATTACTGTGTATTTTACTTTTAAGTAAAAAGTAAGAAAAAAGACATAAAAAATAGAGCCTGGAGAAAGCAATAAAATAAAAATGGTCACCAGATCTCCGAATATATTGCTGTATCTTTGTCTGGGTTTGTAAACTAGGAAAATAATAATTTATGGGTCATAATTATTCCTCCTTCACTGACTATAATCTTAATAGATTTTACATAATTGGGATGAGATATATTTAGCTTAGCTTGCGTTTGTAGAAATTCACAAACAGATCGGTCCCTAAGGTTTTACTTAAATGTTCTAATGGGGCGTTGAACTAAATATTTAGCTAAATGTTGATATTCAAGCTAAAACTTTACTAATTGATACGTAAAATAATTCTGAATCTGCCTACAAAGCTACTTTTAACCTACTGGTAAATTATTTTTATAAGGTCCAATAGACCAAATTAAATAAATTTACTGATTTGTACCTAATGGTTCATATTGTTTAAAAACACTGACCAGTAAAAGAGCTTTTCCATTTTTCACTTCCTACGGTGGGCTTTAAGCTTACGGAGATGAAAAAATCGAACACCTCATAACTGACAACGGGATATTGTTTCTAATGCTTTCAGAATTACATGTTCGTTGAGAACAAAATCGTAGGTGTAGCCGTTTTTTATTCCATCAAAAATTAGTATATTAGTACCTATATATGTGACCCAAAAAAATTTCAAATCAAAAAGTTTGAAGGTCTCACCCCTTAAATTTGTTTATTGTGTTAAAAGTTTCATCCCTATTTTTTTTCAACATTTTTGAAAAAATCTAGTGGTCGCTCACAGCTATATTTCAAAAAATATGTTTGCTTAGCTTTTTTTTAGATAGATAGATAGATAGATAGATAGATAATTTATTGATCTCATTGCCAATATACATTGGATAGACAAGTCACAAAACAAAATAAATAAAATACATTAATTGTAAAAATTACAGACATATTAAAATTACACTTAAGGTATATGAAAGATACAACATTATAAATATATATATACACACATACACATATACATACATATACACACATATATATATATCAGCTAAAATAAATAGATTAAAATAAGTTATACGAGAAAAAATAAATTAAAAAAAAAAATAGTCAGGTATTTGCAGCCTTTACTGTGTTGACGCGGTGAATTCACCTATGGAATAAAAAACTTTTTGGCATAAGTATTGCCTTAATTTACTTTTAAAACTTCTAAAAGATATTTCATTTTTTATATTGCTGGGCAATAAATTAAAATAATTACAACCTGCGTATTTTGGTGATTTTTTGTACACTACTCGATTGAAGGTACTTAGGTAAAATTGATCCCTATCACGAGTAAAGTATGAATGCGTATCAGAGTGCCTGATAAAATTCTCTTTATTTTTGAATACATAAGTTAGTATTTTGTATAGGTAAATTCCCGTGAAAGTTAATATATTTTGAGACCTGAAAGTATCGCTACATGACTCAACATAATCAAGGTCAAACATTAATCGTATGATTCTTTTTTGACATAAAAAGACACGCTCCCATTCTACTGCCGAACCATAAACTATAATATTATAGCTAATATCAGAGTAAACAAGGGCATAGTATGCAGATATCAGACTTTTTTGACCTAGGCAACTTTTTAATGTTTTTAATGCAAAATATTGTTTATTTAAGCTTTTGCAAACCGCACCTACGCATTCACCCCAACTCAGAGTACTATCGATAATGGTACCAAGAAACTTTGAATTAGTTTTAACTTCTAACGTGGTATTATTTATATGAAAACAGTCATCTAAATCCAAATTTCTTGGCCTATATTGGGAGTGAATTTCCATGGCGATAGTTTTGGAGTAGTTAATGATCAACATGTTTTTCCTGCACCACTCATTAAACATTTTTAACACCCTATTCACTTTTAAAATCAAATCATTATAGTTAGTACTAGAGATTACCATTCCAGTATCATCAGCAAACATAAGCACAATGGCTTCCAGAATATACTCGGGAAGATCATTGATAAACAATAAAAATATTAATGGGCCAAGGACACTGCCCTGGGGACAGCCCCACTTTACCCAAAATTCTTCCGATAGTATATCTTTAATCTTTACACGAAATTTGCGATCTATTAAAAAAGAATAGATCCAACTTAAAATTTTACCTCGTATACCCATTTCGGATATTTTATCGCGTACAAAACCAATTTCAAAGTATCAAACGCGCGTGTCAAGTCGAATAAAAGAACGATAATGAATTCATTTTTATCAATTTTATCATGCAAAATTTGAACTAAATTAGTGGTGGCTGTTTCTGTCGAACGGCCTTCTCTACACCCATGCTGATTTTCTGCAAATAAATTATTTTCACTTATAAATTCGATTATCAAGTTTGATACCGCTTTTTCCATCACCTTGGAAATAACACTTAAAAGAGCCACGGGCCTGTAGTTTTCTACTAATGATGTGTCGTTTTTTTTGTGTATTGGAGATATGTGGGACAATTTTAGTTTTTCGGGAAATTCTCCAAATTCGAGTGATTTATTTATGTTTTTTTAAGGCCCAAGGATTTTTTATTTAAATCTTTGTAACACGAAACGGTATAAAGGGATAGTAAATTGCTAACCACAAAAAAAATCTGAATTTTTCTTTCAATATGGCGGAGCTGTGCCCTTTAAAGTTTGAAAATTCACTAATGCTTGATTTTAGGTCTAATTACAGGCACAAAAAAATGTTTTTCATTGTCTTCAAACATTGTGCGTGTAGCCCAATATGTCCTCACATAAAAACAACTATATTTTTTTTATCGGATATACAGGGTATCCATAAAAAAATATATATACATTTTTTAACATTTTTGAGAGATAAATTCGGTTTTTAGTGACAGGGTAGGACTCAAAATAAGGTAACTTCTATATAACGCGTTTTTTTTGAAAAATGGCTGTTAGCGTCCTCTAGATTTTTTCAAAAATTTTGAAAAGAGTTAGGGATGAAACTCTTACCCTAATAAACAAATTTAAGGGGTGAGACCTCCAAACTTTTTAATTTGAAAATTTTTTTGGGTCACATATATACTAATATACTAATTTTTGATGGAATAAAAAACAGCTACACCTACGATTTTGTTCTCAACGAACATGTCATTCTGAAAGCATTAGAAACAATATCTCGTTGTCAGTTATGGGGTGTTCGATTTTTTCATCTCCGTAAGCTTAAACCGCAACGTGCTCCGCGCGTAATATGGACTTTTTAAAACTCTGCCCAAACTATGTATTTATAAGGGTAAGTCAGAATCCGAGGTTATAATTTACCCCTTAAAATTTGCAACCATATTTTTGGGTCATTGTAAATAAAAAGTTATTTAATTTTTTTTTCTTCGGCACGCTTCTTTGGTTCATTTAGCTTTGGTTGTGAAAAACATTAGGTATGAAGTAAAAATTGGACCAGGATAAACAAAAAAAAAACACATTAATTTAACTTATTCAATTATTTTAATAAGTACTTTTGAGCTACACTGAAAGAAATTACATTGAAAAGGTGTAAAAAAATACACTCTATAAATGTGTAAACTTTACACCTTTATATAAATGTACATCAACATTGATGTGACACTACACAGGTGAGGTGATTTTGACCTAGAGTGTGTATTTTTACTGCAACAATACATTCGGAGCTCAAGAAATCGTATTTTTATAAACATACCTTTAGCAACAATACACCCGAAGTGTAAAAATTACACTTCTGATGTACAAGCCAGCCAATCGCGGGCGTTAAGCTATTCACGTGACTCGAGAAGCCGGAATTCCTGCTTCATCGAGTCTGGTGGCTGTCGACCATTATAATTGTTTACGTTTGTAAGAGCGTACGTATAATTTTGTGTGTGCTAGATTTTTTAAAGAAATAATTGGTAAGTTTTGATTAAAAGTAAATATTTAAAAAGTGTGATTAATACAATATCCTTAAAACATACATTTTATAATATTTTACTTATTTAGGCGGTAACACTGGCCTGCAAATTTTTAGTTGTTTTGTTTTCTGTTGCCTAGTTTTTCAATAAAACACTATTCATAAAAAGAAAAATAACAAAATGGTTATTCTATTTTTTTTAATAAATTGAAGGGTTGTAGGTAAAAAGTATATTTACGCGTTGGTGTAAACCTAACACACTGGATGTAAAAATATAATACACATCGCGTTTATATTAACGCTTCGAGTGTAAATTCACATCAGCAGCAGCTGCAAGTAAATTACCCATGCACGTGGATGTAAAAATTTATCTCAATGTAGTCTTACATTATGCAATTTTGATGATTGGCAAGTTTGTAATTTTGTAAGCTCTAGAAATATTTTGTCAAGGCTCCTGCGTAAATGATATTTTGTTGCAACTTTCGTGATATCAGAAAATTAGAATCTGTTTTATTTTTCCTAGCAGTTTTGTTTGTTTTCTTAGTATTTCCATTACCAACCTAATGTACCTATTATTATTATAATATTAAAGATATTTTGTAAAAACAATAGGGGAAGGTGGGCCACCATAAGACTTAAAAAATCAACCCTAATTGTTGTTGTAGTTGTTATTAAAAATATATCGCACAAATAAATTTTGGGTAATTATGTTACCTTAAATTAACAATAAATAAAGTACTAAAGTCCAATATCTTTTTCGGAAACAAAAATATATGCAAAAATAGTTTTCGGTATCATGTCTCATGGTGGCCCAGAGACCGGGTCACCATGAGACATAGGTGTTAACAAACTCGTTCATTGTTCATTTTTGTAAGATTGTTGGAACAAAAAAACAGGATTATATGAAAAAAACTATTAGAGCAATGTCTCATGGTCGCCCAAATCGGAATCAGTACACTGAGATAAATTTTTACATCCACGTGCATGGGTAATTTACTTACATCCAGTGTGTTAGGTTTACACCAACGCGTAAATATACTTTTTACGTACCCTTCAATTTATTAAAAAAAATAGAAAAACCATTTTGTTATTTTTCTATTTATGAATAGTGTTTTATGGAAAAACTACGCAACAGAAAAATAAAACATATATTCGTAATCAGCGCTACAAAAAGTACCAATATAAAATAGAAACAGGAAACATACACAAGTCTTAACAACTCAAAATTTGCAGGCCAGTGTTACCGCCTAAATAAGTAAAATATTATAAAATGTATGTTTTAAGGATATTGTATTAATCACACTTTTTAAATATTTACTTTTAATCAACACTTACCTATTATTTCTTTGAAAAATCTAGCACACACAAAATTAAACGTACGCTCTTACAAATGTAAACAATTATAATGGTCGACAGCCACCAGACTCGATAAAGCAGGGATTCTAGCTTCTCGAGTCACGTGACTAGCAACGCCCGCGATTGGCTGGCTTGTATATCATAAGTGTGATTTTTGCACTTCAGGTGTATTGTTGCTAAAGGTATGTTTATAAAAATACACTTTCTTGAGCTACGAGTGTATTGTTGCAGAAGGTGTGGATGTAAAAATACACACTCTAGGTCAAACTCACCTCACGTCTGTAGTGTCACATCAATGTTGATGTACATTTATATAAAGGAGTAAAATTTACATATTTATAGAGTGTATTTTTTACACCTTTTCAATGTAATTTCTTTCAGTGTAGAATAATAAAATAAAATAAGGCAAGCAATATTACTGTTAGACATCTAAAACAATAAAATATTAAAAAAACTTCTAAAATAAATTAAATAAATTAAATAATTTGAATAAGAAAGTCAAACTGTCCACCATTGTAAAGTCTCATGGTGGCTCATAATGACATGTCTCATGGTAGCCCAAATGCATATCTACAAAAAAAAAATATATATATGTACTTTTTTATATAATTTTATATATATAAGTTGTCTTTTAAATTAACATAAAAAGCTTCGCCTGAAAGTTGATTTTAAACTCGCAGAGTATTGGTGCAAAGAAAAATTGACGCTCAAAACCACCACTCACAATTTGAGGCTAAGCGGGCCGTGAACAAAAATATATTGGAATTTGAGGATGGGAGGGAAGGTAACTATTATATAACCAATGGACTTCTGTTAAAAAAAAAATCAATTTCTCATAATGGCCCATGTCTCATGGTGGCCCACCCTCTCCTACTCACATTCTTCAGTTTCATGTTTATTTGTTTATACATAAGTTTACTTTGGTTTATATATTTTTCTATATTTGTAGTTTGTAGTATCATTGTAGTGAATTTAAAAAAGCGATAAAATTGCATAACGTCAAAATTGCATAATGTAAAATTAATTGGATACAAAAATGTATGGATTATAAACTAATTATTATAATTATTTACTTAAAAATTAATTTTCGTGGTTATCCGATTTTTAATTAAATGTTTTTTAACCAAAATTTTATTAAAATCAATTATGTTTTATGTTATAATTCACATTTGTGGTCTGTAAATTATTTTATGAAAATCATGCTCATATCAAAAATCATGTTAAATTGTAATAAAATTAAAACTCATTAATTTTTTTTATTTATTAACCTTAAGAGAATACAGGATTCCAGATAAGGTAAATATCACAGAAAATATAAATAAAAATACAATATTAATAATAATATTAATAATGCATTTATTACAGTCACAAAACCATATAAAAATAAAATATCACATTTGTCAAGGGCATATATGAGGGGGGGTAATGGGGGGTAATTACCCCCCCCCCCCCAAAGGCGTGGGCGCCAATTTTGTTTGCAGGGCGCCAAGTTTGGTAGAAACCGTCAGGGACAAAGCTTTTGTCTTAGGGTATTTTTTTGGGCGCCGTCATTTGTTTTGTAGGGGCGCCACGTTTGGTAGAAACCGTCAGGGACAAAGCTGGGGGCAATTTTTTTTGTAGGCGCACAAAGCTTTATTTTAGGGTGTTTTTTCTTTTGCTAGGGGCGCAAAATTTGAGGCTTGAAAGGCCGGCCCTGAGTATTACCCCCCCCCCATAGAAGAAAAAGATCTACGCCCTTGTGTCTTTGTAAATATCCCTAGTAGAAATTTTACATTAGAAGAACGTTATCCCGACGTAGGTGTAATGTATAATTTGTAATATATGTCCCGATTCCTAACGTTGGTAACCTAACATTTGGGTCTAATATTAATATAACGTTTATCATTACTTAGTTCCTGCGAAAATACTTGCTTCATATCTTGCGTTAATAGAGCTCGTACATTGCGCGTGCCTAAAAAAGGTATGAGCCATGTAATGCAGGGAACGGCGCTGGATGAAACCAAGCGTTGCCTGTCTTGTACAGTTGCGATCTTTAAAAAGTACTACACCCAAAAATTGTACCATTTGAATTTAACTTGTCACTAAAGTCAATTCAGGACCTAACTAAGTCACTAAATGTAATAGTCATCTTGTTCGACACATAGTTGTGTCAAATGAGTCAACATGCAACACTTAAGCCATCAACAAAAATCAATTTTAACAATATATTTTGGGGCTAATAAGGAAAATGGTCGAGAAATTAGAGATTCAGAGCTAAAATATATAGGAATGAAGATTTGTGGTCCTTTAAAGTTTTAACTGCTATTAAATAAGGTACCATATTGCTTTTCGTTATTTTATTAATTATATATTTTTATTTCTGTTATTATTTTTTAGTTCTATATATTTCTATAAATTGTACAAATAGGAATATATTTTACGAGAAATTAATGTGTTTTATACCGTTTTTAAATCCACTGACAATGTACATAACCCTAAAAATTTGATGGTCAGTAAATTACTTGAAACACCTAAAATTTTAAAAATTTGGTGTACCTCCAAGTCCAGTGATGTAGTACTTTTTTTAATTCCAAGTGTACCTGTAATTTGATATCAAAATTAAGTAAATTTTCGATAATCTGAATTATGCGGTAAACCAAACAGTGAAACATACATGCATGTACTTTGAAGTCCGAATTTCATTGTTCGGATTACTGCCTCATTCGGAGTATCGAACATTCGGGTTATTGCGACATTAACTGTATAATAAACGCGTAGGCCCAAATATATAAAAAAAAATTGAAAAAAGAATAAATGGTCACCAGCTCGCCGACTAAACTGAAAAAAAATATTTGGTTGAAAAGTCCAAAAGTATAAGTATATTGGGTTTATGACGTTAGATAAACGTTGTTTTAGTAATAGATCCCTAACGATACAGACATTCTCCTAACGTTAGGTAAATTGGTTTTAACGTAAATTTCTATAAGGGAAGTCCCTTGCTTAAGAAAAATAATCACTTTATTTAATTTGCAATACGTTTTTCGGACTATATGGTGAGTCAATATAATCAAAAAGTTTTAGAAAGTTCAATATCATAAAATGAAATGTTGTTTATTTCCTCTAGAGGAAAGCTTAATCATAAATGGTATTATGCAGGAGAGTTTCAATCATGGCGTTTTCCCGGTAAAATGCATTGCCAATCCTAAAAATGTTGATGTTTAATTTGAAAAGGGACTCTATGGTGATATAATGATGTTTAATTTTCTTATTAGGTTGGAAATATACTATTATTTATAAAGAAATTCAATCTGCTTAGCGAAAGAATTTTTGAAAACCGATATTACATTCAAAAGTTAACTTATAATTATAAGGTTAACATACCATAAGACAAAAAGATGGACAGACAGATAGACATTTTTTTATTCTTTACACTTACACTAACTATAATAGTTGTGCTCTTTTCCACACCACCCAGGAGGTAAAGCACTAGGTGCGTTACGGTTAACGTGCTGTTCCCCAGTGAGAAAACCTCAGTTCCCCTCTGAGGATCCCTCAGTAGGCCTATACACGTGGAGTATAATCTCGTCAGGCGACAATTTAACATACACTATATATACCTAACCCTTGTATGACAACTGCCCACTTTGTAAGTTCGGTCTCACCGATGTCAGGGTTGGTACTACTCTCTCTTTCGAGATACCTGGCGTGTATGGGAAAAAGTCGACCATCCAGAGAGAACACCTCAAATGTCCGTCTGTTCCTTTGTCTATTGTTTGCGGTTATCCTTATCCTATGCAACAACCCGGGTTCGTTTCCCGGGTGGGGGAAATTGGCTTGGCTTGAATGGAAAGAAAAAACCTTAACCTTAAAAAAACTTACTGTTACTAGCTGACAATTTTACCTTAAGGAACTTTACAAGTTCTAATCACACTGTCTGTAAAAGTTGTCCTTCAAAGATCTAAAAAATAAAATAATACATTATACATAAAAATTAAAACTTTAAGTAAATCCTTCTTTCTGATATATCTGAAATAAATAATATTTACATATTAGTATTAGTCTACCCCAGGTTATTCTACACGCCCCATGCTACCTTAAAAAACATACTATGTTATTATATTAAGGATATCATCCTTAATGTTTATGTTTATAGGCCTATAAACTTCCAAAAACCTACAGTTAATATACCTAGCGTATTTTTGCATAAAACAATATGTAACTAACCTATAATTTTAATCTGACTGTAGATTAAAATTGTATTTGTACCTGTAAAAAAAATAAATACCTGAAAAAATATAACCAACGAAAATATCCTATAAAACATATCAAAAAGAAATACATAAAACAATAACATTATAAATAAAAAACACTTATATCCTGAAAAAAATTTACATAAATATAACCAAAACTATTATAAACATCCTTAACAATTAAAAAATATTAATATACCTAGTAAACTTTCAAATAAAAACTAATATTACATTATAATGTAATTAATACCTGAAAAAAAATAAATAAATGTTTAGAATATTTAACCTAAGAACACTTTTTTTTTCAAAAAATATATATAGCATTATCTGAAAAAAAGAAAATAATAAAACCAACATTGTATGAAATGACTAAAATATTTAGTTTACAGTGGCACTTGTTAAAAAATTACATAACATTATCATATGAGTATGAGTATTATAAAAAAACACATAAAACATACACTAATACTGTTTAGAACAAAAAACAAACAAAAACGATCCACTTTATTCGGCAGACTGTAATGAAATGACTAAAATATTTAGTTTACAATGGCACTTGTTAAAAAATTACATAACATTATCATATGAGTCAGGAATATCGTTGCCGATTTTATTATAATAAACTTTAGAAAGTTTTGTGCAATGATACCGCTCAAAATGGGGGCCCACTTGGGCATGCTCAGCTGTAGCTTAATTTCGATATTTCAGCTGTCGTAAACTGCCCCTCCCCATTTTCCGTTCCCCAAAGTTACTCATAATTGCTCAAAGTTAAAAAACATTTATCCTAATAACACTGGTCTACAAAAAAAGAAAAAAATCTTCTCCAAAGACCAAAACCTATCATGCGTTAAGTATTTTTGTGTGCTGATGAAAAATATTTATCTTAATAATCAAAATTACTTACATATATTCGTGGTTGAATAGCGATTCATAATAGTCCGATATAGTGTAAAAACAAAAAACGTACACTAACACTGTTTAGAAATAAAAACACACAAAAAATCACGAAAGATCCACCTCATTCGTCAGATTGTAATGAAGTGACTAAAGGATTTAATGTGAATGCCTTTATTAAAAAATTACATAACATTATCATAAATACAAAAATACTGTTGCCAAATCTATTTTTTTTTCGAGCGTTTTAAGTTCTTTATTGTTAGTGGCACCTCCTCAAAATGGGGGCCCACTTGGGCAGATTAATTTTGAGATTTCAGCTGTCGTAACCCCCCCTTCCCCCATTTAAAAATTTCACTATAGCACCACCCTGCTGAAAATGACGGGTCTGGGCGGGTATAAATGGTGCATAAACCCAAGGGCGTAGATGAGGGGGGGGGGGGGGTAATGGGGGTAATTAATATATAGGCGTGGGCGCCGTCATTTTTTTTTTTTAATTTTTTTTGTTGACATTTGTACATGTAAAAAGTATGAGAAAAAAAAACATAAGGTGGAAGTATCAAATTATCTGATGCAGAGGCGGGGCCAGTTAACAATAACTGGAGAACTCCAAAAAATATCAGATTGAACTAGAGACCTGAAAAGGCTGTTGGCGTTGGACGTTGGACACGGCCAATATAGCTGGCAATTGTTTTATGGCGTAACGCATCCAGAGTATCTACGCGAGCCTGTGTAAACATTTCAGATGCACTGTTGTACCTAGGAAGTCTATGCATTATTCGAAAAGCGTCGTAGCGTCGTTATAACACACGCGCAAGGTACGCCACGACGCCATTGTATGATTACACCAAAGTTCGGCCGAGTACATGTTACAACAGTAAGTCTTGAAAAGAAAGTTTTTTACATCGGAAGAGCACATAGTAAGTAATCGTCTGGCAAACATACAGAGCGGTCCAAAAGTAACCCCCCCCCCTCTTAATTTTGAACCAGTTGAGATATCCACTTTCAATTTGAAACTTTTAAATAAGACAACTTAAACTATCTTTTAGCATATATTTAATACTTTCAGCTCTTAAAATGTGGGCAGGGGGGGCATGGGGGAACATTTTTTTAAATGGAAAGGGGGGTCGTGTAATACATCATTTTAAAGCTTATAAAATTCTCCATTTAACTCCATATTTTTAAATTAAAAAAAAATTGGATTTAAAATGGGGTTGAAAATGGGTATTAATGTCAAAATTCCTCTAAAAAAAAAAAACAAATAATTTTTTAAAAATACCTAATTTCATCAAAAAAAAAGTCCAAACCTTAAAAAACATTTTTAAAAAATTTAAAAATGTTATTTTAAATAATAATAATAATAAACGTTTATTGTATAAAAGATTACAAATCTTGTTACAAGAAGTTTGAATATATAAAAAAAAATACAAGAGAAGAGAAAAAAAAATACACTAAATACTAAACCCTAACTATTTAAGTAATTTGATGGATATTCATAGATAATTTAATAAAAAGAAAAAGCAGAAACTTTAATACAAAAAAAAAGTTAATTATAAGAAGAAACGATAATACCAATATTTAAAGGTTAAAGACAAAAAGCATTATTCGTTAGTTATAAAGGAACGGAGCTTTAATAAGTTTCCGATAAAACTGTGCAGCATTTTTATTTTAGTTACATTAAGAAAGTTAAGTGCAAAGACTAGACCGTCTAGGTTAATAAGGCTATCAATGTAAGGTGCACGCAACGGTTTGTACATGGGGCATTTAAAGAAAATATGATCTAAAGTCTCAAACTCGTTTAAGTTGCAAATAGTACATACTTCTTTAGGGTTGATTTTGTAAAAGCTGCCATTGAATGAGAAGGAGGTAGAAAAGCTTGTAGCCATACGTAATTGCATTATTATACGAATGATAGAGATATTATCTCGACAGTATAAATAATTTTGAGGTTCCAGATTAATTCTAAACTTTTGATAAATAGTTGAATTTTTGGAAAAAAATAATGAATTTATGTCATCTCTATGTAGAAATTCGCGAAATTTGTTAAGTAAAATTGGTCTATTGTATTTTATTTTTCTTACTGTTAAATTAGTCAAAAAGTTAGATTCATCAATTTTTTCCAGCATACATTGAAACTGTGCCAACCAGTTATATTTTGTATTACCATTGTTTAAGTTTTGTAAGCGGTTAAAACAAAGCTTGGGGTATCTATGAGCGGGCATTCTAATAAGCTTTTCAATCCAATTAAGGCACATTTTAAAAATCAAGAAAGAAACTTTAACGGACCCAGTTTCGAGTCGTATCATATAATCCGGGGTGTTGCGGGGGAGTAAAAATAATCTTTTAAAAAAGGCCAACTGAACACGCTCAATTTCATTAAAGAAACGTAACGCCCAAACTGGAGAACTATAAAGCAAAGTAGATAGGACTATAGATTCATAAAGTTTAATTCGGGATTGCCAGCTGTTGATTTTTGAGTTTGACAAAAGGGACATAACGGTACCGATTGATTTTTTTGTTTTATTGCATGCTTCTTTGGTCATTTCAGCGAATAGCCCTGACTGAGAGAATGTAACACCCAGGTAAACGTACTTGTTTACTACTTCAATATTGTCGCAGGACTTACTTGTAATTTATCTGAGCCTTAAAAAACAGTACAGGCGTATTTTAAAACTTAAAAAGGAGGCTCATACAATTAACTTAACTCTCAGGCTTAGTGCAACTAAAAATCAATCAGAATTTTGGAAATTAATTAAAAATTTACGCTCAAATAATAAACCTGCTAGTTTATCCTTGCTTGACTGGGAGTCCTTTTATGACTCAATTTACACTGTGCATAACGAGTCACAATTTTTATATTCTGACGCCGGTTCGTCATTACTAACTTCGCGTATAACTTTAAATGAACTAAAGTCCAGTCTTAATAAATGCAAAAATGGTAAAAGTCCAGGTAAGGACAATATTCCATTTGAGTTTTTTAAGTATCTACCAGAAAACTGGTTATGCTACCTACTGAATTTATATAACAATATATTTGACAAAGAAATCATTCCCCATACTTGGTCGGAAATTTCACTTCTTATGCTTCACAAAAAAGGTCCAGTTGAGGATCCTGCTAATTACCGCGGTATAGCTCTACTAAACTGTATGGAAAAAATATTCTCTCAAATAATTTTACAAAGGCTTACAGAGTGGTCCGATACATTTAATGTTATACCGGAATGTCAGGCAGGCTTTAGACAAAACCGGGGTTGCTTGGATAATCTATTTACTCTTAATTCCCTCATTAATATCTGTCTACGGTTGAAAGGTAGAAAACTTTATGCGATTTTTGTAGATTTCAAACGTGCGTTTGACTGTATTAACCACCATCTGTTATGGAAAAAATTACACTCTCTTGGAGTAAGTTCGAAAATAATCAGGATCCTCAAAATGTTGTATGACAAAGCAATTGCACAAATAAAAACTGCTGAAGGCTATTCAAAACCCTACAACATTTCTGAGGGAGTTCTACAGGGTGAACCATTAAGCCCCATTCTTTTTGCATTGTTTATTTCTGACATAGAAAAATATTTTAGGGAAAATGGAGCCTTGGGTGTTAATGTGGATGGTCTTGTGGACATACTTATGCTTTTATACGCTGATGATTTGGTCATTTTTGGGGAATCGCCCATTGATATTTCACGTAAACTCAAAATTCTCTCTCAGTATGCAAATGAAAATGGCCTTAAAATTAACATTAAAAAAACGAAAATAATCTGTTTTACCAAGGGTGGCTTTAGGTATTCACGTGACTTAAACTTTAAATGTTATTTTAAATAGAGAATTTAATAAGCTTTAAAATAATGTATCACACGACCCCCCTTTCCATTTAAAAAAATGTCCCCCCATGCCTCCCTGCCCACATTTTAAGAGATGAAAATATCAAATTTATGCTAAAAGTTTTCTTATTTAAGAGTTCTAAATTTGAAGTCGATATCTCAACTCGTTCAAAAGTTAAAAGGGGGGGTTGACTTTTGGACCGCACTGTATAATAAATGTACATATGAGTTAATCATGTTTTTAAATTTATATAATAGTCTTTAACAGATGAAGAAAAAGCTTTTAGAGTTTGTTGCGTCTTTATATGTTCTGGAAGTTCATTAAACCAGTTCAAAGGAGTTTGGGTTACTCTTCTTTTGCCAGTACTTATAGTTGTAGTTGTTTTAAAATATTGTATTGTTATTTCTAGTAAAATATTCGTGAATATCACAATTTCTTGTTAATTCTACGTCCGTACTGATCAAACTATTTTTAATTTTGTATATTATTTTGACACTGTCCATTTTAATTAATTCACCTACGTTTAAGATTTTTAGTTCATTATAGATGTCATTTGTACACGTTCTAGGTGATTTGTTAAATAACAATTTTAAAATTTTATTTTAACTAGTTTGGAGAGTTTTTATGTCCTTTTTTCTTGCCTGACCCCAAAAAGCAGAATTAATAATGTTTTACATTTCAAAATACTGCTGCCAAATTCTTTCGCAGTCTGAAAACATGATCAATAATTCTAAAGCTATTAGTGAAAAAACATAATTATGTTTATTATTGATTATAATCAATAAAAATAACTTATAAACTTTATGAAATTTTAACCAAAACTTTGAATTTCATTAATTATTAAGTATTTCATGGTAAAATAGATATTTTTTGTCAATTTTGTTACAGTTTTTTAAATATTTTATAGACAAGAGATGACACCACATGTGCTTATTCTAACACTTGATATGGTATAGCCTTATCTAGAACTTAATTGGATTTATTTTATATTTAAAAAGTTTATCTATTTGCTTTCATTATTTTCAGTCCAGTCCAGTCGTAGAAAAATAATGTTTTGTATGAAGGATTTAATCGCACAGGAAATTAATAAATTTAAACCGCAATGAAACGCCTTAAATTCTTTTTGACTGTAAAATTTAGAGCTGGATTACATTCTTCGTAAACTCTACCCTTTAGACCAAGCTTAATCACGCAATAAGCTTTAGGAAAGAGGTATTTCTAGAAAAATTCACTAAGGAATTTTTACCAGTAACCACTAATATTTCTTTTTCTTTTATTTTTGTCTGAACTATTTACGATAGATAAATTCGTATTTAAAGCATTACTTAACAAAACTGAGTATACCGGGTGTTTCAGCCAAACCAAACACGGTCATCAATACTTAAGAACGATTTCGTTAAAAATTAAATTTTAAATACCAGTTGTTGTGTTAAATTTGATTTTTTCTTGGGAAATATCCTAAAACTATATTTAACAGCTTGTTAGTAGATATTAACCAAAAAATACTTGTGGCTCTGTATACTCCAGATCATTTGGTCATACCTACCAATATATTGGTAGATTAATCCAAACGTTCTCTCAGTATAGCAGTACACAACTACCCTCTGATAGTTATAAGGTTAACTCAAAGGTAAAAAAAAACTAATGATGGATCCTAAAATGATCAAAACTTGCGTTACGTAATACTTGAACTTTTCCTAATTTAAAATTCCTGTTGTCCGACCCTTTTATTGTAATGAAAGTATCAATTCTGCTTATCAGCAGTATTCGGCGTAAACTCAGTTATGGCTCATCAACGTTGAAAATAAACACAGAAACTTTTTAAGGCTTACGGAATAATTTTGCCGAAATTTTTATAAATCAAAACATTTGACAACTATACAGATTAACTATACATACGTATATATATGTGTGTTTTTCAAAGAAAAAAACGACATTCGATTTTTATCTTTTAAGAATACGAAAGTTTTTAATTTTTATTTGTCGATAACTTTTCCCCACCTTACTCGTTTAAATGGAATCATTAAAAAAATCAAGATAAAAAGAAATAAAAATGTAAATATTTAAAACCTCTCCTCAACGCTAGAGTCGACGCGGCGCCTATGTGAGTACTGAAAATTCGCCGACTACTGCTTATCAGTATTATAAATATAATATATTATATTATAAGCAATTCTATAAAAAAATAACACATTTAATGCTAAGTTTCTTTTAAAACTTCTATTTTAATGAGATTAACAGTCACTAACAATTTTCAACTACAAACTTTAAGATGCTCTTAAAAGTGTTGATTAAACAAAACTTAAAGAGGTTTAATACTTTGAATTTAAGGTAGTGACACAGAAATTGAACTACACACAGAGAAATTTATTCGTAATTTAACTAAATACATTTACATTAAAATTATTATATTTATACAGTTGAGAGCAAAAAAATCGAGCCACCTAAAAATTTGCCATTTTTTAAATGCAAATATTTTGAAAACTATTTAATGGATTTGACTGATTTTGCTTTGAAGCTTAAACTTTCTCTACTTTTGTTTTTGTTTAGAATAATTAAAAAAAGTATTTTTTGTATTAACAGCAACAAAAAATGTATAACTGTATTTTTGCCCCATTTTCTGTTTACCAAATTGTTAAAGTCTGTCTTATTGCCGCAGTTTATATATTTTTTTTTTATTTTTTTTATATTTTTACTTCTGGCATAGGAATATCAGGATTTTCTTAAAAGTTTAATTTTTTTAGTTAATTCAAAAAATTATAAATCAGTAAGGTTCTTGTTTTTTATTTGAAGCATGCGTCTTTTATCCCGGGACAACCTTCTATTGTAGTCCGACGGTGGCTCAGCGGTGATTTCGCAGAACCGCCGCCGAATGGATTGACCCTATTTCTCTTCTGCTCAAGCTTATCAAACAAATTTTATGTTTTTGATATACTTAATTAGTAGAAAAACGTAACACTGTTAAGCTTCTAATGTACAGCACAGCATCAATCAAATTCATGTAGTACTCTTTGAGTTAACTGGAAAAATTACAACTTTCAGGGATGAAAAAATAAAAAATGAAAAAAAAAAATTCTTAATAAGAGATGCATTGCAATGGCGTACCACTAGAGAATGGTCATAAAATATAGTTGTACATTTTTTGTTGCTGTTAATACAAAAAATATTTTTTTGATAATTCTAAATAAATACAAAAGTATAGAAATTTTAAGCTTCAAAACAAAAAAGAATCATTCCAATTCATTAAATATTTAGGGTTATTTGTGATAAACACTCGGAAATGAAGCAAATAAGAACTTTATTGCATTACATAATCATGCCAACGTTTCACCTAATATTTAGGCTTTTTTAAGGCTAAAAAGACATAAAAATTATAAAACTTTTTGGATATAACTTGGACATTATAAACTATTTTTTTGGAAAAAATAATTGTATATAAACAAAAATAAAAGAAATTAATAAATTAAAAACTTTTTAAATTATTAAATATGCATTAAAACAAACAAATTAAACAAAAACATTACATCAACAAACAAAATACACTGGTTATTTTTCAACAGGAGAATTCTCACTGTAGAACAATTAAATACTGAATTTTTTTAAAGTATGTATCTATAAATTTGGATAAAGTGTTGTTCCAGTGTTTAAAATAATTATATTTTGATATATTAATTAAATATTTTTGTAAAATTATTTAATCCACAAATAGAACATATATCATTTAATATTTTTAATTAAGTTAAAGTAAATACTACTTAAATTGCAGGTGTCAGTTTTATAGTTAATGGAGTTCAGATTCTTTTTTATATGCACCATTTCAAGAAAACTTCTTTTTTTTATTATTACTAACCCTCTCTAAAATTTCTATATCTTCTATATTAAAATTAAAATGGTGGCCTCTTTTCAAATGGCTATAAGTCAGGGCCGTCTTACCATCAACAATGTTTTTACTTGACGATTTGTGACAACTGACACGTTTTTTTAAATACATTATAGTTTGACCTATGTAGCAGGCATTGCAATGGAAAAAATTAATTTTTTTCACCACCAGCCTAAAACCAAATCTTTATTACTGTTCTTTTCATTGGTAGAAATATTATTTCTCTACCTATGACGTCAGAGGTTCTAAAAATAATGAAATTGCACCATGGTTAATAATGAATTTTTATTCAGCTGTTTTGGCATCTGACGTTTCACTTAATAATTAAATCACATTGCTATTTACAAGTGTCTTTGGGCACCAAATTTATTTATTGCATGATAAATTAAAAAATTTTAATTAAATTAGTACCTATAAAACATGTTTTACAAAAAACACTTTGAAAAGTGAAAATCATTGGTCCATCATATTCAACCATAGATTATACAACCCATATATTACCGTAAGGATCATCAATTACTAGAGGTACAACCCCCATATATTGATTTTTGAGATAGATTCTCCCTCACAGTTTTCGCCTGTCCCCTTATTCCTGGGGGAGTACCAGAATCATCACTTTGCATTTCACTTTCCATTTTTATATATTTTATTACACTTAACACGGAAACACTTACTAACTTATTAATTTCAGCAGATCACCAGAAAATTTCTACTAGAAATGTCAAGTTATTCATTTGTTTTTTTTAATGGCCGCGAACGGCCAGCGTGATATTTTAAATTTATAAGCTTTTTCATTAAATTTTAGTAAAATAAATAAATAAATAGCTAATTAATTGTACTGGTTGTGAAAAAAATACTATATTTTCCACGTGAGTGAAGATTTAACATTTTAGACCGCGTCTTGTAATATACCATTATAAACAGTACCACTAATAATAGTATATCCTTTACCAAGTGAGAGAAGTTTAACATTTTTGACCTGCGTCAAATTGCGGGATGAGCGCGTTAGCGCGAAGCCCGCAAGACGCGGTCTAAAATGTTAAATCTTCACTCACGTGGAAAATATAGTATTTTTTTCACTACCAGTACAATTAATTAGCTATTTATTTATTTGGACTTTTATTTATTTTACTAAAATTTAATGAAAAAGCTTATAAATTTAAAATATCACGCTTGCCGTTCGCGGCCATTAAAAAACAAATGAATAACTTGACATTTCTGGCAGAATTTTTCTGGTGATCTGCTGAAATTATTAAGTTAAAGTGTTTCCGTGTTAAGTGTAATAAAATATATAAAAATGGAAAGTGAAATGCAAAGTGATGATTCTGGTACTCCCCCAGAAATAAGGAGACAGGCGAAAACTGTGAGGGAGAATCTATTGCCTCAAAAATCAATAATATGGGGGTTTTACCTCTAGTAATCTATGATAGTAATATATGGGTTGTATAATCTATGGTTGAATATGATGGACCAATGATTTTCACTTTTCAAAGTGTTTTTTTGTAAAACATGTTTTATAGGTACTAATTTAGTTAATATTTTTTGATTTATCATGCAATAAATAAATTTGGTGCCTAAAGACACTTGTAAATAGCAATATGATTTAATAATTAAGTGAAACGTCAGATGCCAAAACAGCTAAATAAAAATTCATTATTAACCATGGTGCAATTTCATTATTTTTAGAACCTCTGATGTCATAGGTAGAGAAATAATATTTCTACAAATGAAAAGAACAGTAATAAAGATGTGCTTTTAGGCTGGTGGTGAAAAAACTCTTTTTTAACTTTACCTTTTAGTTTACTAAAAAATAAGTTACCAATTGTATTTTTACTATAAGTTGCAAATAATTGTGTGTCAGTTTTAAGAATATTAACTAACGTATTAGTTAAATTTGGAACTATCGGTAAACTGTAATATTTTTTATTACTAAACTAAAATCGATAAACTTAAAGGTGGCTTCCAACGTTGGCATGATTATGTAATGCAATAAAGTTTTTATTTGCTTCATTTCCGAGTGTTTATCACAAATAACCAAAATAAATTTCAAGAAGTATCCTGTAGGAAATATTATTATTATTTATTAAATAGTTTTTGAAATATTTGAATATAAAAAATGGCAATTTTTGGTGGATCGATTTTTTTTGCTCCGAAGTGTAGTTTTAATGCTATTAAAGGAAACATAAATTAATTACGTCACGTTAATTTTGACCCCTCATCACGCTTCTTCAAGCTGGCTGACATTTTAAGTGGCTATTTCATTGCCAACCTAAACATTTAAATCTCTTTGCCAAGTAAAGGAGGGTATCGCATTTTGGGCTAAATCGCCTCCAACGATAAGACTTTACATGCTTATAGATACATAAAAAATAAATACTTAGCCAAAATTTCAGCTTTTTTTACATCCCGGAACACACTTTAATTAATTATTTTAATTAAGAATTTTGACATATGTCAATGTACGATTTGGCAACATTGCACGAAACTTCAAGTGTCAAATGTCATCTCGTCAAAATAAAAATAACTTTACACATTAACTACTACAGTGGGGTGGGTCTGTGTTCACTGCTATTGACTATAATATTAAAATATTTTGTTGTGTTTTGTTAGTTTTACGGATTTAACATGCTGTAACTCAATGTGTTAGGCTGGACTTATGTAACTAGTTTCTTAAGTTTCAGTACGATTATGGAGTTATTTTTGAGGTATTTATACTATAATAACATTGTAAGCAAACCATTAGCTTCAACGATAACCCAAAGCATCTAGTTCCATAGGACAGTGTTACCCAAGACAAGTAATTTAATGTGGCTTTCAACATGTTAAATTAGTTTATTTCCATGATATGATTTAAAACTAGATTATGAAAAGTTACACAGAGACTTTTAACTTTTATATATTAATTAAATATATTTATTTAAAAATCAATATATTTAATTAATATTGTACAGTGTTTTTATTATACATTCTAGCTAAACGTATTTATGTTGGTTTTGTAAATAAACAAAAAATATTGCTTTTTTTCAGTATTATAGTCACATTTAGCGCAAGAATAATGCGATGTTATCGGGTTTACGATACCAAATAATTCCTGAGTTTTTATTTTTTGTTTTTCATTTTGTTTTTTATTAACAAATAACAGTTTTTTTATTTTTTTTTTCATCATTTTGCACTTTTTTAAACAAAAACATATATTTTTTTATTTAGCCCAAAACTCCTATTTAAAACGATACCCTTCTTGTTAAAATTCAGCCTTCTTGCGCTAATGGAAAATATGCATAGAGAAGATAACAGTACACCACTTGCCTGTATGTTTAAATCTGTTTGGTAGACACAAATTATGCATCTAAACAAGTGGTAAATCTTGTTTCTCCTCCTAAGTATCTCGTAAACTTAAGAATCCTTTAACAGCTCGAGAAGGACACTTAGGACTTGTTAAAACAAAGGACTAACGTTACCTTAAGATATTTGCATAGGATCTACTCTTGTCATTTGGACCACTATAAAAGAGATTTGGTAGAAGCGCTATGCATCGCTGTATTAAGGTGGACCTATGTTACTTACTTACAGCTAGGAACGAATTATTTAGCAATAATTGCAATTGTTGGTATTGGCATTGATTAAAAAGAAAAATTAAATAACTCGTTTAAATGAAAAATAAAAAAATCAAGATAAAAAGAAATAAAAATGTAAATATTTAAAACCTCGCGTCAACGCTAGAATCGACGCGGCGCCTATGCGAGCACTGGAAATTCGCCGATGACTGATCATTATAATATTGGCGCACTTGTCCAAAACTCACCTCAAGCTGCTCGTTTTTTAAACTTGGACGCGTGAGCCAAAAACCTCTATAATGAAACCAGTATTTTAATAGTAATTATATACCAAGGTAGAGAAGACATTTTTGGCAGACTAACATCTCTACCCTAAATTTCTCTACTCCCTAACATCCCTACTCCATAACATCCCTACTCCACAACAACTCTACTCCGTAAAATCTCTACTCCATAACATCTCTACTCCGTAACAACTCTACTCCACACTATAAGGACTTTATTAGCCACTTAATAATAAATGAGCAGTTCAAAGAACAAAGAATCTTCTTCTTCTAGATTATTTTATTTTTTTCCTAGAAAAGGTTATCTTTAAATTCAAATCTAGAACAATCATAAATGAATTATTCTAAAAGCCACAATGAACGCGTACTCTTAATATGCACTAATAAGTAAGTAATTAATAAATTAAATTCATATTTGACAGTGACTTAGCATGACAAATATTCATTTGAGTTAAGACAAGTGGCTAATTGAGTGCATATAATGCGGAGTAGAGTTGTTACGGAGTAGAGATGTTATGGAGTAGAGATGTTACAGAGTAGAGTTGTTGTGGAGTAGGGATGTTATGGAGTAGGGATGTTATGGAGTAGAGATTTTACGGGGTAGAGTTGTTGTGGAGTAGGGATGTTATGGAGTAGGGATGTTAGGGAGTAGAGAAATTTAGAGTAGATATGTTAGTC
This sequence comes from Brachypterus glaber, assembly GCA_958510825.1. Taxonomy (NCBI): domain Eukaryota; kingdom Metazoa; phylum Arthropoda; class Insecta; order Coleoptera; family Kateretidae; genus Brachypterus; species Brachypterus glaber. Next base: position 87,504,767 of record OY294045.1, on the reverse strand, counting down.
TGCCACATTCTTTATAGCCGAGCATATTTAAGAGTGCGAGGCTATAATAGTCTTCTCTACCGTGGTTTATATATTATTTTTTTGACTAGAGGAAATGCGCCTAATTTCGGATGGTTTCCAAATTTCGGATAGTAGTGTATTTAAGATACTGTCTGCAAAGGTAAACAGAAACCTACTTTTATGTGAAGCCAAAAGTCAAACTAAATCCGTCCTGTAATATGATAACGGTAGAGCTTCTCCCCTTTAAATGGCAGCACAAATCGTTTATATTGCTATATTGCAAATGGCAGTTTTGTGCTCAGTTGCATTATTATGCTTGTTTATTTTATTAATAATCGTTATAAAAGTTCGTGATTCTGTCTTGGGTAAGTTATGATGTTAGTTAAGTTGATCCACTATTCATAATTAAGCAATTTGAAAACGTAAACATTCTACAAATTTCTAATCTAAAAAGCAGAAAGTTGCCTAATTTCGGATAGACCATTTTTGTCCATTTGATTCCCAATTTCGGATATCCGCAAGGTAATTATTATTCAGGATAACCAACCATTAATTATTTTTTTTATAATGATACAACAAACTAAGATAAACAATTTGGAAAAAACGAAAATTACCTAAGATACTAAGATATTCGAAATTGGGAATCTAAAATTATAGTTCCTATAGTATTTCGTAGAAAATCGCTTAATGATTAAATTACGTCTTAAATGTGAAGGAATAACAAGAAACATAAGCAATGGGATCCAGAACTACTCTTGAAAAAATTTTTTCGGATATGTCCGAAATTAGGAGCCCTTTTTCAAATGCACAAAAATGCGCTGATTTTTTTTAACCTTGTTTTTTGGAAAAAATAAACTGTAATAAAATTGATTTTATAATAAATCATGGTTCGCTATAATAAGTTGTATCTGGTTATATAAAAAAAATATCAAAAAGTAATACCGAGTATTAAATATTGAATACATTGTAAATGGTATCCGAAATTAGGCGACTTTCCTCTACTAGCACATTTATTCTTATTATTTGGACTTTTTTATATCAATAATAAACTAAAATGTTTGCTGGATGCTAATTAACCCCTCAAAAACAAGTAGCCGTTGAAATTACCATTTCTGAATACAAATGAATAATATTTTAGATTTTAAGCTTTCACGGCCATTAAGATATAAAGAACTTTCACTTTCGGGTTTAGACCGTGTTAATGGATTTTCACTTTCCGACGTTTCGTTTGGACGGATAAAATAGGTAAACTTTTGAAGAAGTCAAATATTAAGCCTATATTTCGGTCCAACCAAAAATTAGGTCAATGTTTGACTTCAACAAAAGACAAAATACCCCTGAGTTCAGAAGGCGTATATAAAATACCCTGCTCCTGTGGTACGGTTTACATCGGTGAAACTAAGAGAAAAATTTCTACAAGACTTCAAGAGCATGAGCGCAATATAAGAAAGAAACAAATTTCCTTATCGGCAGTAGCCGAACATGTACATGAAACAGGTCATAAAATCAATTTGTCTGAAACAAAACAAATATTAACAGAAAACAGAAAAATGCCAAGGAAGATACGGGAATCGATAGAAATCATCAAGCATCCTAACAATATCAATCGGGACACTGGTTACCACTTACCTGCAATATGGAAGTCTTTGATAGGAAAAACCTCGTCACGGGTGAATAACCACAACTCGTCATAAATAGTGACACAAGTTGATTCGAAACTTAGTTTCAGATTAATCCCTGAAGATGTCTCTAGTAGTAAGAGACGAAACGTCGGAAAGTGAAAATCCATTAACACGGTCTAAACCCGAAAGTGAAAGTTCTTTACAAATGAATAAATTGATTTATTCATTGAAAGTTGACAGTTCTAATGGGTGGCCTCTTGATATTTTTAAAATGTGTCAACACATCGGTAAGTTGTTTATTTACTGAATAATAATAATAATAATAATATAATAATAACTCGATTTATTTCATAAAAAATGTTTTAAATACAATACATATAGCACCTAAATAAAATCATTGATTGAAATATTGTCAAATAAAGCTTTAATTTGGCTTGTATGACTCAAATTCTTTCAGAGAATAAGGTTCCAAAGCACAAATGTAATTAAATAACAGTTTTTTAAAAGTTCTATTATTTTTATGTATTTTTATGTGTTGTGGTAGTTTATTAAATAAATACATAGCTGAGTAGTAAGGGCCTTTTTCAAAGGCAGCTAGCCTGTGCTTTGGAATCTTATAGTCCGTAACTCTGTCAGAGCTTGGTTCATTATTAAGAAAAAGTTCTTTATTTTTTACTAAAAACATGATACATTCATAAACATATAAACCAAACACAGTAAGTATATTTTTTGATTTGAAGAGACTTCGACAAGAGTCACGATATTTCAGACCAAAAATTGCACGAAGTGCCTTTTTCTGACATAAAAAAACAGACTCAATATCTTTACATCTTCCCCAAAAAATAATACCATACCTTAAAAGACCCTGAAAATTGGAATGATAAACTAGTTTTAATGTATGAATCTCCAAGTATCTCCTTAATATTAAAAATGAGTAGCTAACTCGGTTTAAATTTGCACGTAAATGGTCCACATGTGAACACCAGCTCAGGCCCTGGTCAATATGCAGCCCCAAAAATCTAACATAGTTTGCAACCTTTCTTTCGCAATTATTGACATTTATTGTTGTTTGTGCATCACGACGCAACTTAAATAACATAAAATTTGTTTTTTCTTCATTTAATATAAGTTTATTTTTAATAAGCCAATTTTTGATTGCTAGGAAAAGTATATCAGCATCAGAAATTAAAGTTTTAAAAGAGTTAGATTTAATTAAAAAGTTAGAGTCATCTGCAAAACTGACCAGAGCCTGGTCTGGGTTTTGAAGAGTCTCATGCAGATCATTTATAAAAATAATGAATAGGAGAGGCCCAAGAATGCTACCCTGGGGCACCCTAATAATATGTAATATTCTATTATAATTAATTCATTTATAATATTTGCCATGCTCATTTTTTATCCAGTGGCAAAATATTGTTGCATTTTGCCCATTAAAAATTATAAGCAATGACATGTCTTTGCAGTTCAAGGAAAATCAGGTGCAATTGTTTATAAAATTTACTCCTACTAAGAAAGAAAAAAATATTATTGCTATAGGTGAAGAATAGTATATTCTATAACTAGTATGGAATAGACAATAATCCGCGCGAGTGGAAAGTTTGTTATACGAGCCGGCAGGCGAGTATGACGGTCCCGCGAGCGCGGAATGACTATTCCATACGTGTTGTAGACTATACTTTTTCTTCGACTGCAAATATGAAACACTGTATGGCTTTAAACTGCGGACAAGGTTAAAAACAATGTTTTTTGTGACTCGACATTGTAAATACAACAAAACACATATTTTTAAATAAAGCAATTAATATTATTTAAGAATTTTATCAAAACAGTAGTTATTAAAGATTTTTATTTAATTTTAGCACATATTTACAATTTATAATGCAAAAATTGAAGGTTATGTCAGATTTTTGTGACATATATCAGGTTTAAATATTTAACAATAGATGGAGCAGTTTTAATTTTTTGACATAAATTGATAAAAAACTGGTCAAATATTAAAAAAAAAAACTAATAAACTTCATGTAATTTTAACGCAAAACTTTAAATTGCATTAAATTATTCAATATTTCATGGTAAAATATATATATATATATATATATATATATATATATATATATATATATATATATATATATATATATTTTTGCTAATTTTGCTACAGTTTTCTTTACTTTTATAAACAAAAGATGGCACTACATGTGCTCATTCTAACACTTGATACAGAATATTCATACCGTATCTAGAGCTAGAATGGAGTCATTCTGTGTTTGAAAAGTGTGTGTATTTGCTTAGATTCTAAAGCAGTCGTAGAAAAAATTGATTTCACAGTCTGAAAACATGATAAATAATAGTATTTATTTTAATATTCCATTAATCTATTTTCTAATCATCGTACAGAGTGATATTGGTAGCCCGAAACTGTCAGTCTACCAATATCACTCTGTACAATGATTAGAAAATAGATCGTACAGAGTGATATTGGTAGCCCGAAACTGTCAGCCTACCAATATCACTCTGTACGATGATTAGAAAATAGATTGATGTAATATTAAATTAATATTTTTATAATTTTGTTTAAAATTAAAAATTTCTGTCCTTACTAAATAATAGTATGTTCTAAAGCTAGTAGTGAACAATATAATATTATCTGGTCATTTTTATAAAAATAATTTTGTTTGTATTTTACAAAATAAACATTAAAAATAATAAGCGTTCCTCAGTTCATGTGACGTTTAAAATGTTTTACCGGATTTATTTCATGGAAATTCATAAAACAAAACCACATGTCACGTTTTCGTTTGGATAACTGATATTGTTTAGTGAAATCCAAAAAGATCCAAATAAACAAATAAAAAAAATAGTCAATTATTATATTACTAGCAACTTCACAGCAGTATTATACGTTTACTTCGGACCCCGAGCATTAAAAAAAATATCCAAAATAATTTACACCGATGCACAGTGTTTCGTCTAGTATATAGCTAGATGGACAATAGTTATTTATGGTACTAGTGGGTAAAGTAAGATATTGCCCATGAGAAAATTAACCTGCGAGGCGTCAGCCAAACAGGTTAATTTTCGAGAGGGCAATATCGGTTTACCCATGAGTGCCATACAAGGTTTTATCCAATAAATAGCTTAGGAATTCATATTTTTATTAAAAATTTTAATGACATTTACAAGAAAATAATTTGAAAAGTGACAGTTGGTTGGGTAAAATAAATAATTATCCACTCAATAAAGTAAAGGCCACACGGTACTCTTGAATGATCAATAGGTTGAACTAACGTGGCAAAAAAATCTGACCATGGAACATGGTAGTAGAAGGTTCACTTGTTATAGAATCACCGACAGCCAAATCCCAAAAACTTGTTTTTGGAAAATAATGTTAAATAACCATCTGCAGAGTTCATGGTCAATACAAACTTAAAGTGTACATTATGTTGCATGATTTTGGTAGTAATTTTCGTGCTGATTCCGAATATGTTTTAAGTTACTCTCTATCTTTTTCGGTTTTTGAGAGAAAAGCGTATAAAAATCACAAAAATCATTTTTTCGCATGTTTTAATGTAGCCTAGACATTTTGCTATAAGACAATAAAATAACTTTCTTAGCCTAAATTATTGTCCGATTCTCGTTCTGTATTATTATAAAGGAACATCTCGTCTAACATTTTTGTGAAAATTTTTAAAATTTTATTATAAACGTGTTTAAATTAAAAAATTAATTATTTTGTTACATAGTGTTCATAATATATCTTTCACTTTGAAAAGTAATTGTCAGACGTTCCTAAAGTTATTTTCTATATTTTGCCCAGACAAAAACATTTATTATTATAGACTTCACAGTGTGAAGTATTGAACGATGGTTTTTAAACTAAATTAAAAACTCATCAACAATTTACCTCAGATCAAAAGTTTTTTACAATATACACGTTTTTCTTATCAAATTCTGAACTACCTTCTTTCATTTTCTGTATAAAAAATAAGTAAAAATTAAAGGAATTAGATTTATATGCTTATGAATTTAAAAACGGCTGCTTGTTTTTTTTTTCTAATACATGATAATTAAAGCTTAAGCATATAGCATATTATGTCTAAACAAAATAAAATAAATAAATAAATAAATTTTTTAGTTATCCTAAAATGGACTTCTTTACATTTTTTTTAATGAAATTTTCACTCCGCAGGCAGCACAAACTTTTTTTCTATTATTTTCGTGGTCGCTCATTATCTAAGATAAATTTAAAAGTTATCAGTATAGAATTATTTATTTTATATAACCGTAATATAAATTCTTTTTGACAAAATGTCACTTAAATCAAATATATAATTATTAAGTCCAAAATACTTACATATATGTAAATAATACTGAAGGTAAAAAATAAAAGCCTTCATCAAAATTCAACATTTATTGTTATAACATTATTTCTGACAAATAAGTCAATTTATAACAAGCTAGTAATAGGTAGGTTAATAGTATTATTAACATTCTCAAGTATTCGGTAAAAATTATTAACGCGCCTCTGTGTTGGACAAATCCATCAAATCTGAAACATCTGTAATGACACTGATTAACAAAAAAAAGTATTTTAATAAAAACGCGATTTCAAGGGTGTATGTATTTAGATTTACCAAAAGAAAAAAAAATCCAAGATATTCCTTTGGAACTATACAGAACGAGAATCGGACTACAATTTAAGCCAAGAAAGTTATTTTATCGTCTTATAACAAAATGTCTAGGCTACATTAAAACATGCGAAAAAATATTTTTTGTGATTTTTATAAGCTTTTTTCTCAAAAATGGAAAAAGATAGAGAGTAACTTAAAACATATTCGGAATCAGCACGAGAAATACTACCAAAATCAAGCAACATAATGTACACTTTAAGTTTGTATTGACCATGAACTCTGCAGACGGTTATTTAACATTATTTTCCAAAAACAAGTTTTTGGGATTTGGCTGTCGATGGTTCTATAACAAGTGAACTTTCTACTACCATGTTCCATGGTCAGATTTTTTTGCCACGTTAGTTCAACCCATTGATCATTCAAGAGTACCGTGGCCACGCGGGGGTTATTATTGAGTTTATCTATTTAAAATAAAGCTGGTAATTGTCTTATTATCTGTATGTATTGGATAAAATTATTTTATTTGTTTTAATTGCATAGAATTGTATATTATGCAATAACAAGGGCATTTCAGAGAGAACAATATGTACATTATTTTCATAAAAAAGAAGATTTTATTTTTTTACAATGAAATAATACGAGGATAAGACAATAAGGTAAACGCAAAAGTGCAATATCGAATGAAAATTAACAAAATTAAAACAAAATAATAAATATTGACGTACTACACTTGTGCTCAAAAATATCGGCCCACCTAAAAAAATACACATTTTTGAATGCAAATATCTCCAAAACTATTTAATGGATTTATTCGATCTTTTTTTTATTTTGAAGCTTGAACTTTTAGCTCTTACTTACTGGAATAAAAATTATCAAACATCTTTTTTTATACCGGCAGCAATGAAAAGTGCACAGCTATGTTTTTTTACTGCACCTTTCGATATGCGCATGGTTCGCCACTGCATATTTTTTTACAATTTAATTAATTGATTTTATAGCCTAATTAAATGGAAGTAATCTCTTTTTAAATTTTTTAATTTTCCTTTTCTCGTTTAGGAGATATAAGGTTTTTTCTAAAAATTTACATTTTTGCAAGTAACAAAAAAACTACGCAATGGATTTAATTGATTTTTTTTTTAATTTGAAGCTTAAATCGTAAACTTTTATTTATTTAATTTAGGTTTCTGTTGGAAACATGTTTAAACTGAGTTTACATTGCTTAAATAGTCATGTTTTTTTTACTCGATCTTTTTTGTTGCAATTTAAACACAAACTCAAATCTTTCCATAAGTTTTAAAACTTATTCTAATAGCCACACTTATTGTGACTGATTCCGTCTTTTATTTTTTATCATAAGTCTTCTCATTTAGGAGAAATTATGTTTTTTTGGTAAATAAGGACTTTTTAAGTGGTGGGCTAGTGCCACCCCTGTAACTAACTTTTTTATGATTGACAAGACTTGTCACTTATGTGACAATACTTTTTTAACTCGTTAAAATTATTATTATGGGATATACAGCTGCCTCAAACCATTTTTAAAACCTAATTCTGTATGAAAAACATTGGGAAATATGACTATAACGTCTATAATATTTATGTAGATAAATTTTAACTATAGTGTATACACATTGATAACCTAGCCTCAACCGTGTAATGTTGGTTAGTTTTAGTGTTTTGTTAAATTAAATTGAATGTTTTATTGACCATAATGTAATGTAACTAATAACAACGAAAAACAGCATTGTTGTAAAAAAACATACACGTCTAATACGTTTTTTTGTGTTTATAATTGTTATTAAATAATTTTAATAAAATTTAAAATTTGTTTATTGTTATTTTATTTGATAAAATATTTTGTTTAAAAAAAATTAAAAAGCAAAAAGTCCTTAAAAAGACGTTAGAACTTGTTTTTGGAGTACCATTAGAGATTTAAACAGTCTGTGCAAAGTTCGTTCGACATATATGCCTCAAAACGCAGTCTGAGCTGGGAACCAAAAAGTTGCTAACGCAGAAAACGTGTTAATTAAATGTATTTATTTAAGCTAAAGTTATAGAAGTGCAATAGATCTTTATATTCTATCGACGCTTTTCCGTCATATACAGTTTTACAGGGGTGGCACTAGCCCACTGATTAAAAAGTCACTTTTTCCGAAAAACTTTAATTTCTCCTAAATGAGAAGACTTATGATAAAAAATAAAAGAAGGAATCAGTCACAATAAGTGTGGCTTTTAGAATAAGTTTTAAAACTTATGGATACATTTGAGTTTGTGGTTAAATTGCATCAAAAAAGATTGGGTAAAACAAACATGACTATTTAAGCAATGTAAACCCAGTTTAAACATGTTTGCACCAGAAACTTAAATTAAATAAATAAAAGTTAAGGACTTAAGCTTCAAATTAAAAAATAAATCAATTAAATCCACTGGGTAGTTTTTTTGTTATTTGCAAAAATGTTTATTTTCAGAAAAAACCGTATATCTCCTAAACGAGAAAAGGAAAATTAAAAAGTTACTCCCATTTAATTGGCCTATAAAATCAATTAATTAAATTGTAAAAAAATATGCAGTGGCAAACCGTGCGCATATCGAAAGAAGCAGTAAAAAAACATAGCTGTGTAATTTTCATTGCTGCCGGTTTAAAAAAAGATTTTTGATAATTTTTATTCCAGTAATTAAGAGCTAAAAGTTCAAGCTTTAAAATAAAAAAAAGGTCAAATAAATCTATTGAATAGTTTTGGAGTTATTAGCATTTGAAAATGTGTATTTTTTTAGGTGGGCCGATATTTTTGAGCAGAAGTGTATATAAATTATTAGTCCTAAAGCATAACAATTAAAAGTAAAAATTATTGATGACTCGTCATCATAATCAATTGCCGAAGAATCGGTGACGACTTGTTCTAAAACAAAACATATAATTTTAGATGCGGGAACTTTCTGGCCAAAATGATTACTGGTAATTAATCGTGAATATAGGGCATAACATAAACAAAAATAGCCTAAAGGCAGGTCTAGATCATAATTTGTGGTCTTTGAAAATTAGAGATTAAAGAAATTTAAAAAAAAAAAATTTCAACAATATTTTCAGTTACATATTTTAAGTACAACTACCCAAAAAAAACTGTATTTTTTTATAATAATAATTTTGAATTAGCTGTCAGTTTGACAAATAAGTTGAAACAAGTTGGTAGTTGTCTCAAAAATTTTTCATTATTGAAATAAACAATGCTTAACAACGGTCAATAATAAATGAGTTCACTGGTTTTATTGGTTGCCAAGGTAAACAAGCCTTGACAATTTGGACACTATAGGGCTCAAGGGCAAAATACCCCGACAACATTTTCAATTGTTTGTTTCCCAGTATAACTTTGCACATTTTTATAATGAAAGTAGGTCAAGGGTTTCGCCTCGGGTTACATTTTCAGCATTTAACGTTCTAGTTGCGTCATTCTAGCTACTTGCGGAAAATTTAAGACAATATGTCTATAATCTACCATCTATAACTTTTGCGTTTTCTTTATTTGTATTCCTGACTTTAAATTTTCTATTACTGATATTATATCATTTCTAATACCATTTCGGAAACTCGATTTTACTGTTGGAAGTCGAAAGATATATCTACTTTTTCCGAAATACAACAGTTTACTGTTATACATTATATACATTATACACTACTCCAAAAAATTGAGGGAATAAAAAATTTAGATTTTTTTTTATTGTTTTTTGTAGACCTGTATCTTTGTAAAAAATGGTCGTATCGAGATGGAAAAAAAAAGCATTTTAAAGCTTTAAGATTCTAGTATCAAGATCTTTTGGCAGAAAATATTTGTGAGTCCACGGGCTCGGGAAATTTTTTTCAGTCAAATAAATATATAGGCAAGTTTATACAGATTTTTTTTTGTTTCTCTACGTCAATTTTTTGCTAAGATATGCGTTTTCAGTGAAAAAGGATCCTTTTGTCTTTGTTTATCGATATCTCAGCAACCAATGATCTCACAGTAAATTTGAGAGCAGCTTTAAAAATTTGAATAAACCTACAAGATCTTTTTATGATTTTCTAAAAGAAAATTTTTTCACCCTCAACATTAATTGAAAAAAGTACAAAAAATTGACTTTTTTTGTATTTTAGTAAACCTACTGCTACTTTACAAATATTGATGGAACGACAAATGTTTCCAGGTTTTTTACAGCTTAATATATCCCTAATAGTCCTTTAACATTCAAAATTTATCCATCAAACTGTTTTTCCGGACCAATTTATCAAAGTTTTACAAAACAATTAGTGTTCCTAAACAATGTTTAAGAAACATTATGTAATCATCATCAAAATGCAAAAACCAAATTTTTTTTTCGACTTTTTTACAATTTTGCATTAGTTACTTGTTAAATTTGAAAAAATGAAAAATATTCCAAAAAACATTTTGAATTTTTTTTTATTCTTTTCGATTTTTTTTCTTAAACTTAACAAGTAACTTATGCATAATTGTGAAAAAAGTCGAAAAAAAAAATGTTTTTTTCATTTCGATGATGATTACACAATGTTTACTAATGTAATAAACTTTTAAATACGGCTGCCGTTGAACTCGTGAAATTATAATTTAGCATGCTAAAATGTTTTCGAACTTTAAACACGCATTCTACATATAATATACAGCCTGTTCCAGAACTCGCCTACAGAAATATGAGGGTATATTAAAAACCCTCTGGAAAGTATGAAAAAAAATTCAAAAAAAATCCATCTTCAATACTAATTAAAAAGGAAGCCATTTAATCTGACCAATCCTGTTGCTGATGTTAAATTACCTACAAATTAGTTTTTCCTAGTTATAGTAACTATGGTTGCATTTTAATTGTTGACGCGTGCATTGTTTGAGACTTTCAACTTTAGAATCTTCTAAGGTTATTATATTTTGACAAAACCGATAGAGGCTATCAAATATTCTATTTTTATAGTGTCACTCCATCCGGCGGTGGTCTTTTGACATTAATAAATATTTATGTCACATTAATCACCATGTCAACCTACAGAATATGTACCTTCAATAATTAAATTTGCTTCCATAGCTACAAATTGAACTTTTAAAGGTAATTTAACATCAGCAACAGTATTGGTCCACTTAAAGCGTTCTTATTTTTGAGTTGAACGAAGATGTTTTTTTATCTTTTTTTCATATTTTCCAGAGGGGTTTTAATATACCCTCAAATTTCTCTACGCCAGTTCTGGAACAGGCTGTATAATCGATTTATTATATCAAGGTGATTTTCGTTAAACGTTTTTGCACCTTCTTACATAAATAGGCATATATTTACTTTACCAGATTGAAAACACAACACCGAATGTCCTAGTTTGTTTTGTTTTGGATGACGACGGTAAACGACGAAAATTTCCTGTTAATCTTTTGGGCGCTAGTCGCTACCTACTCTTCACAGAACTGCGTGCTAGAATAGTATATTAAAGGACAAGTTACATAAGACACTATTTTGGCGCATGCGTCTATGTTTGGAAAAATCCAAATGTCTGATTGAAAGAGTTTTTTACATTATTTCGTGGGCTTACAAGCATGGTTTTGAGTTATTGACAAATCTAACTTTAATAATAATAATAATAATAATAATAATAATAATAATAATAATAATAATAATAATAATAATAATAATAATAATAATAATAATAATAATAATAATAATTATAATAATAATCCTTTATTTCAGCCCAGAGGGCCATATACAAAACATACAAAATATCTACAAGAAAACTCTACTCCAGGTTTGCCATAGATTAAAATGCCACAATACCACAATAAAGAGGTTGGAAGATTTATACAGCCGATCGCGGAACCCAAATGCCCGAAATCTACGAATAGCTAGGAAGTCATTAACACGAGTCGTAGCAAACATTTCACTAGCACTAGAAAATCTCCGTATGTTATTTACAGTGATGGGACTTTGGATTTTTAACAGGTCCGCATTAAGGAAAACGTGATTTATAGTATTTAATAACAATATTACTTCTATTGTATACAGATATTGTTTTTGGTATTACTAGAGTAAATAAAAGCGTTATGTAAGAAATTATTTAAGTATTTTATTTTCAAAGTAAATAATTAAAATCTTTTTTAAATTTTTTTGAAGTAATGCATTTCTTTTTGTATTAAAACCCATTTATGTAAACAAAATGACCTTTCCACGTTTACCGATGTAAGTTGTGCAAAGAAAAACGTATTTTCCTACGACTTAGTAGTTAGTGCCTATTTTCCACTCGTTGCCTATGATAACGGTTGGAAAGTGACAATCAACTGATTTTACATATCTACTGTCAGAAAATTAGTCATTTCGAGTGTTACGCCCATGTTAATGGTATATGAAAATAGCGTTACAGGGGGGGGGGGGTGGGGGGTCCAAAATGATCAAAATTTACGTTACGTAATACTTGAACGTTCCCTTAATTTATATTTTATATTTAACAACCTAGGAACCACACCGAATAATAAAATCTGTTCGCTTTACTTAAGAAAAGGAAAAAATTTATGTACACACTGTTTTTGGTTTGGACTTTTTATTATAATTATAATTTACTTTTTATTTTATTTATTTATTTGACTGTAGGTATTTAAATAATTTTGATTTCACAGGAATATTTAAAATAATACATTAGACAAAAGAGCAAAATTAAATGAAATTAAAATTAAACAAACCAAGAATTACATAACAATAATAATGTATTTTTGTTACTTTAAATACAATTTAAATGATCTTGCGTTTCATGAAATTATTCTGTTTTCCTTAATGCGGACCTGGTAAAAAAATCCTAAGTCCTATCACTGGTTATTTAAGAGTCTAAACGCATTGTTATAGCATAAGCGCACTTATTCCACCATCCCAGTGTATAATTGCACCAAAGTTCGGACATGTAGATTCCTGAGCAATATGTTTGAAATAACAGTTTTTTCATGTCAGAGTTACACTTGGAGAAACGACGGGTTAACATATTAGCACGGACGCAGAAGACTTTGTAATTTTTATTTTATAATTTTTGTAAAAATTATTTTTGGATAAAAAACTACTGCAAAACGCAACTACATGTTTGACCAAAACAATTTCCCATTTATTGATTTAAAAAATCAAGTTGTTTAATTCAACTAAATTGACTTTGTGCCTTTTGCTTGTAAGCCCACGATTTTATCTATTTATATTTTGCTTACAAGTACTTTATTATACTATTCACGTAGCTCTAGAACAGTATTAAACAATAGTTTCGAATTTCACAAAATCCCAAAAAAACGTCCTAGACAAAAAAATTTTGGATAAAAATGTTTTTTATGAAAAAATTAGAAATTTCTGTTATAGTTCTGGTAATTGTAACAACTAGTAAATTTATTATTCCATCAATCTATTTTCTAATCATCGTACAGATTGATATGGGTAGACTGACAGTTACGGGCTGCTAGCTCTCTTCAGTACCAAAAGTCATCTCTGTACGCTGATTAATAAAACAGTCCCTGACCTTACTCGCAAAAGAAGTAATGTCAGCAGATTGATATACTTCTGCGCCATCTATTGCTAGATGTAGACAACTACTCATACTTCTCCTAGTCTGGAGGATTTAAATGGTAGCAAGTTGAAGACTAGTGTGTCTCAAGCACATAGTACCATTAACGTGTGGTTAGACGTAGAATTTATAAGGACAGAAATATTTAATTTTATACAAAATTATAAAAATATTAATTTATTATTCCATCAATCTATTTTCTAATTATCGTACAGAGTGATATTGGTAGAGTGACAGAATCGGGCTGCTGGCCCTCTTCAGTACTAGTAAATGTTAACTAAACTTTTATGACGTTCCATACAAGCAAAAACGTTTTGTATCTACTACGGCAAGGAGCTGTCAGTGGAGATTCTCCACTAATACATACAAGCCTAAAGCTTAAAGCTTAAAGAATTGACGTTAATAATTTTACAACAAATATCACTGATATTTGTTAAGTTTTTTAATCAAAATAAGTGGAGATTCTCCACTAATACAAGCTTAAAGCTTATTTGGTTCTCTCCAAGACTCTATGATGTATCTAAAAATAAATAAATATGAATATTTCAGCAAAATAAAGTATACCGTGAAGAGTTCACTATGGTATGCGAAGCATTACATATTTTCGCGACTTGTTTGTTATTCCGACATGTAGGTACTATAATAATTTTAATGCTTCAACGGACATTGTGGTAAGTTTAAATTAGGATTCTCAGTTTCATAGTCTACAGGATATTATACAGTGTATAAACCTAGACCTAGGCTGTATAATAAACTTACATTGTCTAAACAAATTATTCAGTTATGTTTTAAGTTCTTATGCAAGCTTATAAATAGGCCTTAACGTACTTTATCGCTTTAGTTAATAAAAATTCCTAATATATTACTAGAAGTGGCAAAAAAATGCATTGGAAAATAAGGTTAGGAGTGAAAATTTTAGAGGAAAGGAAGCAAATATGGGCTACCCATTTTATTTTTTCTTTTAAAAAAATAAATAAAAGTTTAGTTCCAATACCAAACGTACCCAACGATAGCTATATTAATTAGTCACAACCTGTTATAAATTCATATTGATTAAAACAAATAATAAATTCATTATTTCGTAAATAGTGAGAAGGTGCACTTTTGTGTCGATTCGAAATTGGCCCTAAATATGGGCTGCCCCCAAAATTGTGTAATAAATATTAGATTTGAAGTGGCAATCAATCTTATTGGTCGAAATAAGTTAAAAGTATAAAAGTTATATCTAAAATGAAATAATAAATCAAATAACTCCTAATATAGAACGTGGTATATTAAACATTTTTAGTGCTATGAAGGTACCCATCTCGTACTGCCTCATCGCTATTATAGCGCGTTCCATATCGTCCTCGTTCCATTTTCTTCTATTCTTGGCTGTTGCTGATCTTTTCTTAGCCTCCTAGAAAAATTCTAGGCTTAAATACATAGTTCTATATAGCCCATAATAGAAACACAGGGATGGCCCATATTGCAAAAATACTCGGTGTATACAACAAAAGAGGTTATGTCTAAAACTCAGTAATTAGAAGAAAACTAATAAGCACACATCAAAGCCCGATTATGTGGCTTTATATTTGTTGAAGAAATGGTTTTGAAAACGTTGTTATCTATCAGGTAACGGAATTTATAAACTTACCTAAAAAAGTTCTGTGGCTTGCTGAAAAGGACGGAAAATAAAAATTCTCAAACGTCAACGAATGTATGAATTAATTAATGAATCTTTACTGTGGAAGTTTAACTTCGCCATTTACGATTTGCGATAGTCGGATGCAGAGAACTGCATCGGATAGCTGAGAAACCCACCTAGCCCATACCCTTCCTCTAATAATTTGTTTTTTTGCCCCACCCAAATATTTACCGTTAACTATTCTTATTTAAAAAAGGTTATAAACCTATTTATAACAAGAAAAGACAATATTTTATAAAAAAAAAAAAACAATCTTATAATAAACGAGTAGGTAAGGCTTTTTTAATAATTTACTTTTTTTGCCCCACCCAAATATTTACCTTTAACTATTCTTGATGAAAATAATTTTGTGTGTTAAGCCCTTATGTTAGTTGCACTCTTTACATGTACACGATAACTCAAGAACGAATAACCCGATCGACTTAATATTTTCAGGAAAAATCAAGTTCTAAGTAGAGAAGGTCGCGGGTATAGATGTGTCTGAAGGGTAAAATACTATTTTAAGCTTAAATTTTCATTTAAAATTAAATTATTTTCTTGTTATTATTTGTTTTAACTTTTCATTTACATTCAATGATTTCTTTTAATTGTTTTTTAATTCTTTCGTTTTATTGGCAAGATATATTTTAATTAATTTAAAATATATTTGAAGTTTTTTACCTTTCGCATATCTACAGTCTGTGTTACAAGAAGTCTTCGCTGGAATAAGAAAGTCAGATAAGTATTAAGTAGTAATAAGATTCTTATATTAACATACAGAGCGGTCCAAAAGTCACCCCCTCTTAACTTTTGAACCAGTTGAAATATCGACTTCAAATTTGGAACTTTTAAATAAGACAACATAAACTATCTTTTAGCATATATTTAATACTTTCAGCTCTTAAAATGTGGGCAGGGGGGCATGGGGGCACATTTTTTCGGCATCTCTGGGAAGGAACATTTTGCCTGTTTTGAGTTGTGGTCAAAAATGGGATTCGAAAATATGTAGTCGTCTAGTAAAGTGGGGTCTTGGAGGAATTTTATAAGTAACGCAATATGTGAAAATGTATAATATAGAGTCACGGGTATAGATATGTCTGAAGGGTAAAATACTATTTTAAGCTTAACTTATCATTTCAAATTAAATTATTTTCTTGTTATTATTTGTTTTAACTTTTCATTTACATTGATTTAATTCTTGTTTTTTAATTCTTTCGTTTTATTGGCAAGATATATTTTAATTAATTTAAAATATATTTGAAGTTTTTTACCTTTCGCATATCTACAGTTTGTGTTATAAGAAGAAGTCTTCGCTGGAATAAGAAAGTCAGATAAGTATTAAGTAGTAATTAGATTCTTATATTAACATATGTAAGCATATGTTTGGTGGTTCGCTACCCAAATAGCAAGCATACTGCGATTTGTATTTATTACGTCTCCAAATAATAGTGTGTGGTTCTCAATTAATGTCTTAGATAATTAATATTTTTGGCTTTAATTTGGACCAACGCGCTATTACACAAGCAAATGGGTTAATCCAGGTAAATATTTTCTTGCTAAATTCAATCGGCAGTCACATAAATAGGTAATACAATATTATGTTTGGCGGAAATAAATTATGCTGATAGCATAATGTTGTCAATACATCGGTTAGTTAATTAAATCAATATTAAACGATAAAATATAAACTGACACAACAGTTGTTTTATTTAAAATATTTTGTTTAAATTTACATCACCACATAAAATTGTTTAAATATTACAATTGAGATTTTGTCTTTAAGGGAACGTTCAAGTATTACGTAACGCAAATTGTACCAAACTTCATACTCGTCATACCCTGGTTCTCGCGTTATTATAAATTATAGAGATTTCATATTTTGGCTACCCCTCCTAATAGGGGGTGTGTTAGGTGGGTGGCCAAAATATGAAATCTCTATAGCCTTGAATAACGCGATAACCGAGGTATGAAGTGTATGAATTTGGGTACATTTTGCGTTACGTAATACTTGAACGTTCCCTAACCACTTTTTTAAACCTATACTGCTGGTCACGGTGCGGTGGTAGGACAATTCAAATCAATTTCTAATTAACCCATTTCTGTTTCTGTACGTCGATTCCATGAGACGTTGCAACGCGTTGGGATGATTTTGACCAAAAATAAAAAAAATCTATCAAGCACTTTTTCTTATTAAGCAAAAACCCCTATTAGGATGCTTCTTAAAATGCAAAAATTCGAAATGTTAACGGGTTACCCCCTCATTTTATTATTCCCTTTAAAAAAATGCATTGGGCCAAATTTTGCCAAAATCGAACAAATCCTATAGGTCGCTATCAGCAAAAATAAAACATTTTTTTGTAAAATCCATATATATTTTTTTAAATTATTGACTTTTTTTATTATGGATAAATATAGGCTTAAAATTTATTTATTTATATATTTATTTATTTATTTATTTATTTATTTATTTATTTATTTATTTATTTATTTATTTATTTATTTATTTATTTATTTATTTATTTATTTATTTATTTATTTATTTATTTATTTATTTATTTATTTATTTATTTATTTATTTATTTATTTATTTATTTATTTATTTATTTATTTATTTATTTATTTATTTATTTATTTATTTATTTATTTATTTATTTATTTATTTATTTATTTATTTATTTATTTATTTATTTATTTATTTATTTATTTATTTATTATTTATTTATCGATTTATTTATTTATTTATTTATTTATTTATTTACTTTATAGTCGTTCTCGGACCTAATTTTAGGTATTTTACACGATATTGGACTGATGTGACTACAACGAATTTTGAATAGATACTCTTTACTATTTAAAGCTACTTTTTCTATTGTAAAAAAAAAGTTCAAAACATAAATTTTGGCCCCATCCTTTTTCTCTTCTTCCTTTAATCCTGCAGCATTCTTTCATCCCTCCAAATCACCCAAACCAAATTTTATATCCAAATCTGCTCCCATACCATTAATAACCTAGGTTAATTTCTTAATAGTAGTCATTGTCATATTTTAACACATTTTGGACGAACTTTAGAGCTGTAAATATCAAACAGTTGTGTCAATATGAAATTTTTATAATATTTTATTGCCCTTATTTATTAAAAACCTTATTTTTATTACAATTTTAAAGGGGCGTAGCTCCCTTAGGACTTATTTCCGGACCAACCTTTAAAGGATTTTTTATGATATTTTTGGATGCAGAATTACCTCTTAAATTTTGGCATGCCAGTTATTGATCACCATGTATAAGGATAGAGGAAATGCGCCTAATTTCGGATGGTTTCCAAATTTCGGATAGTAGTGTATTTAAGATACTGTCTGCAAAGGTAAACAGAAACCTACTTTTATGTGAAGCCAAAAGTCTAACTAAATCCGTTCTGTAATATGATAACGGTAGAGCTTCTCCCCTTTAAATGGCAGCACAATCGTTTATATTGCAAATGGCAGTTTTGTGCTCAGTTGCATTATTATGCTTGTTTATTTTATAAATAATCGTTATAAAAGTTCGTGATTCTGTCTTGGGTAAGTTATGATTTTAGTTAAGTTGATCCACTATTCATAATTAGGCAATTTGAAAACGTAAACATTCTACAAATTTCTAATCTAAAAAGCAGAAAGTTGCCTAATTTCGGATAGACCATTTTTGTGCATTTGATTCCCAATTTCGGATATCCGCAAGGTAATTATTATTCAGGATAACCAACCATTAATTATTATTTTTATAATGATACAACAAACTAAGATAAACAATTTTGAAAAAACGAAAATTACCTAAGATACTAAGATATTAGAAATTGGGAATCTAAAATTATAGTTCCTATAGTATTTCGTAGAAAATCTCTTAATGATTAAATTACGTCTTAAATGTGAAGGAATAACAAGAAACATAAGCAATGGGATCCAGATCTACTCTTGAAAAAATTTTTTCGGATATGTCCGAAATTAGGAGCCCTTTTTCAAATGCACAAAAATGCGCTGATTTTTTTTAACCGTGTTTTTTGGAAAAAATAAACTGTAATAAAATTGCTTTTATAATAAATCATGGTTCGCTATAATAAGTTGTATCTGGTTATATAAAAAAAATATCAAAAAGTAATACCGAGTATTAAATATTGAATACATTGTAAATGGTATCCGAAATTAGGCGACTTTCCTCTATGGATATAATTTTTATTATTTATCAAAACCATGTAAGTACATAATATGTATTTAAGATACATAAGTACATAATATGTACTTAAGATATTATCTTATTCAGATATTTTTTAGTTTTTTTTTTTTGTGGTTTTGATTGAGACGTTGCAACGTATTGGTGAACGCGTTGGTGAAAGAGTGTGAAATTGAAACTAGAAGTAAAAAAAATCTTTATCTGTACTCTTTTTTAAAAATATAAAGTTGTAATAACTTTACTCATTGTATCCAGTAATGGAATTCGTTTGCATATAAACTAGAATATACCAGAAAATTAATTTGTTTGTAGTTTTATCTAATACCAAAATTTCACAAAGGGGCCACAAGTGATGAAGCCACCGGGACGGAAAATGCACTAATCTGTCACATCTGGTTTATATGCGATTTTGCATTCCTAATTTAGTTAGGACGAAAGTTTTCGCTCTAACGAGAAAGCATATTTTGTAGTGCGACAGAAATTATGTTTTAAAGCGACACGACAAAATTATGGCACGACATTATTTTTGTAATAATATTCATATAGATGTGATTAAAGATGCAGTTATTTAAAATGGAACCACTGATTATAATAATTATAGTTAATAACTAGTCTTAAATCACTGTTAATTTTTAGAGGATTTTTAAAAAACAATACGTAGGGTACGATTGCAATGGCGATTTCTCCCGTTAGATTAGACAGGGACAAAAGTTCTACCCAAAAAGGATAGAAGACATACATACACTCCCACTTCCACCCAACCAAACAAATTCTGTATTTGTTCTTTGTTGAACAAATACAATACTTGCTTGGCCGGGCGAAAAGTGTAACTTTATTATTTTTATTAAAGAAATTACTGGCGCCATCTAAATTTTAGTAGAATTATCTTATTCTACAGATTCACATTAGCTTTGTTCGTTCGTGCCGCTTAGTGCTACACTTTCCGGCCAACCAAATAAATACTGTATTTTTTGTATGAAAAACAAATACAGTATTTATTTGGTTGGCTGGAAAGTGTAGCAAAAATGAGATAGAGATAGGGTAGACGTCTTTTGTTTCATAATTCTAGTTGTAGAGAGCTCCATTAGTCAATTGCAAGTTGTAAACTTGCAATTAGTACTAAATGACAGTTGCAACTTGCAATTAAGCTAATTGTCAGTTCACAACTTGCAATTAGTTAATTGCAAGTTGTCAACTTGCAATTAGTGCTAATTAAAAAATTCTGCGTGGCCCTTCTATGCTTTCGTAATAGGGTGACTTTTTTAACCTAAAACTTTTAAATATCTCGAATTTGAGAAAAAAATGTAGGACAAAAGTTTTTCATTTTAATGGAGGAAACAAAATGGCGTTTTTTTTACCGATATATATATATATATTAGGCTACTTCAAGAGCAACTTTGTTTTTTTTATATATTTTTTTACTGCTATTTAATTCTCCTCAAAAAAAATAAAATCTCTTGTATTTATTTTTTTATTTTATCGGACTTTTAGTTGCAGAGATAACACACTCATGAAAACGTTAATGTCCATAAAAATAAATACGTCATTTTGTTTCCCCTTTAAAATAAACCCAATTTGTCCTACAGTTGTTTTTCTAAAATGCATATTATTAGAGATATTTGGAAGTTTCAGGTTAAAAAAATCACCCTCTATATAGACCGGGTGGGTTTGCATAGTAATTAACTACTCCAGTCCGTCGGTGATCCAATTTTTTTAATTTTGTCTGGCTGTGTTATCTCTGCAACTAAAAGTACGATAAAAAAAAGTTTTTTTACAAAATATTTTTATTTTTTGAGTGGAATTAAATATCAGTAAAAAATATATCATAACTATTTCTATTTAAAAAAACGAAGTTGACCTTGAAATGACCTTGAAAATATAAATATCCGTAAAAAATAAATAAGCCATTTTGTTTAAAATTAAAATAAACAACTTTTTTCCGACATTTTTTTTTTCTAAAATGCATAGTATTCAAGATATATGAAAGTTTCAGGTTAAAAATAAAAGAGCCGGTATATATTCGACGAGACCCAGTTTTTGTACTAATTAATGTGTAATTTTTAATAAAAACAAAACTTAAATTTTTCAATCCAGAAAAAGATTTTCATTAGTTCCAATAAAAAATACACTTCCCAGTAAAAGAGCTTTCCCATTTTTCACCCCGCCCGTAAAATGCATGTTTTATTATCAGATTCACTTTCAGCAACCATAAAAACCTTAATATACCAATTTTCACGAAAACTACCCTCTGCCTCTTTAGGGGTAAAGTTAGAATTTTTTTTATAATCAGATTCACTTTCAACAACTTTAAAAACCCCAATATAACAATTTTCACGAAAACTATCCCCCACTCCTCAGGGGGTGGATTTAGAAAAATTTTATTATCAGATTCACTTTCAGCAACCTCAAAAACCCCAATACACCAGTTTTCACGAAAACTAACCCCACCCCTCAAGGGGTGAAATTAGAAAAAAAGTATTATCAGATTCATATTCGTCGACCTCAAAAATTCCTACATACCAATTTTGAAGAAAATATTAATAATATTGAAAAATATTTACCCCCTCACCCCCTCGGGGGTGGAATTAGAAAAGTGTATCAGATTCAATTTTAGCAACCTTGAAAGCAATTTTCAAATTTAAAAAAAAAATGTATTTTTCCCCATTTGCCCCCCTTGCCGCACCCCAATGTTTACCAAAAACAATCCCGAGCGAGAACTTTTGGTAACATACCTGTATGCCAAATTTCAAGTCTCTAGCTTAAAGCGTTCTTAAGTTATCGTGACCACAAGATTTCCCGGACAGACCGATCGACCGACCGACAATTTTTTTTTGCTCGAAATTGATTTATATCGACATAAAACGTCATAAAACGCAAAAATACACAAAAAAAATCTGATAGCTCACTTTAAGTCAAGAAATGAGAATTAAATATATTTTTTGCACGACCAAGACTAAAACCTAATTTTAGGCTTTCATTTTCGGGACTAAACTTGCCGTTTTTCTCCCTAGGGAATAAAAATCACGGTAACCTTGATAATATTAAAATATTATACTTACCATGTGCTTTGCTGGTTCAAAAATTAGTTGGTGGGACTAAAACAGACAGTTTAGTCCCTTGGTATATATAACTATTAAAGTTCACCTTGTGAAGTTTTCTACAAAATATATTTCCAAATTTAGAACCTAATTTTAAGGGCATTTTTAAAATCCAAGTAAATCGCAAAATATCGAAAAGAGAATTTAATAAGTTTTAAAATGATTTATCGATCCTCTTTAAGGAAAGTTTGCATAAGAACATAATACATAAGAATCTGATTCCGTGATTGGCTTGATGAGCAACCATGTATCTTGTAATTCAATCACGGCATCGCATTTTTATGTTTTATGTTCTTATGCAAGCTTCTGGATAGGCCTTAAAATAAATCTTCCTCCCCTTAATAATATTAAACATATACCAACAAATAATTTGGGTTAGTTAAGTGTGCCAAATTTTAAGTTTATATATTTAGTGATTCAAAAGTTAAAGGGGAAGGACTTTAGACACTGTTTAATAGAGTGGGTCGAAAAACAAAAAAGTTTTCGGATTAAGCTCAAAAAAAGTTGTAACACGTTAAAAAAAAACCTGTTTAGAAGAAAATTGGTCAAAATTCATTGAATAACACAAAGCTTTTATTTTCCTCTTAAAACATACAACTTTTCAAGACAATAACTTGAAAACGAAATAAGACAAAGACTTAAAAATTGAAACACAAGTTTTTAAACTCAAAATTTAATTTTGATTTTTTTTTTTTTTTGAAAAAGTTGATGTCCCATAAGTGGGACAAAAGTGACAAAATTAATTTTTTTGCCATAACTTGCTTAGTTTTAAAGTTAGGTATGTAAGTTTATATAGAAGTAAAAAGATCTTTTTATGCCCTACCAAAATATTTATATTAATTTTTTGTGCAAATATTACCATTTTTGAGATATTTAATAAAATAAATAAATAAACATAGGAAAAAAATAAAATGTTATTTTATTGGTTACGTACCAAGTTTTAATTATTAATAATAATGGAAAATAATAGAACAAAAGATGGCGCAAGGGTTTAAGAGTCTTCACCTAAAAAAATAATGTACACTATAATTACTATTTTTTAAGTATAGTGAAATTTGGCAAAAAAGAAAGCAAAATCTAGTAAATATTTAAAACAACACTATACGGTGCCTAAATTAAGTCTGGAATCACCCGATTAACTTTTTTAAAAAACGCTCGGACAGGTCGATTTTTATTTTTTATTTTGCAAATTTTGATGTAAAAATCAAAATTTTCAGCCCATCCATTCGATTTTTTTTTCAAATAGCCACCCATTTTTTTATAAGCGCTTTGTCAAATTAGGCTTTATTATACACCGTTAGAAAGCTTATTAAATAACCTTTCCAACAATGTGTCACAAGAGGTAGGTTGTTATTTAAAACAAAAAAAAAAGTTGTGATGGGGGTGAAAATTTTGAAAACTTTTTTAACGCCAAAATTTGCAAAATTAAAAATAAAACTCGACCTGTCCGAGAGTTTTTTTTGTAACTTGTAACTGAAAAATAAATCGGGTAGTTACAGAGTTAATTTACGCATCGTTTATGGTTGTTTTAAATATTTACTAGATTTTGCTTTCTTTTTGGCAAATTTCACTATATTTCAGAAATGGTAATTATAGTGTACATTATTTTTTTAGGAAGACTCTTGAACCCTTGCGCCATCTTTTGGTCTATTATTTTCCATTATTATTAATAATTAAAACTTGGTACGTAACCAATAAAATAACTTTTAATTTTTTTTTTCCTATGTTTATTTATTTATTTTAATAAATATCTCAAAAACGGTAATATATACACAAAAAATTAATATAAATTTTTTGTAGGGCATAAAAAGATATTTTTGCTAATATATAAATTTATACACCTAACTTTAAAACTAAGCAAGTTATGGCAAAAAAATAAAGTTTGTACAATAAGTCAACTTAAAAAAACAAAATCAAAATTAAATTTTGAGTTTAAAAACCTGTGTTTCAATTTTTAAGTCTTTGTCTTATTTCGTTCTCAAGTTATCGTGTTGAAAAGTTCTACGTTTTAAGAGATAAATAAATGCTTTACATATACAACATTTTTGTAGGGCATAAAAAGACCTTTTTATTATACATAACTTTAAAACTAAGCAAGTTATTGCAAAAAAATAAATGTTTCCCCTTTTGTCCCACTTATGGGACATCAACTCAAAAAAAAATCAAATTATGAGTTTAAAAACCTGTGTGTAAATTTTCAAGTCTTTGTCTTAAACCGTTCTCAAGTTATCGTGTTGAAAAGTTGTAAGTTTTAAGAGGAAAACAAAAACCTTTGTGCTCCTTGCGCTCCTAAGTTATTCAATGAATGTTGACCAATTTTTTTTTAAGTGTTTTTCTAATGTGTTACAACTTTTTTTTGCTATTAGATCTTAATCCGAAAACTTTTTTGTTTTTCGACTCACTCTACTGTATAATAAATCCATTTTACCTAACAACGTCCCAACTCTTCTTGTGTTTATTAGATTATATTTAAATTCTAATAGGATTTTATTACTGTGTTTTGCATTCTTAACACAATTATGCATGCATGCATGCAAATTACTTTTTTGTAAGCGCTTGGTAGTAGTTTAAAATTATTTATTCATATTTTTTAATGAAGGAAAATCATTTTTGCTTTGCGATATTACATTATTAAAACACTTTTTCGTGCAAATAAACAGATGTCGATTACACAGGCCATTCTTGAATCTCAGACCGATCTAATTGCTCCCAGGTATATCTTTAATAGATCATATCAAGCTTATGCTTTCACTAAAGAAGAAACTGACAGCGTACCTGAAATTGTCATGTACACTGATGGTTCAAAGACAACTGAAGGATCAGGTGCAGGAGTTTTCTGCCCTGATCTAGAGTTAGAAATAGGCATTTCCCTTGACAAGCATGCCTCAGTCTTTCAGGCAGAGGTCATAGGCATAACAAATGCTGCGAGAACTATTGCTGAAAGGGAAATCAGTAATAGAAGAATAACTATTCTTACGGATAGCAAAGCTTCCATACTAGCAATCAAGTCTTTCAAAATTACTTCAAAGCTAGTTTTAGAATGTCACCAATCCCTGGAGGAAGCGGCAGTTTCTAATACTGTTACACTCTCATGGGTAAAGGGGCATAATGGAAATGTATGCAATGAAGAAGCTGATAGATTGGCACGAGCAGGCTCAGGCTCTGTACCTATTGGTCCAGAGCCCATAATCCCTGTATCTGTCGCTTTTAAAACAGCTCTCATTAATCAAGAAACCCACATAAAACACACCCGTAATTGGATTACGAGAAACGACTGTAAACATGCAAGAACAGTCCTTCTCCACGCTTTTGTATGCAACTAAAAAGGGATAACCTAAGACAGTTTGCAAGCATCGTAACAGGTCACTGCAAACTAAATAAGCATCTTAATATCATGGGAAAGCCAGTCGACCCCATCTGTAGAGGATGCTACATGGAAGAGGAAACAATGGAACATGTGTTATGTCACTGTCCAGCGTTAGCCTTAATAAGAGGGTCCATGCTAGACGAGTACTGGCTCGACATGGCCGGTATAAGCAGCATCACTCCCAGACATCTTCTTAGATATATTCAAAGAATTGGATGGCTGAGAGGTTAAATTGCTGCGACCAAAGGGAGGTAGTACAATGGGCCTCGCTAAGTGGCCTAAGTGCGTGTAGATAGCTACCCTCCACCCTAATAACCATAACCATAACCATACACAGGCACACAAAAAAAAGTGTGCGGAGACAAAAAAGCATATATACTATATATGCTATATAGCATTGTAGTATTGCTTTTGCATAGTCAAAATCCTCATTGATTGGAATTTTCTAATTACCAGTTATTCAACAATATTTTCCCAGGTTTTGGCCGATTTTTTTTACATTTTAATAAAATCCTTTATGCTTTATTTTGAACTTTTTGTAAAGTTTCTACTTAATTTTAATTTAAATTAAATAGTAAAGAAGCGCAGTAATCAATATGAGGGCTATCAAAGCTTTGCACCATTACAGGCGTGTATTAAAATTTAAATTTTTAGAAATTCTGGCTAAGAAATACACTTTTCTCTTTTTTCTTTTACTCTGAATCAAACTACAGTGGGATTTAAAACTAAAACTAATACATAATTTTTTATTCATTTTTTTTAATTTAAAGTTAAAACTAAGCAAGTTATTGCAAAATAATAAATATTGCCCCTTATGGGACATCAACTTTTTTCAAAAAACATCAAAATCAAATTTTAAGTTTTTAAACCTGTATTTCAATTTTCAAGTCTTTGTCTTAAACCGTTCTCAAGTTATCGTGTTTAAAAGTTGTAAGTATTAAGGGAAAAATAAAAGCTTTGTGCTCCTTGCGCTCCTAAGTTATTCAATGAATGTTGACCAATTTTTTTTTAAAGTGTTTTTCTAATGTGTTACAACTTTTTTTTGCTATTAGATCTTAATCCGAAAACTTTTTTGTTTTTCGACCCACTCTACTGTATAATAAATCCATTTTATCTAACAACGTCCCAACTCTTCTTGTGTTTATTGGTTTATATTTAAATTCTAATAGGATTTTTTTACTCATTTGCATTCTAAATTTTTTGATCTTAACACAATTATGCATGCATGCAAATTACTTTTTTGTAGGCGCGTAGTTTAAAATTATTTATTCATATTTTTTAATGAAGGAAAATCATTTTTGCTTTGCGATATTACATCATTAAAGCACTTTTCGGTGCAAATAAACAGATGTCGATTACACAGGCACACAAAAAAAGTGTGCGGAGCCAAAAAAAGCATATATACTATATATACTATATGTATATTATATAGCATTTTAGTATTGATTGGAATTTCCTGATT
This sequence comes from Brachypterus glaber, assembly GCA_958510825.1. NCBI lineage: Eukaryota > Metazoa > Arthropoda > Insecta > Coleoptera > Kateretidae > Brachypterus > Brachypterus glaber. The sequence continues at coordinate 87,477,172 of OY294045.1, read as the reverse complement.
ACCAGTTATTCAAAAAGATTTTCCCAGGTTTTGGCCTATTTTTTTACATTTTAATAAAACCTCTATGCTTTATTTTGAACTTTTTGTAAAGTTTCTACTTAATTTTGATTCAGATTAAATAATAAAAGAAGCGCAGTAATCAATATGAGGGCTATCAAAGCTTTGTACCATTATACGCGTGTATTAAAATTTACATTTTTAGAAATTCTGGCTAAGAAATACAGTTTTCTCTTTTCTCTTTTACTCTGAATCAAACTACAGTGGGATTTAAAACTAAAACTAATACATAATTTTTTATACCTAACTTTAAAACTAAGCAAGTTGTTGCAAAAAAATAAATGTTGCTCCTTTTTTCCCACTTACGGGACATCAACTTTTTTCAAAAAAAAAAATCAAAATCAAATTTTGAGTTTAAAAACCTGTGTTTCAATTTTCAAGTCTTTGTCTTAAACCATTCTCAAGTTATCGTGTTGAAAAGTTGTACGTTTTAAGAGAAAAATAAAAGCTTTGTGCTCTTTGCGCCCCTAAGTTATTCAATGAATTTTGACCTTGAAAACCCAAATATAGCATTTTCAAATTTTTCTAAAAAAATGTATTTTTCCCCATTTGCCCCCCTTGCCGCACTCCAATGTTTACCAAAAACAATCCCGAGCGAGAACTTTTGGTAACATACCTGTATACCAAATTTCAAGTCTCTAGCTTAAAGCGTTATTAAGTTATCGTGCCCACAAGATTTCCCGGACAGACCGATCGACCGACCGATAGACCGACCCAGCGAAAATTATTTTTTGCTCGTAATTGATTTATATCGACATAAAACGTCATAAAATTTTTGGTTTCCGAAATTTTGAAAATTTTCAAAATGGGAAAGCAATAATGGGTTTATTTAAAGTCAAACTAAATATATATATATAAAATAAAATCGTAAAAAAGTTAGTAAAGTAACGAAATATCCTACAATATATATATATATATCGTCCAAAATATGTTACCAAATTATATAAGTTCAGCCTACTATAAATTAAGTTAACTCTGCTATCATTTTGGATGGGGTATAACATAAGTTAAAGTAAGAAACTTAATGAACTTTAATAAATGAACATTTCTATAGAAGTTATGTATTACGTATTTATTTAATGCATTTTCGAGTATATTAGGTCTTTAAGAATGAGGAATATAGAAAACCCTACAGCACGCAGTGCCATCTACAAAATTACATTTTTAATAGGAAGACATAAGAGCAATTTATTATGAAAAAGAATATAGTTTATTTTTTTGTGATAACTTACCTCATATATTTATACTTTAAAACCGGTTAAAGATTATTTTTAAAAATTTTTGTTTGTTTGGACTTAAAAGTTTATAAATTAAAATGTTCAAAATAGCTGCAACATTAGATTTTTTTATCATTTGTTTGAATTAATTTATTTGACAAAAAGTTATACCACCAAAAACATTGGGCTCCTCTTTTTGTGAAAACGGTAAAAGTTATAAAGTTCAAGTTTAGGGCTCTGTTACTAACAAAAAAAAATATATTTTTGAAAAAATGTTTACAAAACCTTATACCCCAATCATTTAGCAACGCAATGGTGTATAGTTTATGCCAAAATTCAAAAAAACTTTTTTTTCCCAAATGGCCAACAAAGCCCTATACGTAATTAGTCGGCAGTATTATTTGTTGAGTTGATTATTTCCCTCCAAATAGTAGAAAAAAAAAATACAAAATATGTAAAATTTTGCGTTTGTACCATGCTACGATATCTGAAATATCTACGATTGTAAATAGGACAAAAATTTAAAACAAAAACCATTTTCTGCAAAATACAATAGGCTACATTTTTTGTTAAAAAAGTTTTTTAAAATTATTGTACAAAATGGGTTAAAAATGGTCTTAAATTTGCAGTTAAAAATCATAAAAAGCGGAAATTTAAACTAAAATATTTTTGAAAGGGGCTGACCTGGGGGTATTTTTTTAGATAGGTATCTATAAGTACTAAATTCTTCAATATTTTCATACTTAAATATTTACAGACTTTTAAACTTTCGGTTTTTCTAATAATACCCTATATTTAGGCCCCAATATCTCCAATGGACACAGGGGAATTTTTTTGAATAGATTATATGTAAAGTAAAGTTTAGAAGTCTGTAAAAAAATAGGGGAATAATATTTAGGTCTGAAAATATGTTAGTCACAAGTAGCTATCTAAACAAAAAATATTGACCCCCAGGTCAGCCCCCTTTCAGAAATATTTTATTTTAAATTTCCGCTTTTTAGGATTTTTTATTTTTTGTTTTAAATTTTTGTCCTATTTACAATCGTAGATATTTCAGATATCGTAGCATGCTACAAACGAAAAATTTGAGTCTATTTTTAACCAACTTTGAAAAATAATTTTAAAAAACTACTTTCAGAAAAAATGTAGACTTTCGTATTTTGCAGACAACAGTATTTGCTTCAAATTTTTATCCTTTTTACAACCGGAGATATTTAAAATATCGTGGCATGCTAAAAACGCAATATTTTCCTTGCACCGCAACCTTAAAATGGTAGCCACGAGCAAAGAATTATTTTTTTAAATAATCCATAACCGGTTTTTAAGTATACATATGTTTACACATGCAAAAATTGGGTTACTACAGGCATTAACACTTCTTCTAAAAATTTGAAAAAAATGTTTGAAATGCAAAAAGATGGTATTATCTCTGCGGATCATTATAAAGTATATAAACGTATTTACAAAAAAGTTATTCGAGCTGCTAAAAAAATGGAAATTGATTTTAGAATTTCTAATGCTAAAAATAAAACAAAAACTGTATGGCAGGTTATTAACTCTAAGGTCAAAAAACTAAATGTAACAAAATCAGAATTTTTTATAATAAATAATTCGGAGACAAATGATAAAAATAAGATCGCAAACGGGTTTAACGAATACTTTATAAATTAACCTAAAAATATTGCAAATAATCTAAATCAAAAAAGTCAAACAAATAATAAAATAGAAGGAAAACGAAGCATATCCAATTCAATTTTTTTAGACGCTGTGACTGAAGTTGAAGTTTTGGATATAATTCGTTGTTTAAAAAATACAAATTCCTGTGGAATTGACAATTTCCCTGTCTCAATTATTAAAAAAGCTTGTAAAGAAATTGTCAAACCACTTTCTTATCTTATAAATCTATGTCTAACTGAAGGACATTTTCCAAGTTTACTTAAAATTTCAAAAGTTGTTTGTTTACATAAAAAAGGAGATTCTAAACTCTTTAGCAATTATAGACCGATTTCTCTATTCTGTTTTTTCAAAAATTATTGAAAAAGTAATCTTTAAAAGAATTGTAAAATTTTTAAACGTTAATAATATACTAAATATTAATCAACATGGTTTCCGAGAGAAAAAATCAACTATTACTGCTTTGTGTGAAATTTTAAATTATATTTATAAAAATATCGATGATAAGAATAAAGTAATTGCCTTGTTTATAGATTTATCCAAGGCATTTGACTGTGTGGATCATGATATTTTGTTGCGAAAGCTTGAATCTTATGGTTTACGGGGCAAATGTCTTGAGATATTAAAATCTTATCTAAAAAATAGAAAACAGATTGTGGACTTTTTTGGTATTCTATTCGAGGAACTGGATGTTGAAATAGGTGTTCCTCAGGGAAGCGTTTTAGGGCCTCTTTTGTTCTTACTATATTGTAATGACATTGATAAAATATTAGATATTTTTTGGTGTGCTTTTGCTGATGACTTCACTTTGGTATCATCCAGTCCTTCTATAGATATAATGCTTAGAAGGCTACAGGAAGGTCTACAATCTGTTTCAAACTACTTCGCAAGAAATAATTTAGTGTTAAACCAAAATAAAACTGTAGCAATGCAATTTTATCCGTATGGTGCTTACTATAAGGAAAGCAATCTCATAAGATTAAATAATAGGAGTATTGAGCAGGTTTTAATGACAAAACTATTGGGTATCCATATTGACTTATCTTTAAACTTTAAAGAACATGTCAACTATGTATGCAAGAGATGTTCTTGTAATTGTTTTGCTTTAAAGAGACTTAATCAAATTTGTAGTAAGGATGTTGTGCGAACCTTCTATACCTCAAACTTTTTATCTATAATTCGTTATGGTATAATTTTATGGGGAAACTCAACTTCATCAGATAGAGTATTTGTTATACAAAAGAGAGCTATACGGAGCATGTATGGACTGAAATACAGAGATACCTGCAAAAATACTTTTATTAATCAGCGGCTGTTGACTTTTCCTAGTATTTATATTTTGGAATTGTTAAAGTTTGTTAGATTGAATCTTGCTGATTTTGACTTATTTAAGGATATTCATAAACATGATACACGCTTTGGCGATAATATTGAATATCAAAAACACAGATTAGATTTGTTTAAAAATAACCCTTATTATTCTGGAGCCATCCTGTATAATAAATTGCCCATACGTATAAAAAATTTGCGTTATAACCAATATATTGGAGAAATAAAGGATATACTTATTTCTAATGCTTTTTATTCTGTCGATGAATTTCTAGCATATAATTTAAGATGACTTTTTTTTTCTTTTTCTTTTGTATTCATTTTGTACTTTTTTTTAGTTTAGTTTAAAAAATTGTAACTTTTTTGGGTTAAGAGTTATTGTACTTATTATTTTGACTTGTCCTATGTCAATTTTATTGATCAACTGGAATTAATAAACGATTATTATTAATAAACGATTATTACATAACTTACAAGTTAAGTTACTACAAAAAAATAAAGCCCATGTTATTTTGCATTTTAACCATTTTAAATAAATTTCTATTTGGATCATCTGCCATGCTTAATGATAATTTACTTAAAAGCCTGTATCCTTTAACATAAAAAACTAAAGACATGAATCAAAAGCCTTAGTTATATTCTGTTTAACACGGTTATGGTAATACAAGTTAAATTCGAAAGCTCAAAGAATGTGTTATTTTTAAGATACCTTTTATTTTCTTCCATTTAAATAAATAAATAAATAACTTTATTTTATAGATAAACACACATCATACTGGTCAACGCAAAAGAAATATATAAATAAATATACATAAAAAAATATACTATGTTAACACATATTCCTGCATACAATTCAAGGCTCTTATGTTTTCGGGTAACTTACTGAAGACAAATATACAGGCATACAACCCTTTTCGAAATGCGCCAGCCTATGACGAGGGACGTTAAAATAAATATTTCTATTTAGATTAGACCGGTATTGTTCAAATAAAGATTTATATTTAAACATAAAAACGAGTAACTCATATAAATACAAACCTGTTAGAGTTAGAATTGCATTATTTCTAAAGAGGCCTCGACAGGAATCACTGTATCTCCGGCCCAGAATCGTGCGCATTGCTCGCTTCTGCACCTTAAACAACTCCTACACACGGGCATTCTGTCCCCAGAAAATAATACCTTATCTTAAAACGAACTCAAGGTTTGAAAATAAAAATTTTTCAATGTATCAAAATTCAAGTAGGGTTTTATTACTCGTAAGAAATAATGAGTTGAATTAAGCTTTTTATTTAGGTGACCTAAATGCAGATCCCAATTTAAATTTTCATCCAAGACCAAGCCCAAAAACTTTGTACTCTTAGATGTGTTAAGAAAGGTATTTTCGAATGGAATTATTCTCGGTGTCATAAGATTGGACCGGGAAGTTTAAAAAAAAATTATATTTGTTTTTTCTTTAATTAACATTTACCTTACTTTATTTTAATTTACCTACCTATCTCACGTGATACTGAGGAAGGAGTAGACCGAAATGAAGCATCACCATTGGAGTGCGGGGGGTAACAGAATTGTAACAAAAGTATCACGTGCCTCTAGATATTAAATCAAATTCTTTACAATTGAGCAACATTCTGCAGTTATTGCAGTTATTGTCTTTTATTATTATATGAGTTTAGCCAATGACTCTAGTTTGACCATAACCCAAAACTAGACTCCACTCCATTTTGCCACTTTTGTATGAAAAAATAATAAAAATCCCTTTTGTCTGCCTATCAAGAAAATTTTCCTTCGTTGTCCTCTTACGTTTAATGTGCCCCACTTTGGACATAAATTATGCAGCCAAAATCTGCTCAAATATACTCACCGAGCTTTCCGGAGCTTTCGCGTTTATATCAACTGCTTGATTTGCCTTAACCCTCCTGGAGGGTTCCTTCTTTACTTACCATTTTAGCTAATAACTGTTTGGGATTTAAAATAAGGAACAGTCCATCAACAGTCCATCTTAAAATATGCCAGTAATTCTCAGCATTTATTTTAGGCAAATAAAAGTAATAACATATTTTTGAATACTACTTAACTCAAACATTTGATATGGTCGTTCTCGAAAGTAGTTTGTTAATGTTTTTTTAAGGAGTAAGTTTTATACAGGGTGTTCCGTGAGGAAAGGGAAATATTTTAAGGATGTATTCTAGAGGTCAAAATAAGAAAAAAGTTCTCATAAACAAATGTCCAAAAACGACTCGTAAGGGAGCTACGCCCCTTCAAAGGGGTCCCAAAATTTCGATTTTTTATTAATAACTTCGGAACCCTTTGTGTTAAAGCATCGAGGTTTAGCACGTGATCTATGCTTTATAAAGCCTATCAGCCAATGGTATTTGCAAGTAGTTACTTTAACCAGGGGCGTCCGTAATGGGGGGTCTTATCACTTTTTTGCCCAAAACTTCTTCTGCTCAACTTTTTTGTGGGTTTATTTTTAGAATATTATAACCAAGGTAAAAACACATAAAAAAGGTACTCTTGTTGTAATACCATAGGATTAACTGTTTTCGAAAAAAATACAATTAAATGCAAACTTACACGTTTCTAGAACCAAAAATTAAAACTAAAATGTTAAAAACCAGAATTTTAATTTTTGCAGTTTTGCAGCTAAGAAAAAAAGTTTTATACATGTAGGTTCAAAAATCGATTTTAAAGGTACCATCACCCTTCAAAAATTTTGGGGACCATAACTCCCTTATCATTGATTTTTGGAATTACCTGTATACAAACTTTTTTTCTTAGTTTGTGGTGTACAGTTAACCTACACCATTAAAATTTTGGTTTTCAACAATTTGGTGTTTAATTTTTGGTTCTTGAAACTTATTAATTTTGCCTTTAATTGTATTTTTCTCGAAAACGGTTAATCCTAAAGTATTTTAGTAAGAGTATCTTTTTAATGTGTTTTTACCTAAAGAATACTATTCCAATAATAAACCCACAAAAAACTTTAACAGAAAAAAGTTTGGGGCCAAAAAGTGATTAGACCCCTCTTGTCGCACGCCCCTGGTATAAGTGACTACATGCAAATACCATTGGCTAATAGGCCTTATTAAGAATAGATCACATGCAAAACCTTGTTGCTATAACACAAAGGGTTCCTAAGTTATTAATTAAAAATTAAATTTTTGGTACCCCATTTGAAGGGGCGTAGCTCCCTTATGAGCCGTTTGTGTACATATGTTTATGGGAACTTTTTTTCTTATTTTGACCTATACAGCATATTCTTTAAATATTTCCCTTTCCTCACGGAACACCCTGTATGTAGGTACCAAAATTAAAATAAAAGATATGACCGTCCCTAAATAGCACTTTCGATGCATCAACTTTATGTAGAATAATTAGAAAATATTTTTTTCTACGACTGCTTTAGAATGTAAGCAAATACACACACTTTTCAAACACAGAATGAATTCATTCTAGCTCTAGATATGGTATGAATATTCCGTATCAAGGATGAGCACTTGTAGTGCAATCTCTTGTTTATAAAAGTAAAGAAATCTGCAAAATTAACAAAAATATGTATATTTTACCATGAAATATTGAATAATTTAATGCAATTTAAAGTTTTGCGTTAAAATTACATTAAGTTTATTAGTTTTTCTTAATATTTGACCATTTTTTATCAATTTAGTTCAAAAAATTAAAACTCCTCCATCTTTAACTACTGATTTGATAAAATTATTAAATAACATTAATTGCTTTATTTAAAAATATGTGTCTAGTCACAAAAAACATTGTTTTTAACCTTGTCCGCAGTTTAAAGCCATACAGTGTTTCATATTAAACTTTCTGCTCTCGCGGAATATTGTCTATTCCATACTAGTTATAGAATGTACTATGTTTACCTAATTTTAGCGCATTATTTATATCTTGGCTGTCAGTTCTTTTCTAAACTTATCCAGCTATGATTTTCTTTCTGTCCTTGATACACAAAACTATTTGTATTCCGACTTTAGAAAAAAATACTTTTTTGACATAGAATTTTTAATTTTTTGGCATTCTTTTTTTAAGTGAAGGAGCTTAGACCAAAAATATCAGAATCAGATTTATTACAATTTTAATTTAACATACCGTACGTTTACTATTTTTACTTTGCCATAAAAAATTATTATTTACTTGAAATGTAACATCACAAAAAATAAATCAATAGTTATTTTCTTAACTAGTGTATTAAGTGGATAAAATCACTTAATACACGAGTTGAGAATTTAATTTTAACCAACACCTTTTATTTTTATATAAAAATCTATAATTTTGCAAAAAATTATGTCAAAAATATTAAGATTAAGTTTTCTTAATACTAAAATAATAGGTAGCCATGGCCTAAGTATGCCTATTAAAAATAAACAATTGCTAGTTTTACATTTCTTACAAACGTCAAAATGGACGCGATGATGACAGAATTTTTAATAAAAACAGTATTTTATTCAAAAACTAAAGAATAATTTGGGGTTTTCTTTAATTTTTATGGTTTAGTTAACGTGCTTCTATTTATAGAATAGTTATAATACTTAATTAATAGGGTATGTAACTAATTTTGGATGAGATCAAAAAAGCTGTACGTAAAAGAGTGGGTGAAAAATTTTTTAGTCACTAGTGGAAAAAAAACTTACTTTTGACATTTAAAATAGTGCTCAAAACAAGTATTTCTGTGAAGGTGTTGGATAAAATTATTATATAGATCTTTTTAAACGAATTAGGTTTATTAAAATGTTATAACTTTTAATAAGAAAAAGTCCTTAAAACGTAAACAAAGAGAGTTAAGAAAGTATAGAATTAAATGCTTTGCACTACTTTGTAAGAATAAGGACTAGAATTTGCCTAATTTTTTACACAAAAAAAAATAAATTAATGTAGCAAAATAAGGTACAATATAGCATTGCTGCACCGTAAAAAGTAAACTGAATATTCAGTTAAGAATAGATATGAAATCGGAAGTTATTATCCTATAAAATAACTTTAAATTTTGTTAAAAACACGCAACATTTCATGTCCGTTCTTAAATTCTAAAGTACGTGACTTTAGAACTAGAGTGTTTTTAACAAAAATTAAAGTACATTTGTGTAGGATCATAACTTCCTATTCAGTTACAAATGAATAGAAAGTTATGATCCTATACAATATATATTTTTTTTTGTTTTTGGGGGGATTATTTTTAAAAACAATAGGGATTGTTTAGTTTTCATCCTGTATATAGTAGATTTTGATAAGTCCCTTATGCGGACAAATATAAGGTTTCGTGCTCATGACGTACTAGCTGGCTTAAAGCGATATTTTCAGTAGTTTGAAAGAGTTAGTAAAACAGCACGGTCCGCACAATACGTTAAATTTGTCAGGGGGCGATACTCACGCCAATTTCACTTCCAAAGAACAGAAATAACAATAGTTATTCGTAATGAATCACGCTATGGAAAATACATCCAATAAATAACATTTAACATTTAACATAGGGCTTACGCCATTTCTCCGAGGAAACATCATCTTGGGCCCAAGTACAAGAAGACACCTGGAACAATACAAGTAAGTCCCCTTTGCCTCACGTCCCAAAGGTCCTTCGATAAAACACCCCAGCGGTTAACAGGGATCTTTCCCTAACAGAACTTGATTTTTCCTAAAAATTTTAAGTCGATCGGATTATTCGTTCTTCAGGTTCTTCATGTTTACAAAAATCGTGACATCGGACCGACAGACAGACGGACGGACATTAAAAAAAACAAATTTAAATCCAAGAATGTTTTGTCTAGGACATTTTTTGAATTTTTTTAAACATTCGAAACTACGGTAATAATCAGTTTTAATATCAGTGTATAAGTACATGCATTTTTTCGTTCTTAAATGTAATAAGACTTATCATTATACATTATGTTTTCTTCTCTCCTTGATTTAATATTAATTGAGCCAATGTCGATAAATTGGCTATATAAAAGTGTACGGACATTAAAAAAAAAAGGCTGCTTATTTTTTCATAAAACAAATTTATATCCAAGAATGTTTTGTTTACGACATTTTTTGATTTTTTTTTAAATTCGAAATTCCGTATAATATTATTCTAGCGCAGACGCTGTGAATAGAATAATAATCAGTTTTAATATCAGTTTATAAGTACATGTATTTTTTCGTTCTTAAATGTAATAAGACTTATCATTATACATTATGTTTTCTTCTCTCCTTGATTTAATATTAATTGAGCCAATTTTAGATTTTAAGCTTTCACGGCCATTAAGATATAAAGAACTTTCACTTTCGGGTTTAGACCGTGTTAATGGATTTTCACTTTCCGACGTTTCGTCTCTTACTACTAGAGACATCTTCAGGGATTAATCTGAAACTAAGTTTCGAATCAACTTGTGTCACTATTTATGACGAGTTGTGGTTATTCACCCGTGACGAGGTTTTTCCTATCAAAGACTTCCATATTGCAGGTAAGTGGTAACCAGTGTCCCGATTGATATTGTTAGGATGCTTGATGATTTCTATCGATTCCCGTATCTTCCTTGCCATTTTTCTGTTTTCTGTTAATATTTGTTTTGTTTCAGACAAATTGATTTTATGACCTGTTTCATGTACATGTTCGGCTACTGCCGATAAGGAAATTTGTTTCTTTCTTATATTGCGCTCATGCTCTTGAAGTCTTGTAGAAATTTTTCTCTTAGTTTCACCTATGTAAACCGTACCACAGGAGCAGGGTATTTTATATACGCCTTCTGAACTCAGGGGTATTTTGTCTTTTGTTGAAGTCAAACATTGACCTAATTTTTGGTTGGACCGAAATATAGGCTTAATATTTGACTTCTTCAAAAGTTTACCTATTTTATCCGTGATACCGCTTACATAGGGAAGTATAACTTGTGTCTGTCTGTCATTGTCACTATTGTCCTGTTGTTTGGGTCTGGGATTTCTGTATTTGTATATGGTCTTATTAATGTCTTTTTTGGTATAACCGTTCATGGTCAAGGCTTTGGTTAGTTTAAGGAGTTCTGTGTCTAGGGAATTCTTGTCTGAAATCATGAAAGCCCTATGAACAAGTGAATTAACTACCGAGCGTTTTTGAGAGGGATGGTGATGTGAAAATGAGTTTAGGTATCTGTCAGTGTGGGTTTTCTTCCTGTATACCGAGTGTCCTATTGAGCCATTTTCCGTTTTGTAAACCAAAACGTCCAAAAAGGGAAGTGATCCGTTGTTCTCAATTTCCATCGTAAACCGTATAGATTTATGTTGGGAATTGAGGTGATTTAGAAAACCTTGAAGGCTTTCCATGCCATGGGGCCAAATAGCATAGACATCGTCTACGTATCTGCGCCAAATTTTAGGTTTTAATGGAAATGACTCAATAGCTTTTTTCTTGAAGTATTCCATGAAAGCATTGGCCGCAGGGGGTGATAATGGGGATCCCATTGCGGCGCCTGACACTTGTTCATAGAACTCTCCCTGTATCAGAAAATATGTAGATGTCAGACAAGCTTCAAATAATTTACATAACTTAGGGTCAAGATTTCCAGTTGTAAGTAGGTCTCGTATAATATTTATTGTATCGGGAACGGGAACGTTAGTAAATAGAGATTCTACGTCGAAACTAACCATTATGTCCGAGGGGTCCAGGGTCACTGTCGATAAGGTTTGTACAAAGTGTGTGGAATTTTTTACATAAGACCTAGTTTTTCCAACTAACTGATTTAAGATTTGGGCAAGGTGTTTGGCAAGTTTATACGTAGGGGAACCTATTGTGCTGACAATTGGTCTAAGAGGGGCACCGTCCTTGTGAATTTTAGGTAAACCATATAATTTTGGTACGCGGGAGTCTCGGGGGGTTAGATTATAAATTTCAAGAGGTGTAAGGGAGGATTGTTTAAGTAATTGTGTGATTTTTCGTTCAAATTTTCCAGTAGGATCGGTCTCGAGTTTTTCGTATGTGTCATTGTCTATGAGTTCCGTTATTTTGTTAAAATAGTCAAGTTTGTCCATCACCACAGTGGCATTACCCTTATCAGCAGGCACAACAATAATATCGTCATTACGATTAAGATTCTTTAAAGCTAAATATTCCTCCCTTGTCAGGTTAGACTTAGGTGGTTTTGACTTTTTCAGAATCTTAGCCGTTTCATAACGTACTATCTCTGCATCTACCGGGGGTAATGAAGACAAGGAAGACTCCACTATAGAAATTATTTCGTCTGTTGGTACTGTCCCAGGTGTAATGGCAAAGTTATGTCCTTTGGACATCAAAGAGATCTCACATTCTGTTAAGTTTGTCTTTGACAAATTAACAACAGTGTTTGAATTTACTGGAGGTTTCTCTTTACTATCCAAAGAAGAAAACTTTTTCTTTTGGATTTCTGAGACTTTAACACCAATAGCATGAGCGTGTTCATAAGTTATAGTATTTAGTACATGAAATAAATCAAAATCAATTGTCTTACCCAGTTTCTGATGCAAGCGGTACAGTTGGTCTGATACGTTGTCTAGCTTCCTTTTATCTTCATTTATCCTTTCTCGCACCAGGGCTTCTCCTGCTCTACGATATATTCGATTGGCAGCAATAGTCTTAACGTGATGAAATATTTGTAAACACTTCGGAATTGCCTTAGTGTCACGACACCGCCGTAAGAAGATTAGACTGTTTAATAGTTTCACAAATTTGATTCGAAGTTTGCCAAATAGAGTGGCATCTCGTTTGATTTCCTCCCCGTAGAGGCATCCTATTTTAGATTTTAAGCTTTCACGGCCATTAAGATATAAAGAACTTTCACTTTCGGGTTTAGACCGTGTTAATGGATTTTCACTTTCCGACGTTTCGTCTCTTACTACTAGAGACATCTTCAGGGATTAATCTGAAACTTCAAGAGCATGAGCGCAATATAAGAAAGAAACAAATTTCCTTATCGGCAGTAGCCGAACATGTACATGAAACAGGTCATAAAATCAATTTTTCTGAAACAAAACAAATATTAACAGAAAACAGAAAAATGCCAAGGAAGATACGGGAATCGATAGAAATCATCAAGCATCCTAACAATATCAATCGGGACACTGGTTACCACTTACCTGCAATATGGAAGTCTTTGATAGGAAAAACCTCGTCACGGGTGAATAACCACAACTCGTCATAAATAGTGACACAAGTTGATTCGAAACTTAGTTTCAGATTAATCCCTGAAGATGTCTCTAGTAGTAAGAGACGAAACGTCGGAAAGTGAAAATCCATTAACACGGTCTAAACCCGAAAGTGAAAGTTCTTTATAAATTGAGCCAATGTCGATAAATTAGCTATATAAAAGTGTACGGACATTAAAAAAAAAGGCTGCTTATTTTTTCATGAAACAAATTTATATCCAAGAATGTTTTGTCTAGGATATTTTTTGAATTTTTTTTTAGATAGTATAATAATCAGTTTTAATATCAGTGTATAAGTACATACATTTCTAACACCCCTGCGACTCTTATAGAACCACAGGTGCCACCATTGTAATACCACGGGAACTCCTATTTTAACACCCGCTGGCATCATTGTAAAACCCCAGGTCGCTTAAAGACCTCACTAAGTTTTCTATTAAAAGACTAAAAATAGATAGCGTAGCGCTGCCACCACCCTGGATAAGGGATGAAATGTAGTTACTTCGGAGGAGGTTCGTAGCCCCTAAATATTTATAATCTAACTAGGTTAAAATAACAAATAAAAAGAATAAAATTTAGATTAAATGATTATTTAATAAATAAAATAATAAATTAACAAAGTAAAATATCAATAAAATTTAAATAAAGAATAAATACTAAATATAGAATATTTAATTCAGCGTATTCTCGTAAAAAGGTTAGTTTACATCAATCATCTCATCTTTCTCGAACATGGGTAATAATCCAATTTATGTAGAACACTTTTTATTAATATATTTATTTTATTCTGCGGCGGTTACGATTTAAAATTACTACTAAAAACAAAAAACTCTTTTATAATTTTGAACGGAATTACCCTGCCTACTAATACACCATACTGGCAAGTTTTCCTAAGCTTTTGGAAAACTCTTTTACAATTTTCAGCAGGCAAGCCCTAAACTCACAAAGCGCGTCTCGGAAAATCTCTACATGAGTCTCACTCGATTCTTTAGAATAGACTAACCTAAATTGGTACCTCACAAAAGATATTATTGCAATTGATGAGTAACTTCTAAATAAATAAACAATATTCTTTTTTATGATATTCAAAAATAGCCCGGAGGGTTACACATTTTTTTCTTCCTAAAGGTAATAAAATCATTATACGTTATAACACTCCAGTGTATGCTTTATTCTTGGATTTGAGTAAGGCTTTTGACAGAGTTCATCACCCTACCTTAATAAAAGCTCTCTTGAAACGGAAAGTACCCTACTACATATGCCGACTGATTCAGAACTGGAACTTCAATGCGACTGCCTTCATCCTGTGGGGTTCTACCAAATCTTCTAGCTTCTTACTGCGAAATGGTGTACGCCAAGGAAGCCTTCTAGCTCCTGATTTTTTCAATGCGTATATTGACGAACTTCACTATATCCTGTTGGCAGTTGCCGCTGGTTGTTTCTGTGGTAGTATCAAAGTTAACTGTATTTCATATGCGGATGACATGGTGCTACTATGTCCTTCTTTAGAAGGCCTCCGGTTACTTCTTCGTAGGTGTGAAGAATTCGCGTTAAAAACATTTCTTAAATACAACACGGACAAAAGTAAACTAATGGTTTTTAAACCCCCAGTGTATAGGCATCTGATTGTTCCCTCAATTTCCCTTAATAATACCCCTATCGAGCAGGTATCTAAACTTAAATATCTCGGTCATATAATAGACAATACACTGTGTGATAACTCTGAAATTCAACGTCACTATAAAAACTTGCGTGTTCGTGCTAATATGATCGCAAGAAAATTCAGCAAGTGTTCTGTAGAAGTTAAAAACCTTTTGTTCAAGACTTTCTGTTACGACCTGTACTCAGGAGAACTCTGGTGCAACCACACTGTGGCTTCTTGGCGTACGTTACGCGTTTGCTATAATAATGCCTATCGCATTATTCACAGACTTCCGCGGTATAATAGTGCCTCTGAAATGTTTGCTACAGCCCGAATTAACACCTTGGACGCTCTTCGGAGAAAAAAGCTTGCCAGCTTTGTAGAGCGCCTTTCCTGCACCCAGAACAATCTGTTAAGAGCTGTAGTGTCATCAGATGTTTTCTGGACCTCTACTATTTTTGTTATAATGACTGTAAACCCAACCTTTTTTTTATGTATATATTTTTGTGTATGTTTTATTTTTATTCTTTTTTTTTTCTAATATTCCTATGTGATATGGCTTATATGCTGGAATAAATGCTTTATTATTATTATTATTATTATTTTCTTCTCTCTTTGATTCAATATTAATTAAGCCAATGTCGGCAAATTGGCAATATAAGAGTGTAATCCTGGCACTCTCAGTACCGTCTGCTTTCAATTACAGCGGGTTTCCTTTTACTTTAATGCTATGTAAATTCCATCACACTGGCGAGCGTCGAGAACTCTACACAGTAAAATATTTCCCTAGTTTACTTTTGCAATTTATATTTAAATTTTCAGTGGAAAACTTTATTTTAGCTTGCAAAGGTTTGGTTTATTTATATTAGCCCAGACCTATTTTTTAATTTTAAAAGAGTTACTACACACAGTTGAGCATTGTTTTATACCTATATGGTTGTATTTAAACATAACCTAACTCTTTAAATCATTGGTTTAAATTAATTTTTTCGCAGGAAGAATACGTTTCTGACGAAGAATATACTTTAAAACCAAATAACTTTTACCTCAAGAAGTAATTTCAGACCAATGTTTATGAAGGTGTCATCTTTTTGTTTGTTTATTTACTAACAGAAACGCGATACAGCTTTGTGGTGTAAAATGTAGATGTCGCTAGAGGACTTTCAGGCTACCTAGTAGCGATGTTGCGTAGTTTCCACCTTATTATGAATTCAAATCATTATACTTAAATTAAAAATCTAAAAAACTTTGTTGTGTATACTATAATTATGTTTAAGAATATAGTATATTTAAATCTATTAAAATTAAACTACTAGTTCATATAAAACTCATACAGAACTAATGTTTCTTAAAATATACAATAAAATATCCAAATTATATGTTTCCAATCGGCAACACTGTACCCCTGTCCACCGTAGTTGGTTCACGCTTCAAACAAAGCATACGGTAGATTTCATCATGTTCCTTCTTGAGGAAAAAGTTCTTTGTTTAAAACCCTAAAAATTACATTTTTTACGAATCACACTGTGTGTACAATCCCTTCCTTATTTTAACAAGCTGATCCAATTCTAAGGTCAGATTTAAAATTACAGTTGAATTGTCGTTGGAACCTTTTCTGCCCCAAACTTTTTTGTCTATAGATTTTTTGACATTTTTTCAATAAAGGGGTGCCCGCTATCTAAAATTTTGAGGGTGAGTTGCTTAATATGTATCTTACGATAAAAATGCATATAACCAATTTTGTTAAGGACGAAATTTCCAACTAGTTTTATATGGAACATTTTTTTTATTATATTAATAACAATCGAGTTAATTCAAAAATAGCAATGTTGGGGGTGAAATTGGTTTTTTCCATTTTTCGGCCAAATTATTCATTGGACGATAAAAATGGTTATAATCAAACTTGTAGCTCTTAAAATTATCTATAAATTTCATATATTATAAATTTTTGTAGGTACTTTGGTACGGTTACAGGGGGCGCAACTCGACTTTTAGCGCCCACTGTAACAAAATACTTATGAAAATCCATAATACAGCCTGTTCCAGAACTCGCGTACCGAAATTTAAGAGGTGATTCTACATCCAAAAATATGAAAAAAAGTTTCTATAAAGGTTGGTCCGGAAATGAGCCCTAAGGGAGCTACGGCCCTTCGAAGATAACGTATTGAATGGAGAACAAAAAAAAGCACCAATAAAATTTTAATGCTGCAGGGTGATTCTTCATTTAAAACTGAGCAAAAAAGTATTATACACCAAAACACCTAAATTTAATATTAAAGGAGTAATAGCCTTTTAAAAAGTAACGTTTTTGGTGGCACAAAATGTTACTTCCTCTTAATTGCATTTTTTTTTTCATAACGGTTGCTCCTATAGTGTTACACTATATGATATTTTATATATATTTTTACTCTAGAAATCTATATTTTTTACAACAAATCCAAAAAACATACACATAGAAAAGTTTGGGGCAAAAATGTTTTAAGCCTCATATATTTTGTCCGTCTGGGCACGCCTCTGGATAAATTAAAAAAATAAATTAACATAAACTTATTGCCCTTATTAATACTAGTACACATGCAAAAGCTCGCCGCTCTAGCTTAAACGGTACCCGAGTTATTAATTAAAAACCTTATTTTTATTACAATTTTAAAGGGCCCTAGATCCCTTAGGGCTCATTTCCGGACCAACCTTTATAGGAACTTTTTTTATATTTTTGGATCTAGAATCACCTCTTAAATTTTGGCATGCCAGTTATGGATCACCCTGTATATAAAACTTATAGAAAATTTCAAGAGCTACAAGTTCGCTCATAACTTTTATCCTACGATGAATAATTTGGCTGAAAAATCGAAAAAACCAATTTTACTCGATTGTTATCAATATATTAAAAAAATGATCCAAACAAAAATTGTTGGATATTTCTCCTTAACAAAATTGGTTACGAGCATTTTTATCCTGAGAAGCATATTTAGCGAGATAACCGCACTCACCCCTAAAATTCAAGATAGCGGACACCCCTTAAGCAAATCACCAGGTGAAAAACTAACAGGAGTGTCTTTTTACTATCCACTACTACCCTTTAAAATATCAGGCCGTGTACATTTATTGTAATTTAACACAGGAGTTGATTGTTATTTGACTGGACTATAGGTAATCAACTCTGTACATGATGACTGGTAACTTTTACAAACTCCAATTTATTTATCCAATTTAACGTAATTTATAAACTAGCTGTAATACTTAACTGAAGGTTGTATATGTTATCATTCATCATGTACAGAGGCAATTCATGCAAGACACCAAAAATTTACTTTTTTGTTTTGTTACCCTTATATTTTTCCCCATTTTGGTAGTATCTGCGTAATTACTACGTAATTATAGCTTTCCTGTAACTTGTCGGCACTACCTAATTTATTTCAATTGATCACGTAGCGGTAACCAAAAATACTAGTTGGGAGGGTTTTTTTAGTGGACATAGGAAAGTGACGATTTACTACCCAAAGCTAATTTCGATTGAAGCATGTGACGTTTTATCATTTATTTATATACGTATTATAATATACCTAAAAGCCGGGTACAGGTGTACCTACAAAAAATTTTATACTTTTTACCATATTCATATAGATTTGATAATTCCTATGTATGTAGGAATAAATAAAGCTACGGTTTCCTTCAAAATTTGCAGTCGCTGACGACTGCGACCGGGTAGCCGCGACCGACCCGGTCACGATGTTTTCCTAGGTCTCGTAGTCGCCAGTCGCCATTTTATAAACAGTTGTTGTTTTGTTTGCGAGTTTATGCCTTGCAATCATTATGAATATCTCTAATTATACTTTTAAACTAATTTTCATTGATATAAATAAAAAGTTCTGAAAAATGGCATTTGTTAGCACAAAAAAATTCAAAATCAAAACTGCATTTTACCGGGCAAGTGCCCATAACTCCAACATTAAGGGTTTTTATGAACATATTTATATAAACTCTATTTTTAATAATTACTATATTTTTGATTTGTTAAGCCTTTATATACAAGCGTATAAGCCAATCGGAGTCAGTTTTGTTTTTAAAATTTAATAGTTAGTTTTTCAAATAAAAAAAAAATAGCCCGATAGAAGATTTAATTTTTAGTCCTAAATTGTTAGTTTTATCACATAATAATAATAAATAATTAATAGAACATGAAAAAAAAGTGAGTTTGTTTAAAGCCGAGGTTAAACCATCGAACAGCACGCCGCTGCGCGCCGTTGGTATGCATAGTATGCATATTACCGGACAAATGCCCATAACTCCGAAACTAAGCATTTTTAGAAACATATTTATATATTTTTTTTTTTTATTAATACAAATCATTCTTTAACAATATTAAAGATAAATGATAAAAATTATTATTAGTGATTGTTATAATACCGGGTTATAGAATAATCTATTCCAAAAAAAAACTTATACATACATGTATCTAAAAATGCTTAGTTTGGACTTGGTGATATGGGCATATGCCCTATAATATCACAGCTAGTCCGACGCTACTTTTGATGATTGCTGTATTATATATATTTCAATAAATTTCGCATTTTTTGCTGTGTATATTTTAAAAGAAAAATAATCTAATACTAAGTGGTTGTGACAATATGCCGGGAAAAATTTACATATAAATCAAAGTCGTTGTTTTAAATCCGGACTAACGTTCGACGGAAACCGGACTGTTCCAGAAATCGAAGTTGACATGGAGTTTGTTTCCTTTACAGAACGTCCATAACTTAATTACATTTGAGGCGTTAAGGAACCAAGGGATGCAAATGGTCAATTATATAAAAAAGTTATGAAGGATTTTTTTTTAATGTGATTCATTGCATGTAATGATTCCTCCGTGACCATAATTTTACATAATGAAACAATTTTAACATTATTATCAGTACCAGGCGCATTTCTAGTTATAGTCCAGTCTTCAAGTCAATAAAAGAGGCTTTACCTGGAAATAATTCAGGGAGTTCAGATTTTTGGTTTATTGGGTACGGTTTAAGGCCACAATTTTGGGACAATGAACTCGATTTGGAACTGTCATTTTTTAACGTATTTTTCACAAAAACGGACTTTTTAAAATACCTGAAGATCGGTGCATCCTAGGACAAAAAACGTTTGATATGAAAATAAAGAGGACCAAATCTCCAACATTTTTTGTGTCATGTATTTTTTTGTACGACTTATAGCTAATTCACGGCACTGCCTTAAACGTTACACTGTAGGGTTTTAGATTTTTCTTTATAACTTGGTAGGAAGGTTTCTTATGCTTAATACAATGGTGATTTTATCGAAAATCGGTTTACTCGAGATAATGGGGCAAAAATGTGTGAATTATTTAAAAAAAAAATAATTTAATACATTTTTTTAATTTGCACCCAAAATGTTCTAAGGAGCATGCCTAACCGACGATAATGAACAATTTTGGTATTTCAAAAAAAAATTAAAAATCTAAGAATGTATAGTATAACGTTTAAGAGATATTTTAAAAATCCGTTTTTTGTGAAAAAGACGTTAAAAAAATAACAGTTCCAAATCGTGTTCAACGTTTGTTTTTTGTTTTTTTTTTTTATATGCGGCCATTATCCCTACCCAATAAGACGAAAATCAAAACTCCCTGAATTATTTCCAGGTAAAGCATCTTTTATCGACCTGAAGACTGGACTACAACTGGAAATATCCGGGGTACTGATTATTATTGCGTTATTTTTTTTTTCTATCTAAAGCAAAACTAGATGAAACGTTGCAAGCACCCTGTCAAAACATCGGCACTATTGTACACTAGAGCCATCTAGTTTGCAAATTTCAAACTAGGTGTTTTGTTTAATTTTAAATTCTGTATCTTTAAAACATTATATTCTAGCAAAAAACTGTATATAACATTTTTTATAGGGCTTAAAAAAAAACTTTTATTTTAAATATAATTTTTTGAAATCGGGTTATAAATATGTGAGTTAGGCTAAAAAAACCTTTTACTGCTTTAAACGCCAATATCTCGAAAACAATGCGTTTTAGGAAAACGTTGTTTTTTAAGATTTTTTGACCAATTTAAAATTATCTTTTATATAAGTGCTAAATTAACCAAATACAATAATAATTGCCTTAATTATAAACAAAAAACCCTAAAAATAGGAGTTTTACCCTATTTTTACCCCCTTACCCCCAATCGTTTACCCCCAAAATATAATCAGCTCTTCGGAATACGATAAGAAACAATATGCAAAAAACCGCAAGTCGATATCTCATGTAGAAATGGAGTTAGAGAGTATACACCCAGACAGACAGACAGACAGACAGACAGACAGACAGACGGACGCAAAAATTTTTTTTACTGATTTCGACTCAGAATGGTCTAAAATGTCGAGAAATGTGAAGAAAAAACGTGATCAAAGATTTTGACTTTTCGGCGAAGATTTCAATACATCGGCACTCTTAGTAGCACTAAGTGCCGATGTAATTTCTATTTTATTCTATTTTTTATTCACAGCTGTTTGAACTCCATCACAGAATATCACCTAACTTGGATGGTATGCATAAAAGGATATTATCATAAATTTAACTTTGGTAATTTGCAATTATGGCTCGTCAACAAAAGCAAAACCTGCACTGTAAAAACTGCATGTAAAATAATGTAAAAATACATGAATTTAAATAGTACGGAATAGTAAATTTACTATTCTGGACTATGCATAATTCATGAATTTATGTAAAAGAATGTAAAATAATGTAAAATAATATAAAAGAATGTTAAAGAATGTAAAAGAATGTAAAAGAATGTAAAAGAATGTAAAAGAATGTAAAAGAATGTAAAAGAATGTAAAAGAATGTAAAAAAATATAAAAGAATGTAAAAGAATGTAAAAGAATGTAAAAGAATGTAAAAAAATGTAAAAGAATGTAAAAGAATTAAAAGAATGTAAAAAAATGTAAAAGAATGTAAAATAATGTAAACAAATATATATTTACATTGATTTACATATTTTTACGTGATTTTACAATGTCGGGCTATGTTATTTTAAGACGCGCGTGCGCTTTGGACAATAACCAAGAAGGCGTCGCATCATGAGACGGATCGTTTAATATTGTTATTGTAAGAGAGATAGCGACGCATGCTGCTAGGTTAAAGTGTTAAAAGGGTAAAAAAAGGTAAATATTATTTATGTACGATATTTAAATGCTTTATTTGTGGCCTAAAATTTACATTAATTATAAATTACGATCTTTATCAACCAATAGATCTTTAAAGAAAGATGTAAGCAGTTTATACTCTTACTAAAGGTGCAAATCGTTTGGTTTATTAAACCAAATGAACTTTACGCTACGACATTTCAAAAAAGCTTTGACACAGAGACTTTTTGTTTTGGAACAAACATTTTCTAAGTAGTAAATATATTTTTTCAATTTTCAAGTCTCAAAGCGTTCTTAAAATATCGTAGTGTTTAAGTTGTTTTAAAAGCACTTTTAATATGAATGTATGTATTGTAAGCAAATGTATGTATTGTAAGCAAATATAAAAAAAAATCGTTCAAGCTGATCGTTTTTTTTAAGTTTGTTTTTGTAATAAAAAGTCTATGCAAAATATTACCATTCTAGACTATGTAATTTTTAGCGTTCCGGTCTATTCAAAATATTACCATTCTGGACTATGTAATTTTTACCGTTCCGGTCTATGCAAAATATTACCATTATGGACTATGTAATTTTTACTGTTCCGGTCTATGCAAAACATTACTATTACGGACTATTTAATTTTTACCATTCCGTTCTATGGCAACATATTACCATTTACGGACTATGTAATTTAATGTAATTTATTTTTACCGTGTAATAAATGGGTAAAAGTTCTGTAAAAGATGACGGTATTTATGTATCATTGGGTGATAGCTTCATGACTAGACATCGGATTTTAGCGATTCGTGACGTCAAAATGCATAGCCGGGTACAATAAGTTATATATATAAATGATATATTTTCGTTTAATATTTACAAAAATTAATATTTGGAGGTTTTGAATGAAATGAAATGAATTTTAAAAAACTTCTATCTTCACCCTTTTATATATTTTTTTAAGTTACCTGACAAGAGTTGGCAACTGGAGTTTTTCGTCTCGCTGAAAACAAATTTGATATTTAAAAAAATCTACCCTCCTCCTTAAGGGAGTAAAACCACCCTTATTCATATTTTTTAATTAAAATTCGTAACTAGGGGTTTTGGGTCTGATATAAACGAATGTAAGATTTTTACAAATCTATCTCCACCCTTTAAGGGAGTAGAACTACCTAACCTTTTTACTTTCCCGAGAAAAGTCTTGCGTTAAAAAAAAAAAGAATGAAAAATTTGTATTTCTTTTTTACGTTTGTTGACGATTTATATCCAAAAATGATTTACGTAAAAAAAAATCTGTCTTTCGGTCTGTTAATCTGTCTAACAGGTTGCTAGGCAGCTAAGCATGCTTATCCAAAGTTCTAGGCTGGCATTGTTTTTGGTAAAAATGGGGTAAAAACAAGTTTTTTCAATTTTTTTTTTCATTTTTTTTTCTTTGAATTTATTTTATTTTTTTATTTTTTTTTTGAATTTGGTTTTAGTGAACCTAGGCCTAAAGGGGAAATTATTATGTTGTTGACAGCAATGTAGGTACCTACCAAATTTTATTAGATTAATTTAAAAGCAAATGTAAATATGGGTGGTCCTATGGGTTATACGGGTTATATGGGTAAAGACAGACTATTTAAAAAATGATTTTTTTTTCAGCGAGACGAAAAAACCCCAGGTTATAATTCGTATCGGGTTACTCAAAAATTATAAAAACGGGTGGTTCTACCCCCTTAACGGTTGAAGATAGAAATATAGCCACTCTAAAAACCCCCAGATACCAATTTTTATAAATATTAAACATAAATAATATTTCTATAATTTTTTCCCTTATAAAATTTTTGGGATGGATTATCTCGAAAACTGTACCAACGGTGTTTTTTTATTGACAAATTTAGATTCGTCATCACAAATTGTGCAAGTAAACATGTAGATAAAGCTGCGCATAAAATAAAAATTTAAATTTTTTTTGTTTTGTTGAAGTTGATTATATATCTTACCTAAAACCTAAACAATGCAAAATCATATTTTAAAAAAATGCAATGTATTAAAAACAGTTGGTTCTGCAGTGGGAGTACTGCTTATAGAAAATCATTATCTCCCAAACAGTTTTATTCAATTACCTTACCATGTTTTTTCGTAGCTCAGCCAATTAATTGAAAATATCCTACACCCTCTTTAATTATTCGAATCCTGTACTTTTTTGTTTTGTTCAATTTCTCTTCATTCAATTCGTTCTCGTTTGGACTTTTTCTTTGATTTTTATTCAACTTATACAGCAACTTAGACTGCAGGATAAATAAAATTTATTTTTAATTAAAAATATATAAACAAGCCTTAACATACACAAATTTAAATAAAGAACTGAGAAACAATCGGATCCGATTTTAATAGCTTTATCTCTTTTCAATACGAATCAAAATTTTGGTATTATTTACCGATTGTTATTTTACCAAATACTGTATTGTACTTTAAAGAAGATCAATAATAAAACTTAAAGTATATATTAGGGTGGAGCGACATTTTTTTTTTCTCCCAATCATATAGCACTATGTACCAAAAGTTGCCTGTATTATAGAACATAACCAGTATTTTTTTTCATTTTTTTTTTGGAATTGTGGCCTTGAATATAATCAAAATTTAAGAAATTTAAAAAAAGAATTGAATAAACCAACGACACCCTTTCCATTTAAAAAAAGGTCCCCCATGCCCCCCTGCCCACATTTCAAGAGCTAAATGTATCCAATATATGCTAAAAAATAACCAACGACACCCTTTCCATTTAAAAAAGGTCCCCCATGCCCCCTGCCCACATTTTAAGAGCTAAAAGTATCAAATATATGCTAAAAAAATAGTTTAAGTTGTCTTATTTAGGATTTCTAAATTTGAAGTCGATATCTCAACTCGTTCAAAAGTTAAGAGGGGGGAGGTGACTTTTGGACCGCTCTCTATTTTATTTATTTAGTGACATTTGGTATTTATTACTGTACTTGTTATATTAACTAGGTAGTACTACAATGCCAGTACTGTATACAGTATATATAGAGCGGTCCAAAAGTCACCCCCCCCCCTCTCTTAACTTTTGAATGAGTTGAGATAACGACTTCAAATTTAGAACTCTTAAATAAGACTTAACTTAATCTATCTTTTAGCATATTTTTGATACTTTCAGCTCCTAAAATGTGGACAGGACAAGGGGACATTTTTTTAAATAGAAAGGGGGGTTGTATGATACATCATTTTAAAGCAAATAAAATTATCTATTAGACTGTAAATTTTTTAATGTTTTAAACAATTTTTTGAAGGTTTTGATTTTTCAATTTTTTGTGCTAAAAAATGCGATTTTGTATTTTTTATTTATGTCAATTAAAATTAAAAAAAGTATAATTTACGTTTTTTCATCTTGAAATTAGTAATTTTTAAAAAATTGTTTGATTTTTTTTAGAGAAATTTTTACCATTTTCAACGCTATTTAAAACCCAAAAAAAATGCACCTTTTTAAAAATTTATGCTTATACCAAATTAAACAACCCCTTAACAAAAAAATAACCTCGAAATCTGTACTTTTTATTGAAAATAAACACAATATCATATTAAAATAAAAGTAAAGTGTGACAATATTTTTAAATGTATAATTACATCGCTAAAAAGTTTAATATTTGTACGTTGAAATGTTTTTTTAAACTAATAAATAAGTTAAAAAATAAAAAAGTTATGATAATAAATATAATCGATTGTTTTTACCAATTTTTTCATGCTACTGCCCATATTTTTGGCTCCAGAAACTTCAGTTTAAAAGTAAAATATCAAAGATAGGTGACCTTTTGGTGTTCGTTGAAATCAGGTGGAATGATTCAATTAAGATACTACAATAGCATTTTCTTTGTGTAAGAAAAAGCTCTTAAGAACCTTCAAAATTTTTTTAGTATAACATAAACAATTCAATATTTTTTTTCTTCTTTCAATAACTCCCCGTAAAATCTCGGTAACTAAATTAAATCTAAAACTTTTTTTATGTTTATATGATGATATATGATTTATGGAACTCCACGAAAGTTTAGTTAACATTCATTAGTTTTTACAATTACCAAAACTATAACAACGTTAAGTATTACTGTAACAACCAGTGAATATTAACTAAACTTTCGTAGGGTGCCATAAAAGCAAAAACGTTTAGTATTTACTACGGTAACGGGCTCTCAGTGTATATTTCAGGAGGTGGAATTTTTGTAAAAATAGCAGTAAATTTTAACCATAGACAAGGAAAGACCTCCAAAGCCGTTGCGGGATACTGTGATAAATGTGCCTGGCGCATCTGAGATAAACTTGCACATGCTCACTACTATTGTTGTTTTTGACGAGTATTTTTAACCTTAGTTTTGTGTGTCAAATAAAAATTGTAAAAAATTCAACAAAAAACAACAGTATCTAGGAAGAAACGTCGAAATAGTTTTTTAAAATTATTTTATAAGAATTTTTCGAGGTGTGTGAGTTTCGGGATTTTGTACACCTACTTTGAGTACACCAGGGATTGACCCTTTGCTCTTCATAAAGCAACAATACAGGTTAGGTTTAAAGTTATAAACAAATGCAGCAAAAAAACAATTAAAACACAGTAGAAGTCGAAAAATGAACAGAAACAAACGACGATCTGACAGTACTGACAGTATAAACAAACTACTAATAATTCGTCACCCCAGTATTGGTTTGCCATATCTCTATTTTTG
Organism: Brachypterus glaber; assembly: GCA_958510825.1. Taxonomy (NCBI): domain Eukaryota; kingdom Metazoa; phylum Arthropoda; class Insecta; order Coleoptera; family Kateretidae; genus Brachypterus; species Brachypterus glaber. Next base: position 87,450,270 of record OY294045.1, on the reverse strand, counting down.
GACATTTTAAGATTATTACTGGGGGATTTTCGGAGATAAGACAAATGAATACTGGGGTGATGAATTGTTTTACGACCGACAGCATTTCACAGCTGATAGAGATGCCTACTGCGCAAGGTCAGATATATTGCGTTACGTCATTTTGCTGACCCGTTCTGTCACAAAATAACCTTGCGCAGGCTGGACTAATGGTTCTCTTTCTTTCTCTATGATTTTAACATTTAAACTACAGTAGTAGTAGTAGTAGTAGTAAATTTTTGGGTTGGCCAAAGCCGGACAACTAGGCCATTTCTGGCCCTTTTTGTCACCCCAGGCAATCCCAGCCATTTACTAAGAGATAAGACAAATGAATACTGGGGTGATGAATTGTTTTACGACAGACAGCATTTCACAGCTGATAGAGATGCCTACTGCGCAAGGTCAGATATATTGCGTTACGTCATTTTGCTGACCCGTTCTGTCACAAAATAATCTTGCGCAGGCTGGACTAATGTTTCTCTTTCTTTCTCTATGATTTTAACATTTAAACTACAGTAGTAGTAGTAAATTTTTGGGTTGGCCAAAGCCGGACAACTAGGACTTGCAACCTGATCCTGTCGTATCTGACACACTCGGCTAAGTAATGAGAGGATGTTTCATCCTCTTCGCACTCTGGGCATAGCGGACTCTCTAGAATCCGCATTGTTGCCAGGTGCTTCCTTAGCCTGCAGTGACCCGTAAGGACCCCTACAAGTTGTCTGAGTGCAGTTCTTCCTTTTTCCAGCAACCAGTCGGTCTTTGATTTGCTTGGGTCAGCCAGGAAGTCCCTAGCTTGCCGGCAACCGTCGACCGCTCTCCATTGCTCCTTTAGCTTGGTATAAGCCCACTCATCGAAAGCGGTCTTTACCTGCTTCCTTGTAACACCCAATATAGGTTCCGGCCCCGTGCAGGCTATCCCTGATCCGAGTCTTGCAAGTTCATCTGCCTTCTCGTTTCCGGGAATTCCACTATGACCCGGTACACATACCAGTTGAATGTTTTTGGTCCTTGCTAGCTCTTCCAAGGCTTCTGCACACTCCCTGACAAAAAACTACAGTAAATTTAATTATATCCGGCTCTGAGTACAGGAATACAAAATTAATACATACATCGTTTTAGTTTAATTATTTTTTTTGCCAGTCTACTTTTCACAAACAAATATTTCAGTAAAAATTGCATGTGAAATCCCATAGGGTTTTTTCCAGTTTCATCTTTTATTATTTATCTAATTTGATGTGGGCGATATTGGTGTATACACGGGATATAGGCCACGTGGTTTTTATAGCGGAGCCCTAAACACCGATTTAGGTTTTCTCGGGAAATAGTATACACAAGATTGTTCTGTTATTGGGCAAAACCCAGCAACATAAGTTTAAATAAAAACACACACAAATTGTACACGGAGAGAATCAGCTCCTGTTCTAGTTACTAACTGTTGTGTAAACATTAATGGCCATTTCTCCCGTTAGATTAGACAGGGACAAAAGTTCTACCCAAAAAGGATAGAAGACATACATACACTCCCACTTTCACCCAACCAAACAAATTCTGTATTTGTTCTTTGTTGAACAAATACAATATTTACTTGACCTAGCGAAAAGTGTAACTATATTATTTTTATTAAAGAAATTACTGGCGCCATCTAAATTTTAGTAGAATTATCTTATTCTACAGATTCACATTAGCTATATTCGTTCGTGCCGCTCAGTGCTACACTTTCCGGCCAACCAAATAAATACTGTATTTGTTGTATGAAAAACAAATACAGTATTTATTTCGTTGGCTGGAAAGTGTAGCACAAATGAGATAGAGATAGGGTAGACGTCTTTTGTTTCATAATTCTAGTTGTAGAGAGCTCCATTGGTATTTATTAAAAAATTTATGGTAGTTTAAACTTTTTGTTTAGTTTCGTTTACCAATAATTTAGGTACTGATTCTTGTTGATAATTTAATAACAGGAAATAAAATATTTATCATTTCTTGCATTAAATTTTACTAACAAAACTTTACTAATTACCAAAACAAAACTTAAGTTTTTATCTGTAAAAGAAGACGATTAAATGAATCATTTTTTGCATATTCGCATTTACAATTTCATGAAACACCGAGAAAATGTAAAAAAAAAACTAGTTAATAAGTGTCGGTCTGTCTGTCAGCCTGTAAGTCTGTTTTTTAACCCTATCACTTTTAAACAAAAAAAAAACGATTTAAAAAAATCTTTTACCAAAACCATTAAGCACCTTTTTGGTTAAAATTGGCATAAATTAATTTACCCTGGGTAAGGGGGACAAATGAGTCAAACATTTTTTTTTGGCAACAAAATGCTAATTGTTTATACAAGACAAAAATTCTTATACTGTTAAAAAGCATTTTAAATATCTAAAAACGTTTTTAATCGTTTTTGTCATAGGAACATTGAGTTTCAAAGATATTTCCACCAGTCCAGAAAGGGTTTAAACTTGTTTAAGATTTAGTTCTGCCTTAAAATAGTGTATTAATGTTACTGTGTTTTGAATACTTGCTGCGCATTGTTAAATGTTATTGCGTTTTGATTTGCTTAACACTATTGTTTTAAATTAAATTATTGAAATTGGATATGCCTAATATTATTGAAGTTAAGGTTTGTTACAACTTGGGGAAATTGGGTAGGTATTTCTATTCTCCAAGGCGTGTTTGAATCAAATACAATACGTTGGTTACGACACAATGGATTTTACTGCTTTACGTAATTAAAAGTGTTATGCAGTATAAACGACATTATTTAATAGCTTAGGAAATTATGTTTTGGGGAGTTCCTTAAACTTATGAAAATTTGTGACAGGGGCAACTGGCTAATAAGCCACCACTCGCTAGGGGTTATAAGTTGGTCTGGCGTCACAAAATATATAAATAATATTTAAAAAGTTAAAAAAGAGTGTTCAAACATTTCCCAAAAAACTACTGTATTAATCAGTTCCTTTATTCATAATAAATTAATATAGCACCTACATCTTTTTTGTATTACAAAAATTTGGCAGAAAAATTAAATAAGAAGGCGTGCGAAATAATATTATACATGTGTGGGAAATTTTTTCAAAATATTTACCATCCTATTAACCCTGAAACCTGATTGGGGTCTTAATCTTACACCAATTCTTGGTTTAAGATAATATGATCTTGAAGCAAGAGAATCATTATCTTAAATCAAGATTATAATTATCTTCATTTAAGATTATATTATCTTAAACCAAGACTTGGTGTACGATAATATGATCTTGGTTAAAGATAATATGATCTTGAATCAAGATAATTACATACTTGGTTTAAGATAATATGATCTTAAATAAATGGTTTAAGTGGCTTTGATTTAAGGAAATGTCCTTAAATCTAGGACCTCAAATGCCAAGATCCCGGCATTAAAACATTTGGAGGCCTCACCCCTTAAATTTGTAAGAGTATCATCCCGTTTTTTTTTTAGAATTTTTGAAAAAAATCTAGGTTCCTCACAACCATTTTTTAAAAAGATATGTTTCTTTAGCTTTTTTATTTTTTTCCAAAGGATTTTTTATTTAAATCTTTTTAACACAGCACGGTATAAACGGATAGTAAATGAATAACCTCAAAAAAAATCAGAATGATTTCTTTCAAAATGGCGGAGCTGTGCCCTTTTAAATTCGAAAATGCACTAAATTGCTTTATTTTAAGAGTAATGACATCCACAAAAATTTATTTTTCATTGTCTTAAAATATTGTGCTTGCAGCCCAAAAACCACTATATATTTTTTTATTGGATATACGGTGTATCCAGAAAAAATAATATATATTTTTTTTAGCGTTTTTGGAAAATAGATTCGGGTTTTAGGCAATTTAATTAAATTTTTTTAAGTTTTTTTTTTGTCTCTAGACAAATTATGATATAAACAAACATAAAATTTGTAGTAATTTTTTGATTGGATGTATAGGTATATTTTAATAATAAATACTACAGATTTTATGTATTTATATTTCGGAATTAATCAAAAGATAAAAAACCTTGAAAATTAAAACTAAATTGAATTTAAAATTTTGGTGGATCACCCTAGTGCCCATAGTATCTAATACAATTTTGTATCGAGAATGGTCCCTTTATTTATTTATGCCAAATTGAGGTTTTATAAAACAGACTATAGCAAAAACAAGGTATGAAATTCAGGCAAGCTGTGCTATCGTAAAATATTTTTATGTTTGGCAATAAGGCCATTCAATTTCAGACGATGGCGATTTTAAATAAGTATCAAATATTGTATGTATCATAAGGTTTCAGAAGAGTCAAGAAACGGAAGTTCTCGTCTTGATTGTCGAAAATCTCGGTTTTCGAGATTGGCCATAACTCGACGATTATCTTCTTGTCTCATCCTTCGAAAGTTTTAATGATTAAGTTATTGTCTCCTCTCTTGAGTGTCTTGATTTACGAGACTCTCGACATTATACAAAGTGGTTGACTTTAGTATAACGCGTCGAAACATTCCCATATAAGGCAAGACTAGTTTTTATTGTTGAGAATGATTGTACAGGGTTATTCAGAAATAAGTTCGAGAAATTTAAGAGGTGATTCTACGTTCAAAAATATGAAAAAAAGTTCTTATAAAGGTTGGTCCGAAAATGAGTCCTAAGGGAGCTACGACTGTTTAAAATTGTAATAAAAATAAAGTTTTTAATTAATAACTCTTGTACCCTTTAAGCTAGAACGACGAGCTATTACATGTATACTAGTATTAACAAGGGCAATAAGTTTATGTTAATTAATTTTTTTGAATTTATCCAGAGTCGTGCCTAGACGGACAAAATATGTGAGGCTTAACACATTTTTGCCCCAAAACTTTTTTATGTGTATTTTTTTTATTTTTTGTAATAAATATAAATTCTTTCAGTAAAAATACATAAAAAATGTCATATAGTGTAACACTATAGGAGCAACGGTTTAAAAAATGCAATTAAGAGGAAGTAACATTTTGTGCCACTAAAAATGTTACTTTTTAAAAGGCTATAACTCCTTTAATATTAAATATAGGTGTTTTCGTGAAGAATACTTTTTTGCTTAGTTTTTAGTAAAGAGTCGCCCTGAAGCATTAAAATTTTATTGGTGCTTTTTTTGTTTCCCATTTAATATGTCCATCTTCGAAGGGCCGCAGCTCCCTTAGGGCTCATTTCCGGACCAACCTTTATAGGAACTTTTTTTCATATTTGTTTAACGTAGAATCACCTCTTAAATTTCTCGAACTTATTTATGAATAACCCTGTATATTAGTCTGAGAGCTGGTGACCGTTTTTATTTCATTTTTTTCTCCCGGCTGTATTTTATATATTTCTTAAAGTACACTCGTATTAAGCTATTTCCAAATTGCTAGGCTCCGTATCCATTTCCTTTGGGTGCTCGAAGCTCCAAAAGCTGTTGCAATGAGCTACAAATAAATCTATTCTTAACTTGCCGTGTAATACACATTTCATTTAATACATTCAGATTAAGCTATTATTATAGTTATAGGGGAAGTCGGGGTTAAATGGGCAGCTTTTTTCGAGTTTTTAAAAAACCTGTAAACAATTTTCAAATATTTTCTATAGCAAAAGGTAGATTATTACTATAGTTAGAACATATTAATAGTTCAGACAAATATTATTTATATAAAAAAAGTTATTAACGATAAAGCAGTTAACCCCGCTGGACCAGTTAACCCCATAGGCCAAGGTTAACTGGACCACTACTCAGGGTTAGCTGGTCCACTAACAAAAATATATTGTATTGTAATTATTGTGAAGAAAATCAAATGAAATTTAATTCTAACATAAAAATAGACAACATAATATGTTAAATATTAGATATATCTCAGGATTAATTGGTCCGGGGTTAACTGGACATGGCCCAATTAACCCCGAACTAATTAATATTGACATGAGTGATTTTGACCATGTCCAGTTAACCCCGAACCAGTTAACCCTGAGTGACACTACTGAATGAAACCATAAAATTTTAATACTTAATAATATATTAGAAGGCGGCAATTATACAGAATAATTAACAAAATATTCAATATGTAGAGTAAATATCACTAGAATTTGCACTAATGCGCCAATAATAATAAACAAACTTGATAAAATGCAGGTGAACCAGTTAACCCTGACTTCCCCTACACAATAATTCTGGGGCCAAGGGGTAAGAACAGTCTTTAAAAAGTACTGAATGGTTTTGCATATATGGTATCCTACGAAAGTTTAGTAAACATTAACTGGTTATTATAGTAATACTTAACTTGTTATATAGTTATTTAAAATTAAAATTATTGACCCTATTAAAAATACACCGTGTATAAAGGCAGAAATTTTAATATTCGAGTTACAATTAAGAGAAAAAAATATAAAGATTAAATTAAACTTTTATATTTTTAAAATAAAAATCTAATCTAATTTGTTATTTTAGATTTGATTGTTATTTTAATAATAAAAAAGTTCAATTAAATTCTTACTTTTTTTCTCTCTCTTATTTGTAATTATCCAAGCTATTTAAAAAATTACCATTTAAATCTGAAAATATAAATCTTAATTACCTGGCATAAGGTGTATTATATACCCTCGCTGTAAGTAACGGCCACACAAAACCCTTGGTTATCATAAATTTTCATGATTAATTACTGACGGAGATTTGTATAGGCCGATTTGTTTTTGGTTCATAAAGGATTACACCGCCACACAGAAAAAAAATGTTCTGATCTGGGGTTCTGACCATGTTTACAATATGTTTTGGGGGTCGCTGAATCCGAATCCGATGTCTATTTGACCCCATTACATCAAGATTTTGCAATAACCTCAAAAAAACCAACACGGGCACACAAAAAAAAATAATCTCGAGTGCGGCAGACCAGACTAGTCAATTCTTCATTCAACGTATTTAGGCATTTCATTAGTTAAAACTGACAAAAATGTAGCCAACATATATATTTGTCTGTCTTACTCCCACAGCTTTGTTCTAACAGAGACAACAATAACAGTTACTGGTAATTGTTTATGTTCAGGCCTGAATATACCTACTATTTGTTTACAAACAAACCGAGATGTTGGCGATACTTTATATTAACGGTATGCGTATTCTAGATAGAAGAGTTGTTAGTTCGTTGGTACATGTACAGACTGGACTCAAGTTTGGAGCTATTTATTTTGACTTCATAACAAAATCGAATCTAAATATCGTCGTATTTTTCATAATATCGATACCCAAGCAACAAAGTCGTAACTCATCCCTATTGAAAATGACGGGTCTGCGCGGGTATAAATGTTGCATAGACCGGACTTGAGCGGGTGAATTTCATCCGCTCAACTGTCATTTTCAGCAGGGATATATTGTAATTTGTCACGACAGCCTAATTTCTAAAATATTGTTTTTTTATTTAAAGGTGGGGAAATGATTGAAGTGGAAAGGGAGCCATGCGATACATCATTTGAAAGCTTATAAAATTCTATATTTAACTGTATAAGTATTTATTATTTATTTGTTGTATGTTTCTGATAATATTCAAGTTTAAAATGTCATACTTTAGTATTTTTATGTAAACTTTTGGTTAAAATAGCCTGTGGAGAAATCTGAGTTGTACAACCATGTGTGTACCTATTAGATCATATATACATAGATATGGCATTAATGTTGATTTGTTTTAGGTAGAACATATACAAAGCCAATTGTAAACAAACCACTATAGCGGTTAGGTTGCGAGGAGGTGAAGTATAACATATTTGTTAACAAACCACTATAGGGGTGGGTGGTTACCAGAAGCGGGAAGGTGAAATCTACCTGGATATAGCAATGAAAACATTTCGGTTTGACGTGGACTCAATGCGCATCTAGGAGGGGATATATGATCTAATGTGTACCTATGAGTACACAGAAAAAAAGGATATCTTGAACCAAGGCCGCCATGGCTTTCGATATGTTTAACGCAATGACTGTCTTGAATCAAGTCCGCCGTGATCTTCTCATTTGAGGTCCTAAATTTAAGGACATTTCCTTAAATCAAAGCCACTTAAACCATTTATTGAAGATAATATTATCTTAAGCCAAGTATGTAATTATCTTGATTTAAGATCATATTATCTTTATCCAGGATCATATTATCTTGCACCAAGTCTTGGTTTAAGATAATATAATCTTGAATGAAGAGAATTATAATCTTGATTTAAGATTATGATTCTCTTGATTCAAGATCATATTGACCCCACAGTCAGGTTCCAGGGTTAATAGAATGGTAAATATTTTGAAAAAATTTCCCACACATGTATAATATTATTTCGCACGCCTATGAAATACGATACTTTCTTACTCTGTTAATCGTGTGAAATTTGGTTTCATAGGTGGTCGTAGAAAAAAGGACTTGTTAAAGAAATTGCAAAATGGCGCTTATAGGTATAAATTATTTAATGCTACTTACCCGTGATTTTTTTAAGTAAATTTGAAAATCCCCATCGTTTGAGGGTAACAGATAAAAATTCGTCCATTTTAAAGCAGATGAAAACAATGATACACCTTTAAAGACAACTGACGGTAAAAAAAAAAACAAACCTAACTTCTCTCCCGCGCATATCTTGAACTACTGCTTAAATTGTCTGCCAGCCAGCCGGCAAACTCTTTACCGTAAGACAACAGGGTCTTTGAGTCAAGATAATAACTCTTGATTCTCTGTTACTATTTTAAATGTCATGCATTTAAGAAAAAAATACTTGACACAAGGATTTTACTACCAAGAGAATAATTAAAGGAAACCAAAGTCACAGATAATCTTAAACCGAGGATACATGATCTTAAAAGAAGATTATTACCTCGATTTAAGATAATATAAATCCAAGATAATTTATTATCTTCTGCCAAGATAACCTTTTTTTCTGTGTATAACTCAAAATGGGTCTAACTTGAGTTGCATCCTTGTTGGGAGTGTAGATATGGTAGTACGTACACACATTGTAGATTGTACAATCTATTTTAAAAAATAAATAATTCAAATTAAATAAATAAACCCATTTTATTGTTGCCATATAATACAGAAAACCCATAAAACAAAAATCTACATATATTTTAATTGTTTAATTACATTTTACACATTTCTTAATTTAACTAATAGTATTGTCACAAATTTATACAATAATTTAGATTTACAGCAGTCACACCTATAGAGCAACTGAAAGAAACCCAAACAAAGATTTTATAATTAGGATAAGGATTAAGGTGGGAACAAAATATACGTTTGTTCTTTCAAAAAAATTCATAAATAAATAAAAAAAAACTGGACTAAAAACAATTTTTATTTCATTCGTCAGTTATAGTCCTTTATGCAGATAACTATTTCATAGGTATTTAAAAGCCGCAGCACATTAGCCGTGGTCTGCAAACCTACTTTCAAATAAAGATATACACAATAATTTTTCAACAATCAATAAATAATAGATTTTTTATGGTAAAATGTACATTTTTTTATTTATTAGACCTGTAACTATAAGCCAGAATAGAACAGGTTAGAAAATAGTCGTTTTTTCGTTTTTAAAACCTATAAGGTCTACTGTAGATAAAATTAGTCCTCAGCTTTAAAGCCTTGTACACTGTACTGTTTCTATCTGAAACAAAATACGTAGATGTCTACTTTTTACCTTAAAATTATATCGGGTGTTTTTTTTAACCTGAAACTTTCAAATATCTCGAATACTATGCATTTTAGAAAAAAAAATGTCGGGCAAAATTTGTTTATTTTAATGGTGGAAACAAAATGGGGTATTTATTTTTTACGGATATTTACGTTTTCAAGGTCATTTCAAGGTCAACTTTGTTTTTTTTAAGTACAAACATATATTTTTTTACTGTTATTTAATTCCCCTCAAAAATATAAAAATCTTTTGTAAAAAACTTTTTTTGATCGGACTTTTAGTTGCAGAGATAACACAGCCACACAAAATTAAAAAGTTGCATCTCCGACGAACTTGACTAGTCAATCCCTCTGTATTTTGATCCGCTGAATCCGAATCTGAGGTCGGAATTCGAAAGTTAGCTCCCATTTTCAACAGAACCTCAAAAAACATACTTTTCGCAATGATATGATATGTTTTTTGAGGTTATGGTAAAAATGAGAGCTAACTTTTAAAGTTCGACCTCAGATTCGGATTTAGCAGCTCAAAATACATAGGAATTGAGTAGTCAAGTCCGTCGGAGATGCAACTTTTTTAATTTTGTGTGGCTGTGTTATCTCTGCAACTAAAAGTCCGATCAAGAAAAGTTTTTTGCAAAAGATTTTTATTTTTTTGAGGAATATTAAATAACAGTAAAAAAAATATATGTTTGTACTTAAAAAAACAAAGTTGACCTTGAAATGACCTTGAAAACGTAAATATCCGTAAAAAATAAATACGCCATTTTATTTCCACCATTAAAATAAACAAATTTTGTCCGACATTTTTTTTTTCTAAAATGCATAGTTTTCGAGATATTTGAAAGTTTTCAGGTTAAAAAAACACCCGGTATATGATAACAGTCAACGAAAATTGTTCTAAAAGCATTTTCGAGCGGTGATTTACTTAAAAAGTCTATGCATTCCAGCACTGATTGGATAAGAATTTGAGCAAAAAAATCACGTTATCTGCATAATATGCATATTATGACACTGCAACTATTGCGCTTTATAAAAAAATTAAAAAAAATAGCTTTTGGTTCATTAACTCAAAATTTTTACTCGGGTATAACTTAATTATAATGACGCAGATCAGAATCCTGATAGATATTTCTTAAAAGCAAAGTGTAAAGCATTATTATAATTACAAAGTAATAATTTTGTACCCACCCTAATGCACAACTATTTATAGAAATGTAGACAACTTAAATGTCCTTTAAAAGATTTATTTTTTACACTTAAAGCCTTAGTTATATATTTCTCACTTTTTTTAAGTTTTCTTTTCACTGAATCCCTAGGCTTTATGTATTCATAACCTAAAACTTTGTCATCACACTTGAAAAAACTGCAGAAAGTTTGTTTTTTGTTTATCTTCGCTCACTCACTCAACTTTTCTGCTTGGTCATTGTCCAATTTAGTCTAACTCACTTCACAGTCTGGAACTAACTGAAAAGAAGAAAAAAACATCGTTAGCATTTATATAGAATTCTGTTAAGCAAATAATCACTTTAAAGTACTGTCGAAAAGTAGTTAAAATTGCATAGAAATAATACTATGAAAAGTAAAATACTAAATGTTTTTATTTGTGCAGTTTTGTACAGAATTTGCTAATGGTAACTTCGTCAAGTTAAGTAGTTTAAGTTTACTATACGACTCATGCAACTGTTTCTACTTTGCGCCCATTGTTAAGGTTAATAAGCCCTAACAACAAGGAGAAACGATTTTTTCCGCCTGCTGTATACAGGGTGTTCCGTGAGGAAAAGGAAATATTTTAAGGATGTGTTCTAGAGGTTAAAATTAGAAAAAAAGTTCCATAAACATATGTCCAAAAACGACTCGTAAGGGAGCTGCGCCCCTTCGAAAGGGGTTCTAAAATTTCGATTTTTAATAATAACTTGGTAACCCTTTGTATTATAGCATCGAGGTTTAGCATGTGATCTATGCTTTATAAGGCCTATCAGCCAATGGTGTAGGCATGTAGTTACTTTAACCAGGGTATGGGGTCTTATCATTTTTTTGCCCCAAACTTTTTTCTGCTTAACTTTTTTGTAGATTTATTTTTAGAATAGTATTACTCAGGTAAAAACACATAAAAAAGGTACTCTTGTTGTAATATCGCAGGATTAACCCTTTTCGAGATAAATAGAATTAAAGGCAAAATTACACCTTCGTAGAACCAAAAATTAAACACTAAAATGTTAAAAATCAAAATTTCAATAATGCAGGGTGATTCTACATAAAAAGCTAAGAAAAAAAGTTTTTATACATGTAGGTCCAAAAATCGATTTTAAAGGTACCATGACCCTTTAAAATTTTGGGGGTGGTAACTCCCGTAGCATTGATTTTTGGAATTTCGTGTATGAAAACATTTTTTCTTAGTTCTTGGTGTACGGTAACTCTACACTACTGAAGTTTTGGTTTTCAGCATTTTAGTGTTTAATTTTTCGTCCTCGAAACTTGTAATTTGGCCTTTAATTCTATTTTTCTCGAAAACGGTTAATACTAAAGTAATACAGCAAGAGGACCTTTTTAAGTACTTTTTACCTGAGGAATAGTATTCTAATAATAAACCCACAAAAAATTAAACAGAAAAAAGTTTGGGGCAAAAAAGTGATAAGACGACTCATTTCGCAAGCCCCTGGTTTAAGTAACTGCATGCAAATACCATTGGCTGATAGACCTTATTAAGAAAAGATTACATACAAAACCTTGTTTTGAATTTTTGGAACCCCTTTGAAGGGGCGTAGCTCCCTTACGATTGGTTTTTGGGCATATGTTGTAACAGAGTGGTCACCCTGTATATATTGAGTATTTATATTTTTATTTGTATGGTTATTGAACGTGACATAGCATTGTTCTTAACGGGTGGTTTGCTGTTTATTTTTACAGATGCTAATATTATTAGTATTTGGGAAGCTTGCATTTTGTGTAATTGAGGCGTTTACATAAAAAGGGTGTACATTTTTATTAGCCTAATTAATTGGTTAATTCGGTTTTCTTAATTAATAAATATGGGAATATCTTTAATGATGTTGTTTTAGATACTGGCAATAGTTAGGGATTGTTTGTAAAAATGGTTTTTTCTACTTCGAAGCAATGTCATGAAAATCAATATCAATCAATAAGTAGAAGTAGTTTTTTTAATCATTTCTCTTAATTAAATTTAAATTCATTTTCAGTGATTTAAAGTAACTTTTCAATTAATAATATTTTTATAATAATATAACTTTTTGGCAGAAAACGCTTCAGATATTTTTCGTTAATAGTTTTATGACTGGTATATCGGCATCTTTGGGAAGGGAAGTTTTGCCTGTGTTTTGAGTTATGGTCAAAAAAGGGGATTCGGAAATATGTAGTCGTCTAGTAAAGTTGGGTCTTAGAGAAGTTGTAGAATTAACGTAATATGTGAAAATTTAAAGTAAAATTTAGAGTCGCGAGTATAGAAATATCTGAAGGGTAAAGATGCTATTTAATCATAATTTTTTCATTTCAAATTAAAATATTTTGTTGTTTTATTTGTTTTAAACTTTTCATTTTTCTTTTATTAAATTCTTTTAATTGTTGTTTAATCCTTTTGTTTTATTGGCAAGATATATTTTAATTAATTTAAAATATATTTGAAGTTTTTTACCTTTCACATTTCTATATAAAGTTAGTGATATTGGAAGACATCGAAGAAACATCTAAGAAAGTCAGATAAGTATTAAGTAGTAATTAGATTCTTATATTAACATTTGTTATCATATGATATATGATATTGTGGTAATATTATGTAATATTATTACTGGTGGCACGCTACCCAAATAGCAACTATACAGCTATTTGTATTTGATACGCCTCCAAATAATAGTGTGTGGTTCTAAATTAATGTCTTAGATAATTAATATTTTTGGCTTTAATTGGGACCAGCACCCTATTACAATGTTTCTGGGAACTTTTTTTTTATTTTGACCTCTAGAACACATCCTTAAAATATTTCCCTTTCCTCACGGAACACAATGTATATTTTTACAAAGAATGTTGGTCTTTTTATTGGATAATAGGAAAAATATTGTTTGTATTAAGAGCATAATAGTTATTTATATACCAAGGGACTAAACTGGCTGTTTTAGTCCCGCTGCATGAGTGTTTCCTGAGCGAGCGCAGCGAGCGAGGGAAACAGAAATGCAAGGGACTAAAACAGCCAAGTTTAGTCCTGAGTTGCAGTATATATTTTTACAAAGAATGTTGGTCTTTTTATTGGATAATAGGAAAAATATATAATAATAATATAATAATAATAAACGTTTATTGTATAAAAGATTACAAATAATAGGAAAAATATTGTTTGTATTAAGAGCATAATATTTATTTATATACCAAGGGACTAAAACAGCCAAGTTTAGTCCTGAGGTATATACACTATTTTTTGCAGGACCAAACATAATTTAGGTAGGTAGATAAAATTAAAATTAAAAACCACGCGTCTAAAATCGGTTGTTTTATTTTCGTAATTTAATCAAGATGCCTGTAAATTGCGAAAAGTCAGTTTCATGGCTATCGCGATTTCAATTGTTTTTTAATATGGTTGACACAAACGTCAAAAAAATGGACGAAGATGATAAATTTTAAGTTATGTATAAATTGTTATGACAATGTTATTTTTAAAGGTTTTCTTTGTTAAAATCAAATAAATTGGTTTGAATCGCTAATTTATTACAAAACACCACCAAACCTAATTTTTGAACCAGCAAAGCACATAGTAAGTATAATATTTTAATATTATCAAGGTTGCCGTGATTTTTATTCCCTAGGGAGAAAAACGGCAAGTTTAGACCCGAAAATGAAAGCGTAAAATTAGGTTTTAGTCTTGGTCGTGCAAAAAATAATTTATGTTCTCTTAATACAAAGGCTTAAGCGATCTTAATACAAAAGTAACTATTTCAGGCCTTAACAGTGCTTTTTGGTCAGAATAGTTTTTTTCTATGACTGCTTTAGAATGTAAGCAAATACACACACTTTTCAAACACATAATTAATCCATTCTAGCTCTAGATATGGTATGAATATTCCGTATCAAGTGTTAGAATGAGCACATGTAGTGCCATCTCTTGTTTATAAAAGTAAAGAAAACTGTAGCAAAATTAGCAAATATATGTATATTTTACCATGAAATATTGAATAATTTAATGCAATTTCAAGTTTTGCGTTAAAATTACATAAAGTTTATTATCCAGTTTGAAAATTCATTCATGGTTCTGAACGTCTGAACTTCTTATAGTGAAGTGGTTTATTATAAGCCTTTTTTAATTATTTTATAAAGTTTATTAGTTTTTCTTAATATTTGACCAGTCTTTTATCAATTTAGTTCAAAAAATTAAAACTGCTCCATCTATTGTTAAATATTTAAACCTGATATGGAATAATCATTCCGCGCTCGCGGGACCGTCATACTCGCCTGCCGGCTCGTATGACAAACTTTCCGCTCTTTTTGTGTTTTGTGTTTTCAAAATTTTGGTTTCACAAGAGACTCTTCATATTATGACAGTTTTGTCACCACAGAACCAGGGTATTCTACATCGACATATAGAAAAAAAAATAGTTGGCATATATCCTCAAATGATCCATAAGGTCTGCAAAAATTGCAATTGCAGCTGAATCTAGGTCTCATTAAATGCTAATTTGAAATCTATGTAGATCCCTTAGGGAACATTTGCTACTAGCTAGGAATTATTTCTCTACTAGGTAAACGTTACGTAACGGAATTTAATAAATTTAATGCTTATTTCCTAAGCTTGGCAGATGTATTTTTATTTCAACATAAATTACTATTTAGTGGCCCATAATTCCCTTTTTCACATAAAAATTGACGAAACTATGCATATTTAAATAATATTGTAATCAGTAAAAAAACTGTTGACATTGATATTTAAAAAAACTTAAGGCTCTGTTCTTGCGTGATATTGCCGATGAATCATCGGCGATGATACATTTTCGTGCACAGAACACCAATGTGTGTACTATTTTGTGTGCCTGTGAATAAACAATATACGTGTTATATGCGACACTCAGTGTAAAAAGAGGTACCTAGTATTTTTGCCCTGTGTGATATTGATTATGAATATTTTTTTAAAGTTTGAGTGACTTTTTCGTGTTAATTTTTTTTTAAGGTTACGTTATACTATATTTTAGGTTCATGTTTGTTTTTTCGAGAAAAACGAATCAATAGTAAGAATACAGTTAAATTTATTGCGAAACTAAAATTTTATATTCTTACGCGTTACACAGGGGGGGGGTGTTGGTAAATGTGACAGTTTGTTACACAATGTGGAGGGGGGGTCAATTTTTAATTGCGTTACGTAATATATGGACAGCCCCTTATATAAGTTCTTTACATCACCAATTCATTTAGGGACCGCATGTTGTTTAATTTCTATGTCAACTCGATGACTTTTTGACGTCACTATTTGTTTGGGTTCAAAGATTAATTAAATACAAAAACAAGCGTCAAAAGATTGTTTTACGTAATTTTTCAAACAGAATGAAACATACGTATATGGGTATTTCTGTATGAATCCATACCACCTTGCTGATTGAATGTCGCGGATTTTGATGAAACTTTTTTTCTATTATCTATATCCTATTACTAGAGGCTTCAAGCATAAAAAAGTGTTAAAAACTATTTTTTGGTGAAGATATGATTTTTTAAAATTTTTGTAATTTTTCCATTTTCGGTCATTGAGAAAACCGCTTTATTTCCGATATTTTGCTATAAGTTTGATAATTTTAATCCAAATTTAATAAAAATTGGTACAAACACGTGAAATTAAATAAAAATCTAAAATCTTTTATATATTTTTTTAAATATTTTTTGCTGTTCTTCTTCTTCTTCTTCAAAATTTTTTTTTTGCCATTTTTTTAAACTTTTTTTAACTCAAGAAGTGCCCTCTCTTAGATTTTTCTTAAAATTTTATCAAAAGTACTTGCAAGTGTCCTCTCTTCAGCGAATCAAAAATTGTTCTGAACAAATTAGGTTTACTATATATTTTAGCTATTTTAAATTTTTATGACATTGATAACGGTGTGCGTGAAATTACTGTTTTACAATAATTTTAGGTGCAAAAACAAAATAATTGCTCCATGAGTTTTTCAAAAAAGTCCATAAAAGCATCAGATTTTATTTTTTTTACTTCTTTGTATTTGTAGGGTATTTTTTCTTATGTAACCGTTAACTTAGGGTAGATACTTTATTTTAAAACCAAAAAAAGTCCACGAAATATCAGGATTAATTAAAATGGTAATACATTTATTACTTAGGTGTAATTTTAGGGTGCTGTTTTGTGCTTAAACATAAGCTTACTTAAAACTTCATTTTAAGACCAAGAAATAAATAAAATTTTGAGTCTTTTCAAAAAAGGCGACGAAGTGGTACCGACTCTAATTTCATTTTTTCTTTTTTTTTTTTGAGGTAAAATTTAGCACATAATATAATTTTTATATTTTTCACGACATTATCATGTACTGAGCGTGACTAAAATGTATTTCTTAATTTACCCTAGTGTAAAATGTCTTATACAATATAGAAAAGGTAATAAAATGGTGTGATATTGTAGACGTATGCCTTTTTGGAACACTCAAAATTTTATTTATCTATTGAGAATGAAGTATTTAACGTAAGCTTATATTTAAGCACAAAACAGCACCTTAAAATTACACCGAAGTAATAAATGTGTCAACATTTTAATTAATCCTGTTATTTCGTAGACTTTTTTGAAAATAACCAATAAATATTTTGTTTTGTTTTTGGTTTTAAGATAAATTATTTACCATAAGTTAACGGTTGCACAGAAAAAAATACCGTACAAATACAAAGAAGTAAAAAAAAAATAAAATCTGGTGCTTTTATGGACTTACGTCTCTTTGGAAAAAATTCACGGAGCAATTATTTTGGTTTTGCTGCTAAAATGAAGTACTCTACCTAAACTATCAGAAAATGATAAAAAAAGTGGGTATTTTTTATTGTCAAACAGTTATTTCCCGCACACCGTGATCAATGTCGTAAAAATTTAAAATAGCTAAAATATATAGTAAACCTAATTTGCCCAGAACAATTTTTGATTCGCCGAAGAGACGACACTTATTATATAAATTGCATTTAAAGAAAAAAAAGAAGAAGAAGAACAAAAACCGTCTATTGAAAAAAAATATATAAAAGATATCAGATTGTCATTTAATTTTTGATTCGCCGAAGAGACGACACCTCTTATATAAATTGCATTTAAAGAAAAAGAAGAAGAAGAACAAAAACCGTCTATTGAAAAAAAATATGTATAAAAGATTTCAGATTGTCATTTAATTTTACGTGTTTGTACAAATTTTTATTAAAATTGGATTAAAATTGTCAAAGTTATAGCAAAATATGGTAAATAAAGCGGTTTTCTCAATGACCGAAAATGGAAAAATTACAACAATTTAAAAAAATTATATCTTTACCAAAAAATTTTTTTGAGAACTTTTTTATGCTTATCGCTTCTAGTAATAGAATATAGGTAATATAAAAAAAGTTTCACCAAAATCCGGGACACTCAATCACCAAGGTGGTATGGATTCATACAGAAATACCCATATGTCACATTTAATATTTATTTTATAAGAATTTAATGAGGGTAATGGAATAATGCACGGAAAAGTTTATTAATAACGACGTTATAAAAAAAGGGTGAATCAACATCGTTTAAATCTACCTTTTTTATTATTAACGGGTTCTAAAAAGGGTAAAAACAAACAGAAAGACTTTTATTATTTAATATTTTATACATTGACGTTACACAGAAAAAATGTATGTAATAAAAAGAAGTAAAACATGAGTAAATTATTTTTTGTCTTTTTTGTACTCCAAGAGATCTAATCGCAACCCTAAAAATTGATTCCAGCCTTATGTTAGTTTTCCAAAACATATTGTGTAAAATTTCATTAATCATTACGTAAATTTCCATAACATACATATCATGATACTCCATAATTTACATCAAATTTATTTTTATTTACGTCGGCCTAAATTGATACCAACGTAAGTTTTTTAATGCTTTAAATTACGTAAAAATATATAATATATTAGTTATGTAAAACTTAAAAATTCAGTAATATTTTTTATATACATCTATGTATAACCCATAGGTTATAAATTATGGGCCTATTCCACGTGGATTCAGGCAACGGTTACTGCACTATGGTCACTGATTTGGGTGAATTATGTTTTATGGGTACCTTGTGACACCAGAAGTAGATCTCTAATTGGATTTTTTCTAAACACATATTTTTTAAAATATGGATTCTGTTAGTTTTTTCCTAAAATCAAAGATTATTATAAAAATTGACTTTGTAGTATAATAACTTTAAAGCTATTAGAGATATACAAAAACGGGTTTCAACATAAGAAACAACGTCAATTTCTTGATAAAATTCAAAACTATGTCTACCCTCAATAAACTAAATTACTGAAATGCACATTTTTGTTATTTTCCTTCCAATATAATGTCAAAAATTCAAAAATTCCTGCCTTTTTTCCAATTTCTTGAAATTATAAAGACCAGATAAAAGTTATTATTTCGTGTTTTTTTTATAATAAAAAAATGTGTGAAATATTGTGTTTTTTTTTGCTTTTTGCATAATAGGGTATATTTATTTAGTTATGAGATTCACAAACTCATGACAATGATCCTTTTTCAATGTTTTTTATACATTTCATTTGTTAAGGATTTAGTTCTGTACATAAATAAATATTATTTTATTAGAAATATTAACATAAAAACATGGTAATTAAAATATTTAGGTAGTCTTTTTTCTTCATTTTAAATTTTTTTGTATAAATATAATAAATAATATAAAATAACATAAATCCTTAATAAATGAATTGTATAAAAAACATCGAAAAAGGATAATTGTTATGAGTTTGATGAAGTTCACAAACTGGTTCCTGTTATGCATAAAGCGACCAACCCACAATATTTCACATTATGTGTTGGATGTAGGAATGTAGTATGGACTTTTCTAGATCAGTAAAGGTCATTATCTCGTTTTTTTTTTTAATTTGTGGGTTTGTTGCTTTTTGCATAACAGGGCCCAATTATGTAAACAAAAATATTAGCAAAAAAATAGAAGCTGTTTTTCTTTTATTAAAAAGCTTGAAACTAGTTTTAAAAGCCTTCAACGTTTAAGGAAACCTAATTATGTATTTTATACCAAAATAATTTTAGCGTCATGCTCCCTACCCCCCGGTAGGGGTAAATAATTTTTTTAAGAAAAACTGTATATAATTTTTTTATTATATAAAAAAAGGAAATAATGTCTTTTTTCAGGCCTACTTATAATGTGAATGGATCTAGGAGACTTTTCCGAAAAATTTACCGCGAAACTTTTACTGCGAAAACGTTTACCGCGAAAACATTTACCGCGGAATGATTTAACCGCGAAAGGTTTCACCGCGAAAAAGTAATTACCGCGAAAAATTATTACCGCGAAATTATTTACCGCGGAAACTATTATCGCGACAATAAAAATCGCGCATACTTTTACGACGTAATAATATAATCGCGCATACTTTCGCCGCGCAATATGATAATCGCGCCTAAATTTTAATTAAAAAAAATAACCTTAAAATATATATTATATTTTTTTGAATAAAACGCTTATTTTATAATCATAGTTTTGTTTTTATTTTTTATCAAAAACAAAACCAAACAATTTAATCATATTTATGTTTTTTAAAATACTAAAATTATAACACCAATATAAAGAAATTAGTTATGTATTATATTATATTATATTTATTAGTAATATAATTATAATTTTACTTACATATATGTTTAAAAAGCAAACCAAACTTAATTAAACAAATTGGTAATATAATATATTAAACTTGGAGTAGCTAACGAAAAAGGATTATAAAAAAAAACGTATTTTTATAATTTAAAATTAGGCTCGGAATTTGCTTTGCGCGTTAAATATTTTCGCGGCTATTACTTTCGCTATATATTTTTCGCGGTAATTGCATTTCGCTATTTAAACTTTTCGTGGTAATAGTTTTCGCTATTTTTATTTCGCTTTAATGTTTTTTCGCGTTAAATTTTTATCGCTGTTAATCCTTTGCGCGGAAAAAAAAACATTTCGCGGTATTTTTTTCGACGAAATATTTTCGCGATAATTGTTTTCGCGGTAAATTTTTCGAAGAAGGCTTCCGTTCCCAATGTGAATCGTGAGTTTTCTCTGTGTACATTGTAACTCTCCATGTAACCCCAACGTACTTTCATTTTAGATAAATATTTAAGCATTTATAAATACCCTATACGTATAGGGATTCGTATCAAGTAATTTTTGCTACAAATCCAGCCTACTAATGTTGTAGGTTGAATTTAACATTCCTTGATTGAATTTTAAACATTGCTTGTTTGTTGATTAATCGGTTTCATTTCAATCTTAAACTTTGTGGTTGATTTTAATTATTTTAATTTGAGTTTAATTTTAATTTGTAATACATAGTCCAGTCAAATAACGAGAAATTCCTTTGTGAAATTGCAATAAATGTACTGATATTTAAAAGGGTAGTAGTAGATGGTAACAAAACACCCCTGTTAGTTTTTCACCCGGTAATTTGAGTAAGGGGTGTCCGCTATCTTGAATTTTAGGGGTGAGTTGCTTAATATACATCTTACGATAAAAATGCATATAACCAATTTTGTTAAGAAGGTAATTTTTAACAATTTTTAACTGGATCATTTTTTTAATATATTAATAACAAAGGAGTTATAAATATTCAAAAATGGCCATGTTGGGGGTGAAATTGGTTTTCTCGATTTTTGAGACAAAATATTAATCGAAGTTTTATATATTATGCATTTTCATAAGTATTTTGTTACGATTACAGTGGGCGCTGAAAGTCGAGTTATGCCGTACCAAAGTACCTATGAAAATTTATAATATATAAAACTTATAGAAAATTTCAAGACCTACAAACCACTTTTATCGTCCGATGAATAATTGGCTGAAAAATGAAAAACCAATTTCACCTCCAACATTGCTATTTGGTTATGTGCATTTTTATCGTAGGATTCATATTAAGCTACTCACCCCTAAAATTCAAGATAGCGGACACCCTTTATGCAAATCAACCAGTGAAAAACTAAAAGAAGTGTTCTGTTACCATCCACTACTACCCTTTAAAATATCAGGCCATGTACATTTATTGCAATTTATATTTATTATTTTACTTGGCTAACATAATTTTAAAGCTTAATAACTTAATATTTTAAGATGTGAAGGGTATAGGGGTAAATCCGGGTAGCCAAAAAAGCTGTTTTTGAGTTAAATGTTTTACCAAGTTTTCCAGTGCATGGATGACACCGTCATACTATGACAGGTGATTTCAATGGACGTGCGTTTGTTGGACTACCGTGGTTTTTCCCCGGTACTGCGTATTTTACAAGCTCCTACATGCAGCTCTGTGTGCAGGAGTTTGTTTTAGTTTTTTCTTGGTTTGGATTTTTTTTAATGGTTTACGTTAACGTTGGTTTGGCGTCTGTTTGGTGGTTTTTTTTTTGTAAAAGAATGTTTTTTATTTAAAATAACATATTAAAAAACGGTCAGCAATTTATCAAAACGCGGCATAAAGAGCTGCACATAAGCGCTCCTCGTATTTTTAAATGTATTTTAGAGTGAATGACAGAGTTTTGCACGAATCTGATTCGGAAAGTACACTTCAATAAACACAGGATGGCATTATCAACCCGTTTTCATGCAAAAATGGACTATCAGGTTTTTTCCCTGTCCCTTGATGTGCAATTAATCATTGTCTGAATTTTATGCGCTTTAAAATGATGTATCACACGACTCCCTTTCTATTAAAAAAAAAACACTTATCCCCCTGCTTCCAATATCTCAAAAAAAAAAACACTTATCGTATTTACTTATAGTTTACTTATAATATAAGCTGTATATTATACAGTGCATAATACAACGGGACGTGTAGTGACGTTGCTTCAAAACAAATTTTAATGATCGAAAATATCAAAATAAATTTATTGCGAAAGTTGTACAGCATTTTCAGCTTATATTAATTTTGCTAACTTGAAAATTGATAAATTTAATACTTCTCGAAAATTAATTAATACTTCTTGAAGTTTATAAAAATTTAACTTTCGAAACCTAATTTATGTTGCAAATAGATAAGCTAAAACCATAAACATAGTGACATAAA
Organism: Brachypterus glaber; assembly: GCA_958510825.1. Lineage (NCBI taxonomy): Eukaryota > Metazoa > Arthropoda > Insecta > Coleoptera > Kateretidae > Brachypterus > Brachypterus glaber. Next base: position 87,427,369 of record OY294045.1, on the reverse strand, counting down.
TTAATTAAAACTAATCTTTGCAGATACTATTTTAATTTAGTTTACTTTTTAATTTAAAATTTTTGTTGATTTACGTCCATTGGTTTACATAACAAAGACAAAAACAGAGATTCTTGTCTTACTTAAAAAAAAAGTTATGTAACAATCTTACGTACTCTGAGAAAAGTCATTATAAAATTAAAAAAACGCATATAATATAAAAGAATATGTATTGGAAATATTCTTAGCGAAATACTATAATCATGCTAAGCATGTTTAGAGTAGAAGCACTTATGCTACTACAGCAGTGCACCTTTTAAGAACATGCTTAGCATGTTTACAGCATTATGCTAAGATCCTTTTGAAGGGAACGATTAAAAAACCTTCTTAGCATGAAATGTGTTACCAGGGTAGTAAACTGTGAATAGTATATACAATGGAATACGTAGGATTACATATCTTCACGGCTTGTTTTGTCCTTAAAACTATAACAATGTAAGAAATTAAACAATACAAATACCACATTATTTTAACTGAGCCTTTTAAAAGTTAAAGGAGGACTTTTGGCACGCACTGTATAATGGTTATACATTTATGCTATTATTTATAAATAAGTATACTTATTATCACAATGGCCTACTTAGTTCATATTAAATTAAACTAATTAAATCCAAATTAAAACTTAAAATAGTTTTCAAGGGCACAGGTGTCTTGAATCAAAATAAAGTTTTTTTTTCTGGCCCCAAAAACTCTCTTCACAGATTGAAAGAGGGTTGTCTGAAGAATAAAACCTGTTAATATTAAAATCCTCCCCCGAGTCCTTTTCGAGAAAATGGGGATTAAAAAGGCTTAAATGGGCCTAAATTTAGTTTTCTAGGGATTTCATAAAAATGGCTAACTCGACGAAAAAAACTTTTCTGTTATAAAAGATAGACAAAAAAATTATCTACAAACCACTTTTTTAATGAACTCGCTAGCTCAAACCCTTACCGTTTTATAGATCAAACAAAGTTGCATATTAAGCTTATTGTCAATCATTTTTTAAGCATGCATATTTTGGGTTTTTGTAAAAAAACTCAAAAACCACAATTCCAACAACAAAAATAGTTATTACATAAAAGATTCTTAGTTAAATTCAACACAAACCAACATTTTGTTTATCTTAATAGCTTTAATAGATCAAGAGATATATAGCTTCAAATGTTATCGTTTTAAATTTCATGTTACAATTTTTTCCTTCATATGCAATAAATTGGTTTTTTGTAAATATCTTAAAATTGAGTAGGTAAAAGAAAAAAAATCATATAAGTAAAAAAATAGTTAAGAAAATTATCTAAACAACGCTGTTTTATTTGTTTACTTAGCTCTATTGGTTTGCAAACTATAGCTCGTGAAAGTAAGAAAATATTGTAATAATTTTGTATATATATATATAATTTTTTATAATATTAATATGTAGCAAAATGTTAATTCTTAACGTTGTTTGTAATAAAAAATATTATAAAAAACTCATAATTGGGCCATGTTATGCAAAAAGCAACAAACCCACAATATTTAAATATTGTGGGTAGGAATGTAGTATGGACATTTCTAGATCAGTATACGACATTATCTCTTTTTTTTAATATGTTGGCTACTTTTTGCATAAAAGGGCCCAATTGTACTATATATAGTACAATTGGGCCCTTTTATGCAAAAAGTAGCCAACATAGCCAACATATTAAAAAAAAGAGATAATGTCGTATACTGATCTAGAAATGTCCATACTACATTCCTACCCACAATATTTAAATATTGTGGGTTGGTTGCTTTTTGCATAACATGGACCAATTAGGAGTTTTTTATAATATTTTTATTACAAACAACGTTAAGAATTAACATTACTATATATAGTACAATTGGGCCCTTTTATGCAAAAAGTAGCCAACATATTAAAAAAAAGAGATAATGTCGTATACTGATCTAGAAATGTCCATACTACATTCCTACCCACAATATTTAAATATTGTGGGTTGGTTGCTTTTTGCATAACATGGCCCAATTAGGAGTTTTTTATAATATTTTTATTACAAACAACGTTAAGAATTAACATTACTATATATAGTACAATTGGGCCCTTTTATGCAAAAAGTAGCCAACATATTAAAAAAAAGAGATAATGTCGTATACTGATCTAGAAATGTCCATACTACATTCCTACCCACAATATTTAAATATTGTGGGTTGGTTGCTTTTTGCATAACATGGCCCAATTAGGAGTTTTTTATAATATTTTTATTACAAACAACGTTAAGAATTAACATTACTATATATAGTACAATTCGGCCCTTTTATGCAAAAAGTAGCCTACATATTAAAAAAAAGAGTTAATGTCGTATACTGATCTAGAAATGTCCATACTATATTCCTACCCACAATATTTAAATATTGTGGGTTGGTTGCTTTTTGCATAACATGGCCCAATTAGGAGTTTTTTATAATATTTTTATTACAAACAAGGTTAAGAATTAACATTTTGCTACATATTAATATTATAAAAAATTATATATATATATACAAAATTATTACAATATTTTCTTACTTTCACGAGCTATAGTTTGCAAACCAAAAGAGCTAAGTAAATAAATAAAACAGCGTTTTTTTAGATAATTTTCTTAGCTATTTTTCACTCATATGATTTTTTTTCTTTTACCTACTCGATTTTAAGATATTTACAAAAAAACAATTTATTGCATATGAAGGAAAAAATTGTAACATGAAATTTAAAACGATAACATTTGAAGCTATATATCTCTTGATCTATTAAAGCTATTAAGATAAACAAAATATTGGTTTGTGTTGAATTTAACTAAGAATCTTTTATGTAATAACTATTTTTGTTGTTGGAATTGTGGTTTTTGAGTTTTTTTACAAAAACCCAAAATATGCATGCTTAAAAAATGATTGACAATAAGCTATCTTAATATGCAACTTTGTTTGAGCTATAAAACGGTAAGGGTTTGAGCTAGCGAGTTCATTAAAAAAGTGGTTTGTAGATAATTTTTTTGTCTATCTTTTATGGAACAACAGTTTTTTTCGTCGAGTTAGCCATTTTTATGAAATCCCTAGAAAACTAAATTTAGGCCCATTTAAGCATTTTTAATCCCCATTTTCTCGAAAAGGGCTCGGGGGAGGATTTTAATATTAACAGGTTTTATTTTTCAGCCAACCCTCTTTCAATCTGTGAAGAGAGTTTTTGGCGCCAGAAAAAAAAACTTTATTTTGATTCAAGACACCTGTGAGGGAGAGATTATAAAAGTTTTGGTTCTGTCTTAAATACCTCCACAATTATGATAAAGAAACTATTAAAATTAAAAATTAATTCTTTTATGCTTTAAAATTTAATAGAGCAAAACTTCTTAGTTAAAAAAGCTTTTCGTCAAGATAAAGTATATTAAATTTAGTATCACGGTTTGCTCCTGGATGGAAAAATTCAAAAGTCGATTTCACGAAGTTTGCTAACATATTCTATTTAGAATAGAATAGAATAGAATATTACCTTTATTTCATAAAAAAGACAGTTATAATAATAAAATATATAAAATCCTTTAAAGAAATAGTGTCTAAAATACAATCAGTTAAATAAATAAATAAATAAATAGGTTAAAATCAAAACATTACAATATAAAAATGATGAAATTTTAAGAAATTACAGTTCTGTAGCTTAAATATTCATTTACATCATATGGCTCAATTTCTATTAGGTATTGCTTCAGTTTATTTTTTAAAACTTTTAGACTTTTTAAAGTTTTTATAGCATCTGGAAGATGATTAAAGAGTTTTATTGCAGAATAGTAATTACTTTTTTCAAAAATTGCCAATCTATGATTCGGATATACTAGACTCTTAGTCCTTGTTTCATATGAATGTTTTTTTGAGTTATCGTGAGTATTATTTTTTACCATGAATATTATGACTTCATATATGTAAATTGCCGCAACAGTAAGCATTTCATTTTTCTTAAAAACCCCTCTACATGAGTCCTGTCGTTTCATACCAAACATAGACTTCATTGTTCTTTTTTGAGCAATGAATATCTCATTACTTTTATCCCTTAGTATGGTCTGTCCCCAGAAAATTATTCCGAATCTCAGGAGGGATTGATAATTGGCGTAATATTACGTAATATTATAATATACAATTTTCAAAGTGCTGATATCAACATAGTTTTTAATTACTTTTATGGAATATGAAGCTTTGTTAAGTCTTGGAAGAAATATCGCAACATGATCTTTACAGCTTAAGAATCTGTCAATTTGAAGTCCAAGAAATCTGGTTTGACCGGACAAGTCAATCATTTTATTATGAATATTAATTGTTTCTAAATTAAATATACTCTGTGGCATTTTAAAATGCATAATGACCGTTTTTTCATCATTAATAACTAACTTGTTCCTATCACACCAGACTTCAAGTTCTTCAATAAGCTTAGTGATATTCTCCAAAACCTCAGCCAAAGTTTCACTATAAAATAAAAAGTTGGTATCATCTGCATAATTGACACTTAAACAATTACGAATTTTTTTTTAAATATTACACATTTCATTCACATATAACATGAAAATTACAGGACCAAGCTTACTGCCTTGAGGAATTCCAATTGTAATTTCAATGAGACTTGATAGATATTCAATACCATCTCTTTTTACGACAACTTTTTGCATACGTCCAGAGAGATATGATTCAAACCACTTTAGTGCATAACCCCGTATGCCATATTTTTCCAATTTTATTAAAATTATTTTGTGATCTAGCGTTTCATATGCTTTGGAAAAGTCTACAAATAATGCAAGAGCTAATAAACTTTTCTCAAAACAGACATAGATTTACTTACGATGTATATAACAATTTAAGACCAAAAATTAAAAAAATTAAAAAAAAAATATCGGTTTGTTTTTTATTATTGAGGAGAATATGTTTAAAATATTTGAAAATACGATTTTTTGTTTTATTCAGCCGTTTTTTGACTTGGAAAGACGAGAATCTATTACTTTTATACCCTTTGCTTATTCAGAAATAGGGTCAATAATTTTAAGCGGTGATTCTACATTGGAAAATATGACAAAAAGTTCCTATAAACATATGTCTAAAAATGCGTCGTAAGGGAGCTAAGCTCATTTGAAAGTGGCTCAAAATTTCGGTTTTTATTTAATAACTTAGAAACCCTTTGAAATATAGCAACGAGGTTTTGCACATGAGCTAATCTTAATAAGGCTCAACTTGGTATGTTATTTTCATGTACTTATTTTAACCATGGGTGTCCAAAACTGGAGGGCCTTTTCAGTTTTTTATCCCAAACTTTTTCTGTGTAACTTGTGCGTAATTTTATCTTTGGAATATGATTCCTCAGGTCAAACTACATAAGAAAGGTACTCTTGTTGTAATACTGTAGGATTAACCGTTTTCGAGAAAAATTCATTTGAAAGTGAAATCTCACGGTTCGAGGACGTAAAATTAAATACTAATATGTTTAAAACAAAAATTTTAATGATGCAGGGTTATTCTATATAAAAAACTAAAAACAAAAGTTTCTATGCATGTAGGTCGAAAAATCGCTTTTAAATAGCTCCCTTAGGATTGATTTTTGGAAGTACTTGTAAATGAGGTGTTTTTCTTAGTTTTTTATGTAGATTCACCTTCTTGAAATTTTGGTTTTCAACATTTTAGTATGTAATTTTTCGTCCTCGTACCGTGAAATTTTACCTTCAAATTAGTTTTTCTCGAAAACGGTTAATCCTACAGTATTACAATGAGTGTACCTTTTTTATGTATTTTGACCTGAGAAATCATATTCCAAAAATAAAAGTACAAAAATGTTACTCAGAAAAAAATTTGAGACAAAAAACTGATGAGGCCCTCCCCTGGTTAAAATAAGTACATGAAGGTAACATATGAAGATGGGCCTTCTTAAGATTAGTTTATATTCAAATCCTTGTTGCTGTATCTCAAAGGGTTCCTGAGTTATTAAATAAAAACCTACATCCATTTTTAATCGTTATTATTAATAATAATAATATTAATAATAATAATATTATTATTATTATTATTATTGTTATTATTATTGTTAATATATTATCGTCTTTCCAAGTTAAAAAACGATTGAATAAAACAACAAAATTGTCGTTTCAAACATAATAAACATATTTTCATCAATAAAAAAATTTAAGCTATAGATTTTTTTATTGTTGGTCTTAAATTATTGTATATCGTGATATATTTTTTTTTTTAGCTCTAATTTTATGTTTGTTTTTAACCTCGTACTATTCTACTTAATTAAGCATCCCCTAAGTCCAGGACTTGTGTGGGCTAGTAGTAGAGGGAACCACCGGCTTTAATTGACTTTCGAACCAATATATCTAGGGAGTACGCCTTCGCCAAATTTCAATTATTAATTAACTGAAAAAGGCAATTGGCGCCAGTGAGGTTTGAACTCACGATCATTAGATCAGTGTCAGGCTATATCGATGCCATTGACCGCTGAGCTAAATCTCATTAAATCTTGTAGGTATGTATACCGATCGGTATACCGATTTAAGAAACAATTGTTTCTGAGTGTTTTGGGCCAACATACCTGCGACGGCCACAGTTAGCGTTCATTTAATTGCATACAATTTTTTTTCAAAATAAGACCTTAAAGTGAATGTATTAAGGGCCACTTGCACCAATTTTATTTTGATCAAGGTTTAATTAATCTACGTTTAAAAAATAATCTCTGGTTAAATATGTTTGCATTGCACCAATGAAAGTTAAACAAAGTTTAGTTAAACCGAGCACACATCTCTAATTTTAGTGTTATTTGAATGTAGCTAACTTCACATTATTTTGACGTTTGACGTTTATATCATTTGGTTTATTATATTTTCAAAAAAAAGCTGTTAGTTATTGACAGTAACTTATTGTGTTATGTGTTATTGTGTTCTGTAAGCTAAAAAGTAGCAGTGGATATGCCTAAAGAAAAAGATGAAAACAAAAAAAAACGTTCGCCCAATTATACCATAAATGATAAAGCTTTATTAATTAAAATTGTGGCACAATATAATAGTGTTATCGAAAACAAAAAAACGGACGCAATTGGGATATTCCAGTTGTTCTTCAATACGTACAAGAATATTGGCCACTGTTTCTTTATATAACCTAAATTTTTGAAAAAATGTTAGATCATCCATACTTTCAAAATAGTTTTGTCGCTCATGATAGGTACGGAAACCATCATCCAATATTTCCAATTCCAACAAGTCTTCATCTAATAAATCGGCTTCTGCCATCATTGCAGGTAATTTCGTAAAATCAAAGGAAAACACTCACGGGTACGAAATGACAGATAAAAACCTAAAGTTAGGTTATGTTTTGATATAACCCAGGTTTAAGTGACATAAACCATCAAACTCGAACGATTACATTTATTCTGAGATTAAGACAAATAAACTTGGTTTAAAAAATGGCGCGAAACAGCGAAACGTCAATTAACTCTTAAACCATTAACTTAATCCGAGTTTAAGCTTAAATCATGTTTGGTGCAAGTGGCCCTAAATGAGTTAATATAGGATACATTTTTTTTTAAATATCGTAATTTGCCATTAACTGAAAAAATCTCATTTGATTGCAGTTGACTTTTTTTACATAGAAGCGCCTTCACCATAATTTCAAATAGATACAATATAAATAACACAGGCCAACAAATTACAACATTTGAAAGTTGATTTCTTCTTCTTCTTCAAAATGACCTTTTGGATAATAAATTAAAGTGACCCAAACGGACTTAATGGCCTTGAACTCTCGTTCTTATTGACCAGGTACAAGTATTAGAGACTTGAAGCGAGTCTCTCTAATTGTTTCAACTAAATATAATTTCTTATTAACATAACCTCACAAAAAAAAGTGGTTAACCCACAAAAGTACTTCACAAATATCAAATATTCAATTTAAATCAATTTAAATATATAGAACGGTTTCATAGTATAGATATTTTCTTGACAAACACATTTTCACATAAAATACTTGTTGCGTAAAATAAACGTTGTTACCGATTTACAAATTCTAGCCGAAAGTATACATGTTGCCGGTTCCACGGGTGGAACGCAACTCGAAAGTTGATTTGGATCTGACAACTGATTTTGTGTAATTTAGTTATGCTGATTTCAAATATAACTTCCGTTTTCATCCATCACGTAACGGTTTTGAACAAACGCACAGTGGGCCAAGAAAAAAAAAACAGGGACAAAATTCTGAATTTTTGCATATGACTATTTTTGATACAGCTGATTTCGAATAAAATAATAATAATTATTATTAAGTAAATGAATTTTATAAAATTAATTTCATATAAAAGGTAAATTTTAACTTAATATAAATATTAAATGTAACTTTATTACCTACCTATAATAATATTATGAATCATAACTTTATGATTTTCTGAAGAGTTTCCGTAATGTCGGAATAAAATTTAATAGAGGAAGAAACTTAAATATTTGATATGTTTTTAAAGAAAATATTAGGACAATAAAAATAAAGTTTAGTGCCTTATAGATGGCAAACTATTAAAATCTATAAATAAATTGCACTGCTCTACTACAGAATGTTCACAATCAATGAGAAAATCCCTACCAAAATGCCATATAGCTGATATTTCACGTTTTTTTTGCGATCATCAGTGAGCATATATTGGTATGGTGGCTTTCGCACCGACTGTTGAAAATTTAAAATACTTTTTAAAAATAAGTATATCTGTATCGAGAGCGTATAAATTGGTGGCGCCATCTAACAGATATACTTATTTTTAATTAAAATTTAAAAAGTACAAGATCCAGTCTTGTGCAGGAATGCATAGAAGCCCTGGAGGAGCTAGCGAGGAACAAAAGAGTCCACCTTGTATGGGTCCCTGGACACAGCGGGATACCAGGCAACGAGAAGGCAGACGAACTTGCCAGGCTCGGAGCCGAAACTCCGTGCATGGGACCCGAACCCATGCTTGGTATTACAAGGAAACAAGTCACATCAGCCCTCAACACGTGGGCTGGAGAAAAACTAAGGGAAAGCTGGTCAACGGTCACGAACTGCAGACAGGCAAAGGACTTCCTTTCCGGTCCAAGCAAGTCAAAAACCGCGTGGCTACTAGGAAGAAGCCGAGCCACGATCAGCCAACTCACAGGGATCCTCACGGGTCACTGTGGACTAGGAAGGCACCTGTTCAAGATGAAGGTCGGTAACGACCCCGTCTGTTCGGGTTGCGGGATAGACGAAGAATCGTCCTTCCATTTCCTAGGACAATGCGATCGGTTCGGCAGAATACGACAGGAGATCTTTGGAGTGGCAACTCTCCGAAGAGAGGAGTTGCGTACCCTTGCCTGGACAGATATCGCGACCTTTATAAGGAGGTCCGGCAGGTTTAGGCAGGGAGTAGGGTAGATGTGTGGCTGGGACAGCTCGGGGCTGGCAAAAAGGGCCATAATGGCCTAGTTGCCTGGCTTGTAGCCTCCCCACCCTTACTACTACTACTACTACTACTACTAACAGGTGATAAAATATGACAAAAAGTTCCTATAAACATATGTCTAAAAATGCGTCATAAGGGAGCTACGTCCTTTTGAAATTGGCTAAAAAAATCGGTTTTTATTTAATAACTCAGGAACCCTTTGAGATATGTTAACGAGGTTTTGCACGTGAATTAATCCTAATAAGGCCCATCTTTGTATGTCATTTTCACGTACTTATTTAAACCAGGCGAAACGGGGGGGCCTTATCAGTTTTTTGTCCCAAAGTTTTTTCTGTGTAACTTTTTTGCAATTTTATTTTTGAAATATGATTCATCAGGTCAAAATACATAAAAAATGTACTCTTGTTGTAATACTGTAGGATTAATCGTTTTCGAGAAAAGTTCATTTGAAGGTGAAATTTCACGGTTCGAGGACGAAAAATTAAATACTAAAATGTCGAAAACCAAAATTTTAATGATGCAATGTTATTCTACATCAAAAACTTAGAAAAAAGTTTCCATACATGTAGGTCGAAAAAACGCTTTTAAAGCTACCATAGCCCTTTAAAAATGTTGCATATTTAGGAGACCATAGCTCCATTAGGATTGATTTTTGGAAGTACCTGTATATGAGGTTTTTTTCTTAGTTTTTAATGTACATTCGCCCCGCATCATTAAAATTTTGGTTTTCAACATTTTAGTATTTAATTTTTCGTCCTCGAACCGTGGAATTTCACCATGACTTTTTCTCGAAAACGGTTAATCCTACAGTATTACAACAAGAGTACCTTTTTTATGTATTTTGACCTGAGGAATCATATTTCAAAAATAAAGTTGCAAAAAATTTACACAGAAAAAAGTTTGGGACAAAAAACTGATAAGCCCCCCCCCCGTTTCGCACCCCGTTCCCTGGTTGAAATAAGTACATGAAAATAACACATGAAAACGGGCCTTGGTAGGATTAGTTGACGTGCCAAACCTCGTTGATATATCTCAAAGGGTTCCTGAGTTATTAAATAAAAACCGATTTTTTTAGCCAATTTCAAAGGGGCGTAGCTCCCTTATGACGCATTTTTAGACATATGTTTATAGGAACTTTTTGTCATATTTTATCATGTAGAATCACCTGTTAAAATTTTCTACACTATTTCAAATACACCCTGTATGTCACTAAACTTTATTTTCATTTATAATTTGATTTGCCGTGTCGGTACTAACATGAAACCATAACTGAAAAAAAAAATGATTTCTTGTAAATAATTATATATAATAATTATATATAATTATTATAATTAACTGGGGACACAATTTTCACCATTTGTGAGAAAAACCCATTTTAATTTTTAAAGGGTTGTACATGAATTTTATAAAATTAATTTCATACAAAAGGTAAATTTTAATTTAATATAAATATTAAATATAACTTTGTTACGTACCTATAATAATATTAGGAATCATAACTTGCATAATTTATGATTTTCTGAAAAGTTTCCGTAATGTCGGAATGAAATTTAATAGAGGAAGAAACTTAAATATTTGATATGTTTTTAAAGAAAATATTAGGACAATGAAAATAAAGTTTAGTGCCTTATAGATGGTAAACTATCTATAAATAAATTGCACTGCTCTACTACAGAATGTTCACAATCAATGAGAAAATCCCTACCAAAATGTCATATAGGTGCTATTTCACGTTTTTCAGTGAGCATACATTGTTATGGTGGCTTTCGCACCGGCTGTTGAAAATTTAAAATACTTTTTAAAAATAAGTATATCTGTATCCAGAGCGTAAAAATTGGTGGCGCCATCTAAAAGATATACTTATTTTTAATGGGAGGCATAGCGTAGTGGCTAGCGCGTATGTATAGCAAGTCTACTATCGTGAGTTCGATTCTCACTGGCGCCGATGTGTCTTTTTCAGTTAATTAATAATTGAAATTTGGCGAAGGCGATAAGTGAAACGGACAATCCCTAGAAACTGGTTCGAAAGTCAGTATAAGCCGGTGGTTCCCTCTACTACTAGCCCACACAAGTCTTGGACTTAGGGGATGCTTAATTAAGTAGAATAGTACGAGGTTAAACAAATAAACAAACAAATAAGTATTTTAAATTTTCCACAGTCGGTGCGAAAGCACATATGCATATGCATACGCTTACTGATGATCGCAAAATAGTTTGCCGTCTATATGTCACTAAACTTTATTTTCATTTATAATTTGATTTGCCGTGTCGGTACTAACATGAAACCATAACTGAAAAGAAAAAATTGATTTCTTGTAAATAATTATATATAATTATTATAATTAACTGGGGACACAATTTTCACCATTTGTGAGAAAAACCCATTTTTATTTTTAAAGGGTTGTACATGAATTTTATAAAATTAATTTCATACAAAAGCTAAATTTTAATTTGATATAAATATTAAATATAACTTTGTTACCTACCTATAATAATATTATGAATCATAACTTGCATAATTTATGATTTTCTGAAAAGTTTCCCTAATGTCGGAATGAAATTTAATAGAGGAAGAAACTTAAATATTTAATATGTTTTTAAAGAAAATATTATGACAATGAAAATAAAGTTTAGTGCCTTTAGATGGCAAACTATCTATAAATAAATTGCACTGCTCTACTACAGAATGTTCACAATCAATGAGAAAATCCCTACCAAAATGTCATATAGCTGCTATTTTACGCTTTTTTGCGATTATCAGTGAGCATATATTGGTATGGTAGCTTTCGCACCGACTAGTCGCGACTGTTGAAAATTTAAAATACTTATTAAAATTAAGTATATCTGTATCGAGAGCGTATAAATTGGTGGCGCCATCTAACAGATATACTTATTTTTAATAAGTATTTTAAATTTACAACAGTCGCGACTAGTCGGTGCGAAAGCCATCATACCAATATATGCTCAATGATGATCGCAAAAAAGCGTGAAATAGAAGCTATATGACATTCTGGTAAGGATTTTCCCATTGTTTATGAAAATTCTGTAATAGAGTAGTGCAATTTCTTTATAGATTTTAATAGTTTTCCGTCTATAGGGCACTAAACTTTATTTTCATTTATAATTAGATTTTCCGTGTCGGTACTAGGTGCTGGCTTCGAGATAAATTTTTGTCCGCCTGTATCTAGATATAGATAATTCTTATCAGATTACAGGTCTTCCAAGATCTAATGTGCAGTACTTTTTTGCAAACATTAGATGGCGCCACCAATGTGTACGCTCTCGATACAGATATACATATTTTCTCATTGATTGTGAAAATTCTGTAGTAGAGCAGTGCAATTTCTTTATTAGGATAATGTTGTACCTAAATACATTGGACCGAAACGATCCCTTTCGAAATGCGAAATCGATGATCATGTGTATTTTGACTCAAAAACATACTCTATTTTTTTGGAACTCCACAATAATATCTTAGGGTGGCTCCAAGACCCGTTTTTCCTAAATTTAACGATATTTAAAAGAAAATGCAAAATTTACGTAATTTATATTCTCGGTGGGATATATGTAGGTATTTCCAAAACGTTTTATAATTACCTTAACTATATCCTTAATTATTTTACAAAAAACACCAAACTTTAGAAACTTTACAGTTTTTCGATTTTTTACTATTATATTTTTATGTTTTTAGGGGTGTGTAAATAGGGTATGTTTTTGAGTTAAACTACACATGATAGCAACTCGACGATGATTAATTTCACATTTTGAGGGGGATCGCTCCAGCCTAAGGTATATGGGTAAATATATTTCTAGAGCAAGAAAGCTGTCCCTTGCTAAAAAAATATTTCTGCTAAATAAATACGGTTTTTTGTTTTCATATCAAAAAGGGCGTTTTATTGTAATAAAAACAAATAATTATGCTTTGTTTTGTACTTTTTTTGACACGGGAATAAAAAAAGTAGAGCAAATGTCAGTTGTGTGACGCATACCTACCTCAAGCTATCAAAATGATGTATATTTTTTATCAAAAATGCATTCTTTCTGATTTACAGCATCAAAAACACCAAACCTGCTAAAAACCAGAAGTAAAGTAAGGATTAAAAAAAAGTAAGGTAATGTAACAATGCTAAACAAATAAAAATCGTTTTTCTGGCTTGCATTTTCATAAAATATTTGGAACTTGGTTTTATAAACAAAATTAAAAAAATTGGGTAACATCAAATATTTATTTTCCTATTTAAAAACTCACTAAAAATGTGTGATTTGGATTCAGCCTAAATAATATATTATTCACATATACAAGAAAAAGTATTTTTATCATGCTATATATTTTTTAAAAAGCTTATATAATAAATATAAATAACCATTTTTAAAACTTTATGGTAAATTTTTATAAGGACAGGAATTTTTAATGTTAATAAAAATTATAAAAATAATAATTAATTATTCCATCAATCTATTTTCTAATCATCGTACAGAATGATATTCTGCCAAAAATTTTTAAAACGCATTAATAGGTTTTATCAAGGGAGGCATTGAAATTGTAAATTTTACAACATCATATCATTTTGACAAGAGATTTTAAAAGTTGGGTTAAGCTTTTGACAAAAACCACCTAGGGTAAAATACAGTAAGTATTGGATTTTTTGTTAGTTTTTTATATTTTACTATTTAAATTCTTCTTATAATGCTTTATAATTAAATAACTTATGTAAATTAGGTTGTGTTTTTTTTTCTACTAATTTTATTTTTACTAAAAAAATCAAAGTGGATACTGTGTTTTTGCTTTGATATGTATTGAATTTGACAAATAAATAATCTTACTTTAAAAATTAATTCTTACCTGTCAAACTAAATTAAACTTTGTTGTAAAATGTACGATTTCAATGTACACCTTGATAAAACCTATTAATGCTTTTTAAAAAAATTCGGCAGTATTGGTAGACTGCAGTAGTTTTATACATCTAGCAAATATACATCAATCGAAGGACTTTTAGGACTTCTGAATAAGGCCTAAACTTTTCCTTAATCAGCGTACGCCATACAGGGTTGACTCTTGATACTGAAGAGGACTAGTAGCCCGAAACTGCAGTCTACCAATATCACTTTGTACAAGGATTAGATAAAAGATTTATGAAATATTTAATCTTTGATGAAATATTTCAAAAAGGGTACGTCTTAAATTTTTTGTAGGATTCGAATTTACCATCCCAAAGCTTATAAGAAAACATTAAAAGTATCTTAAGTATTAAATAAAAGTTAAAATTTGTAATATAATACATTTAGGTTTATGTGTTCTGCTAATATAATATTTTACTACATATTTTTTTAAAATAACTTTATTCGAAACCACTTCTAAAACTTTTAGGGTAGGTATGGCGTGTTTTGAATTTCATAGTATAAATACCTAAATTTAGGTAATTTACGGAAATGTTATACCTTTATTTTTTCTTTTTCTGTTGGATTTCAACAATAGGTTTTTCGCACTTGTAAATGATATTTTCTTTTATTTTATTTCTTGTGAAAAACTCTTTTTATTTCTTTGAAATTTAGAGTACACTGCAAAGTGCTCCAAGTTCATCCACATGAGAAATTGCTCTTTAAGTTTTATAATATTATAATAATTATTTTAATAATTATTAATGATAAAGAAATATGATTTTCTAAAAAAAAAACTTGTTTTGAACTTTCCTTTATTTCGATTATTTCTCCACTTCCATCTATGATAACTTTTTAACATAATAAGTATTGGTAAAAAAATGTTTTAATTAACTTTATTCTTGTGGATCTACGCTCAGAGAAAATTAAATATAGTCATGATTTAAAATAAAACCAGTATTTTTTTCCCACTGTTTTTTGTTAAATCAAAAAGATATATTTTTATTTTAAAAGCCATTCTCAAAATAAATAGATTTATGGTACAATTATAAAAATATTTCTTTCCAAGTCATTGGAAAATGTATTGATGTATCTTATAAAAATAAATAAATACAGGGAATAGTATATTCTATAACTAGTATGGAATAGACAATATTCCGCGCGAGCGAAAAGAACCCGCGAGAGCGGAATGACTATTCCATACGTGTTGTAGACTATAATTTTTCTTCGACTGCAAATATGAAACACTGTATGGCTTTAAACTGCGGGCAAGGTTAAAAACAATGTTTTTTGTGACTCGACATTGTAAATGCAACAAAACACATATTTTTAAATAAAGCAATTAATGTTATTTAATAATTTTATCAAACAGTACTTAAAAAAGATTTTTATTTAATTTTAACACATATTTACAAATTATAATGCAAAAATTGAAGGTTATGTCAGATTGTTGTGACAGACATCAGGTTTAAATATTTAACAATAGATGGAGCAATTTTAATTTTTTGAACTAAATTGATAAAAAACTGGTCAAATATAAGGAAAAACTAATATACGTTATGTAATTTTAGCGCAAAGCTTTAAATTGCATTAAATTATTCAATATTTCATGGTAAAATATATATATTTTTGCTAATTTTGCTACAGTTTTCTTTACTTTTATAAACAAGAGATGGCACTACATGTGCTCATTCTAACACTTGATACGGAATATTCATACCATATCTAGAGCTAGAATGGATTCATTCTGTTTTTGAAAAGTGTGTGTATTTGCTTACATTCTGAAGCAGTCGTAAAAAAATATTATTTTATTATGAATTTTTTTTCTCTACCTTTTTACTTTAAACTAAAAATGTTTTTATCCAAAAATTATTATTTTTAATATTATTATATCGTAATAGGTAAACATCAATTTTTTAATTTTTTGAGAAAAAAAATTAAAAAATTAAAAAAAAAATACTTTTTAATTTAAATAATTTTAGATGCATTTTATGAAAAAAAAAAATTGGTGTAGATTAATATGTAAAACAAGACCATAATTAAAAAATCCTTAGTGTAATTTTGAGAAAATTGATTTTTAAGTGATATATTATAGTTTTTTCAGTGTATGGTTAATTTTCATTAGGAAAATATATTTCAGCGTTTATTTTTCTAAGCTATTTTTATTTTCATTTGTTTTCAGTATATTTTAAATCAAGGTAAAATGTACTCTTTTAATCCTTTATATCCGGTTATAACACTAAAGAGCGCTTATGTGTTTACCTAAAATTACATTGTATTAAACAGAGCTGTTTTATTCGTAGTGGCTTAGAGAAAAGTAATAAAAAGTATATGGCGAATAAATGTTTTACAATATCTTCAATGTAAAGTCTTTATTGTACCGCAGTTTGAGAAATGCAAATTGTACATTTTCAAGTAATAGGTCATAACATAAGTCTTAAACATACAACTTGTATACACTTTTTGTGAAAACCATTTGAGAATCAGGCCGGGCAAGGTGTGTGGGGGGAGGTTAAAAAGTCAAAAATTAAATCTAATCAAACCTTTTAAAAAATTTAATTTAATTTAATTGATATCCTAAAAAACTAGCAGTTATTTTAAAACAGTCACACTACTGGCAGGTGATATAAAGTAGATTTTTCATATTATTATTTCACTATTAATTATATAAAGTGGAAAATTCTATCACTAATGTTGTGAAGTGGTATATAACTTGCTCAGAATAACATTTTGTTGGATACGAATCAAACAAGGCAATATTTGGGTTTAGCTACCCTTCAGAATAGAAGAATCTTCAGTGATGTGTGTTTTTTCTTTAAGGTTCTTGCTGGATCAATTCAAGTGTTATATTGGGTCAGTTTAATATTAAAATTCCATCAAGATCCTTGAGAAGTTATCCACTCCTAACATTGGTTAATTTAGCATGCAATTCTGTTGATTTTTACAATTCTTCATATAATATGTTTAAAAATCAATTACGTCAACATTTAGGCATGTAATTTTGTTTTATATGAGTATATTTCTCTTATTTTTTTTTATTTTTTTTATTATTATTTTATACCTATTATGCTATATGAATATTATATAAATAACTTTGTAACTGCTATATGCGTAAATAAACGATTATTATTATTATTATTATTATTATTATTATTATTATTATTATTATTATTATTATTATTATTATTATAATTCGGTTATAGCCGAGCGGTTAATTATAACTTTTATTTGTTAACTTACTCAGTTGTGTCCAATCCAATCTTCTATCGTATTTAAAGTATACCTGAGCGGAGAATATACTTAACCACGTATCACTTTATTCGGGAGCTTAAGTTCTAGTGAGATGGTGCTTTGGAAACAGATTTAAACAATTGCTTCTTAAAGGAGCGTCCAAGTATTACGTAACGCAAATTTTGATAATTTTGGACCCCCCCGTAACGCTACTTTCCTATACCATTAACATGGGCGTAACACTCCAAAATTACCCCCATCCCCCTAGGAGCGTTACGTAATACTTGAACGTTCCCTAGCTTAAGAATAATATATTAAATAAATGTGAATAAATTCTTCAAGAACATGAAAGATCAAGTCCTACTTCTATGCAAAGCCCCTAAATTCTAATTTCCATTATATAGTAGTTTTCCATTAAATACTTCTAAATTAAAACATTCTATGTTTGAAGTTCCAACTTTTCACCATAATTTTCAAAGCCTCATTTATTGTCCACATTTCTCTCAGTGTAAATATTAAAACCGGAACGTATAAGTCTTTAAATATTTTCACACAATATTTTTCAAAGTTTCTAACAGTGTAGATAGAAAATCGAACCAAATAAAATTCGCAAATATTTTAAAGTACTCGAACGAAAAATATTTAAGTGTCCAAAATCGCGTTAATATTTTTAACATTGAAATTACAAGTCTCAAAAATTTTCAAAAAAGTTCAAAAAAAAAGAATTTTTAATCAAAGAATAATTCTTTAAATTATTCTTAACAGGTGGATACAAATCCTCCTGTTACCTATACACTGCACTTACATTTTCACTATTGACACTACTAGACACTTTTTAATTAACAAGACAAAAAACTATTCAAGATTTAAGGAGTTCACCTATTTTATGGGAGATTTAGCTCAGCGGTCAATGGCATCGATATAGTCTGACACTGATCTAATGATCGTGAGTTCAAACCTCACTGGCGCCGATTGCCTTTTTCAGTTAATTAATAATTGAAATTTGGCGAAGGCGTACTCCCTAGATATATTGGTTCGAAAGTCAATTAAAGCCGGTGGTTCCCTCTACTACTAGCCCACACAAGTCCTGGACTTAGGGGATGCTTAATTAAGTAGAATAGTACGAGGTTAAAAAACAAACATAAACAAACAAACATTTTATATTTTTTGAAAAGCAATAAATTAAAATGAGGCATTTTTAGGTCACACACTCTTATGTTTCTGGGTGGGGTCCGGGCAAGAATATCTAAATTCCCCACTACCAAAGGTCATCTATATTACTTAGAGGGGTCCGAACAGAAACCGAAAATATCCGACGTCACTCATGCTTGCTTTTAAGAACCAGATCTTATAGGCTATGTACAGGGTGTATTTGAAATAGCGTAGGAAATTTTAACAGGTGATTCTACATGATAAAATATGACAAAAAGTTCCTATAAACATATGTCTAAAAATGCGTCATAAGGGAGCTACACCCCTTTGAAATTGGCTAAAAAAATCGGTTTTTATTTAATAACTCAGATATATTAACGAGGTTTTGCACATGAATTAATCCTAATAAGGCCCATCTTTGTATGTCATTTTCACGTACTTATTTAAACCAGGGGTGTGCGAAACGGGGGGGCCTTATCAGTTTCTTGTCCCAAACTTTTTTCTGTGTAACTTTTTTGCAATTTTATTTTTGAAATATGATTCCTCAGGTCAAAATACATAAAAAAGGTACTCTTGTTGTAATACTGTAGTATTAACCGTTTTCGAGAAAAGTTCATTTAAAGGTGAAATTTCACGGTTCGAGGACGAAAAATAAAATACTAAAATGTCGAAAACCAAAATTTTAATGATGCAATGTTATTCTACATCAAAAACTAAGAAAAAAAGTTTCCATACATGTAGGTCGAAAAAACGCTTTTAAAGCTACCATAGCCCTTTAAAAATGGTGCATATTTAGGAGACCATAGCTCCATTAGGATGGATTTTTGGAAGTACCTGTATATGAGGTTTTTTTCTTAGTTTTTAATGTACATTCGCCCCGCATCATTAAAATTTTGGTTTTCGAGGCTTTTGATAAGTCCCCCCGTTTCGCATAAATAAATACATGAAAATAACACATAAAAACGGGCCTTGGTAGGATTAGTTGACGTGCAAAACCTCGTTGATATATCTCAAAGGGTTCCTGAGTTATTAAATAAAAACCGATTTTTTTAGCCACTTTCAAAGGGGCGTAGCTCCCTTATGACGCATTTTTAGACATATGTTTATAGGAACTTTTTGTCATATTTTATGATGTAGAATCATCTGTTAAAATTTCCTACGCTATTTCAAATACACCGTGTATATTAAAATAAAATTATTATTTTAAAACATTTTACAAAATGAAAAATTTTACGCTTCATATCACAGGCACCCTACCACTAAAATTTCAACGTGCAGAGTACCAGTCATATGTAGAATTGCGTCGAATAATAGATTTCTATAGTACCGCCTGTCAGTAGTGTCATCTCGGAATGTATGGTCGCCGTTGAGCTTATCTAGATCCAGATGCATCCGCATATTTTCCAATTATTGTCTATAAAAAATACCTTATTGTAAAATACATTAAATTGAATTCTAATCAATTGTATCGTCTATGGATTGAAATTTCTATACAGTATACAAAAGCATCTATTGCCAAAAATGAGAATACTTTCTTAAATTGCATTGAATTCGAGTCGACCTATATATCGAAAACTTTCAGGAATAAGCGACAAAAAAGTGCCCTTCTCCAGTCTAGATTAGGCACGGTGCCAGGAAACTGCAAGCCCGAAGGATACCGCGCTTCCATGCTATAGTGCGGGTGCTCTCCGCTCTATCTATTGTCAAAATCTGAACAGTGCTTCATTATACAATGAAGGGTTACAGTAGAAACCGTAACTATTAATTTATTAACATTAATATGTTTAAGACGGGGGAGTAGAGGGCTGAAACCGTTAAGAAAAAAACCGTTACAAAGAAGTGTCCCAAAATATGTAACGCTCGCATTGAGTTCTCGACTGGGATCATTGAGTTTTCGGCAGATCATTGAGTTCTCGGCTAGGGTCATTGAGTTCTCGGATGGGGTCAATGCCATTGTTAAATACGTTCTACTGTACCTGCAAGTAAAGCAAAACCGTGATAACATTAACATGTGTCTCGTAACTGGCGGCTTAAAACATATTAATGTTACCACAGTTTAGTTTTATTCCTATGAATTTTGAGCCGCTGATTCCGAATCTGAGGTTGTATTTTCAAAGTTAGCTCCCATTTTCAACATAACCTCAAAAAACATGCTATTCGTAATGACATGATATGTTTTTTGAGGTTATTCTGAAAGTAATAAAAATAAGGTTTTTAATTAATAACTCTTGTACCCTTTAAGCTAGAGCGACGACCTTTTGCATGTATAATAGTATAAATAACGGCGATAAGTTTATGTTAATTTATTTTTTTGACTTTATCCAGAGGCGTGCCTAGACAGACAAAATATGTGAGGCTTAACATATTTTTACCCCAAACTTTTTTGGATTTTTTGTAATAAATATAAAATTGCTTCAGTAAAAATACATAAAAGATGACATAGGTGTAGTGTAACACTGTAGGAGCAACCGTTGTCAAAAAAGTGCAATTAAGAAGAAGTAAAATTTTGTGCCACTAAAAATGACTTTTAATATTGGGGCCCTGAAGAAGGTTTTTATTTATTATCCCAGGAACCCTTTGAGATATAGCAACGAGGTTTTGCACGTAAACTAATCTTAATAAGGCCCATTTTGTATGTTATTTTCATGTACCAGGGGTGTGCGAAACGGGGTGTCCCTATCAGTTTTTTGTCCCAAACTTTTTTCTGTCTAACTTTTTTGCAATTTTATTTTTGGAATATAATTCCTCAGGACAAAATACATAAAAAGGGTACTATCATTTGAAGGTGAAATTTTAAAGTTAGGGAACGTCCCCTTGTTTCGCACATCCCTGGTTAAAATAAGTACATGAAAATAACATACAAAGATGGGCATTATTAAGATTAGTTTACGTGCAAAACCTCGTTGCTATATCTCAAAGTGTTCCTGAGATAATAAATAAAAACCTTCTTTAGAGCCCCAACATTGGAGGGCTGTAACTCCGTCATTAAGTATTTTCGGACCCATATCCATAGAAACCTTTTTTCTTATTTTTGTACAAGGCATCGGCTCCCGAAGTTTCCAAACGTTATTTCTAGACACCCGTATATGTATGATTCAACAAATATAATTTTGTATAAATTATGAACATTTTGTTTATTCCAATCTCTAGAATTTCAACTACAAATCTGGAGGAGAATTTCAAACACTATACACATACGATGTGTGTGTTAATTAGTTATTCATATATTCCAAGATAAAATGTAAATCAAGTCAAAAGTTTGAAGTTTACTGATAATTATATTTGCCTTATGGTAAATAAATTGTGCTTCTTCTTTGAAACATAAACTAAAAACAAACATTTATTACTATTTCCATTTAAAATGTTTTTGCACGACCAAGTTGTTATTTACTTACACTTTTGCAGGAATAAAATAACACTTTGCTTTACCGAAAGTAAAAAATTTTTCTTAGCATTTGTTCAGTGTCAAAATATGTTTTAACATTTAGAAAATATATACCCAAAAAAAAAATCATATTTTTGTAATACTATGATATTATAAAAATATTATAGTATATTAAAGTACTAGTTTCATAACATACGTTTTTAGAGCACGAGTACTAGTGCTCTAAAAACGTGTTATGAAACGAGTGCTTTATACAATTTTTTCTATTTTGCTCTAAAATTTAAAAAACTTACATTTAAATTGATGACTGATTTAGGGATTTTTGTTTTGTGTTGGCATTACAGTTTACACAATGTTAAAAATTCTAAGAACAAATGATATTTTGTAATATTTTACAGTCATCTCTTCTTTTTTCACTGCAATTAACCAGTCCACAATTTTAACACGGTAAAAAATAACCCAAACACAAAATTTTGTAAAAAATCAAACTTTAAATCGACATTGACATTTGCACGCAAAACGTCAAAAGATAGGCTTTTGTATGTTGCCAACCCAAAAGAACAAAAAGTACAGACCTCTTATGGGCCTATAAAACGCAAAGAGTCGCAAAATAGAAAAAAATATTAAAGTATTCACTATAACATCGTAATAAAAATAATCTCTAAGGATAAAATTTTCGTTATTGGATGCAAAGGATAAAATTTTCGTTATTGGATGCAAATATTTTCTATAAATGATTAAAACAAAAAATTAACCGATTTCTGTTTCGAAAAAGTAAAAAATAAAAAATACTTAAGTTGGTGCCAATTTCACCATTCCCTAAATTAATTACTACCAAATTATTTTTTTATTATTTTATTATTGTTTGCTGTAAAGTTGGCATCGACTTAAGTATTTTTATTTTTAACTTTTTAGTGACAGAAGTCGGTTCATTTTTTTTGCAAAAAGATTTTATTTTTTACTTTTTTACACAGAACTTGTAGATTTGTAACGACATCTAAGCTAAATTATAGTTGTCATTCCATCTCGGCAAGCTGCTGATGTCACAACGTATTTTTACTGCATTGTGACGTCATTATCCTAAAGATAATTTTCTAAAAAATAAAAGTAATATTTTTATTTCAGCGCACAAGAGTCCAACCTTATTTTAAACGAAATACTAAAGAAAATCTTTGTTAAACTTTAAGAGTTAAGTAATAATCAAAAAGGAAACGTTTAAGTATTACGTACGCGATTTTCCTATACGATTAACATGGGAGTAACACTCCAAAATGACTCCCCCCTAACCCCCCAAACCAAAGTTTCTAGAACCATTTACGAAAGTATTAGATTCAACATTTCTGAGGGAGTTCTACAGGGTGAACCATTAAGCCCCATTCTTTTTGCATTGTTTATTTCTGACATAGAAAAATATTTTAGGGAAAATGGAGCCTTGGGTGTTAATGTGGATGGTCTTGTGGACATACTTATGCTTTTATACGCTGATGATTTGGTCATTTTTGGGGAATCGCCCATTGATATTTCACGTAAACTCAAAATTCTCTCTCAGTATGCAAATGAAAATGGCCTTAAAATTAACATTAAAAAAACGAAAATAATCTGTTTTACCAAGGGTGGCTTTAGGTATTCACGTGACTTAAACTTTAAATATGACGGCGAAAATATTGAAGTAGTAAACAAGTACGTTTACCTGGGTGTTACATTCTCTCAGTCAGGGCTATTCGCTGAAATGACCAAAGAAGCATGCAATAAAACAAAAAAATCAATCGGTACCGTTATGTCCCTTTTGTCAAACTCAAAAATCAACAGCTGGCAATCCCGAATTAAACTTTATGAATCTATAGTCCTATCTACTTTGCTTTATAGTTCTCCAGTTTGGGCGTTACGTTTCTTTAATGAAATTGAGCGTGTTCAGTTGGCCTTTTTTAAAAGATTATTTTTACTCCCCCGCAACACCCCGGATTATATGATACGACTCGAAACTGGGTCCGTTAAAGTTTCTTTCTTGATTTTTAAAATGTGCCTTAATTGGATTGAAAAGCTTATTAGAATGCCCGCTCATAGATACCCCAAGCTTTGTTTTAACCGCTTACAAAACTTAAACAATGGTAATACAAAATATAACTGGTTGGCACAGTTTCAATGTATGCTGGAAAAAATTGATGAATCTAACTTTTTGACTAATTTAACAGTAAGAAAAATAAAATACAATAGACCAATTTTACTTAACAAATTTCGCGAATTTCTACATAGAGATGACATAAATTCATTATTTTTTTCCAAAAATTCAACTATTTATCAAAAGTTTAGAATTAATCTGGAACCTCAAAATTATTTATACTGTCGAGATAATATCTCTATCATTCGTATAATAATGCAATTACGTATGGCTACAAGCTTTTCTACCTCCTTCTCATTCAATGGCAGCTTTTACAAAATCAACCCTAAAGAAGTATGTACTATTTGCAACTTAAACGAGTTTGAGACTTTAGATCATATTTTCTTTAAATGCCCCATGTACAAACCGTTGCGTGCACCTTACATTGATAGCCTTATTAACCTAGACGGTCTAGTCTTTGCACTTAACTTTCTTAATGTAACTAAAATAAAAATGCTGCACAGTTTTATCGGAAACTTATTAAAGCTCCGTTCCTTTATAACTAACGAATAATGCTTTTTGTCTTTAACCTTTAAATATTGGTATTATCGTTTCTTCTTTTAATTAACTTTTTTTTTTGTATTAAAATTTCTGCTTTTTCTTTTTATTAAATTATCTATGAATATCCATCAAATTACTTAAATAGTTAGGGTTTAGTATTTAGTGTATTTTTTTTTCTCTCTTGTTATATATTCAAACTTCTTGTAACAAGATTTGTAATCTTTTATACAATAAACGTTTATTATATTATTATTATTAAGTATTAGATTCATTAAATAAATCAAATAAGGATATCATTATTAATGGAGATTTTAAAATTATGTTTCACAACCCAAAGGACAATGATTTTAAAATGTTTAACGATTTAATCCGTTCTTATGGCTTTAAAATAACCATCTCCTCACCAACGCGCAGAAAAAATTGCCTTGATAATGTTCTAGTAAATTTCGAGCCCAAAACCAGACATTCATCTAGCTATGTTTTTAATCCAGGTATTTCCGATCACAAGGCAGTAGGTATTTTCGTGAACAAAGTTAAAACACAAAACAAATCTGAAAGATATACATACCGAGCGATTACTCCAAATGGTAAGTTGATTTTCTTTGATCTGCTAGACAATGTCAACTGGGATTTTGTTAAAAGTGATTTTCATGACGTTGATACAAAATTTAATATTTTCATGAGCACATTAGTTGAGTCATATAACACAGCATTTCCATTAAAAACAAAAAAAGTAGGTACAAATAATAAAGGTACTCAATTTAAATGGTTCAATGATGATATTAGAAGTCATAAGGAAACTTTGCGGTTTTTATCTGACATGCACCACACTTTTTCTGAAAATCCCATTATCACTGATAACCTAAAGCGGGCAAGAATTAATTACAAAAACCAAATAAGTTTAGCTAAGAAAAATTCTTATAGTCGAGCTATTTCAAACTGTCACAAAAACAATAAGGTGTTTTGGGATATTATAAACGATCGTCGAAATAAGAAGGTTCAAAAAAATGGAAATATCACACCTAGAGATTTTAACAACTTTTTTATTAATGTGTCCACCAGAATAAAAGAAAACATTTCTGATAATGATGTAAATTATGAAGATTACCTAGTTCACAATAACTCTAGTGATGTATTTCATTTTAGAGCACCTTCTTATATTGAAGTTAGAGACGCGATAAAAAATCTAAAAAACACGAAATCTAGGGATCATTATGGACTCAATGTAGACTTAATAAAATCAATTACTGACATTATCACTGGACCACTAATGATTCTATTTGAAGAATGTATAAAAAGTGGCACATATCCGTCTTCACTTAAACTAATAAAAATTATTCCAATACACAAAAAGGGAAACTTAGAGGAAATGAATAATTATCGCCCCATTGCTCTAGTCCCCATCATCTCAAAAGTTTTTGAAAGACTATTAAAAAACCAAATTGTAGATTTTTTTGAAAGCAAACAATTATTTTATGCAAATCAGTTTGGCTTCAGAAAAAATAAGTCGACAACCCACGCAACTAATAAACTTATTCACATCATTGTTGATGCAATGGAAAGCGGAAACATAGCTGGCACTGTGTTATATGACTTGCAAAAAGCCTTTGACTGTGTCCCTCCTGATAAACTTATTAGAAAGCTGCAATCATATAACTTTGATTCCTTAACCTGCGATTTGATAAAATCCTACTTATCAAATCGCAAGCAGTACACTTTTTGCAATGGAAAAGCTTCTGATTGCGGTGATGTTATTGATGGTGTGCCCCAAGGCTCTGTACTGGGACCAATACTTTTTCTAATTTTTATTAATGACTTGGTAAGAGCTGTTGGAGGTATAGAGCTATTACTATTTGCCGATGACACCACTGCAATCAAAAGCCACAAAAATGAGTTGCAGCTGACAGAGAGTTTGGGAGAGATACAGTCAAAACTGAAACAATGGTTTGATGCAAATGAGTTAAGTCTGAATTTGGATAAAACGCAAAAAATTTACTTTACCCATCGCACGTTAACTCATAAAAATCACGAGAGTGTTAGATTTCTTGGTATTATGTTAGATCCTGAACTTAACTGGGAGCCACACATTAATTTTATATCAAATAAAATCTCCAAAAACTTATTTGTATTGCGTAATTTGGTCAATTTGGTACCAAGAAGTATAACACTTACAGCTTATCATTCCCTGATTATGTCACATATGCTATACTCACTTTTAAGTTGGGGGCACTCTTGCCATTCAAAACGAATTTTTGGATTGCAACGCAAAGCCATTCGTATAATATGTGGCATGAACTATAGGGATGATGTAAGACATTGTTTTTTAGATCTGAATTTGTTAACTTTTCCGAGTATGTATATTTTTTATTGTTTAATTTTTGCAAAAGAAAATCTTAATGTATACTCAATAAGATCAAACATGCATAACCATGATATTAGAACTCAAAATAATTTAAACATCAGATTTCTTAGACTAAATTCCAGCAGATTCAGTGAAAATTATTTTATTCCCCTATTTTACAATAAAATTCCTGAACATATTAAACAACTACCTTTAAACAATTACAAAAAGAAAACTAGAGCGTTTTTGATGAGGAATACATTTTATAGTTATCAAGAGTTTTTGTCTTTAAACTGTATTGATATTTAAAAAAAGTTATATATACCTATATTGTGCTTGTATTTTACCGCTTATTTATTAATGTACGATGTATTTTTATTTTATTTTATTTTAAAAACTTGACATGTGTAAACTCTGTAATAACACGTAATAAAATTATTATTATTATTATTATTATTAGCGTTACGTTATACTTTAACGTTCCCTAACGCCTTATGGTAAAATCACAAATTTTATCATTTTCTCTTGGTATTTTAATATTACTGGTCCAGAGAATCAAGTTTAGCGGCATAAAAAAAACTATATAAAAAAAAAACAAAAAATTGAGGGTGCTGTTTTTTGCTTTCGAAAAATAAATGATCTCGAAATAAATTAAACTACAGACTTTGGCCTCAAAACTAAGGTAAGCGGTCCGGTTTTCTAGAAAAAAAAAAACAAAACAGTCAAAATTACAAAAAATTGTCACTCTTGCCATTCAAAACGAATTTTTGGATTGCAACGCAAAGCCATTCGTATAATATGTGGCATGAACTATAGGGATGATGTAAGACATTGTTTTTTAGATCTGAATTTGTTAACTTTTCCGAGTATGTATATTTTTTATTGTTTAATTTTTGCAAAAGAAAATATTAATGTATACTAAATAAGATCAAACATGCATTACCATGATATTAGAACTCAAAATAATTTAAACATCAGATTTCTTAGACTAAATTCCAGCAGATTCAGTGAAAATTATTTTATTCCCCTATTTTACAATAAAATTCCTGAACATATTAAACAACTACCCTTAAACAATTACAAAAAGAAAACTAGAGCGTTTTTGGTGAGGAAGACATTTTATAGTTATCAAGAGTTTTTGTCTTTAAACTGTATTGATATTTAAAAAAAGTTATATATACCTATATTGTGCTTGTATTTTACCGCTTATTTATTAATGTACGATGTATTTTTATTTTATTTTATTTTAAAAACTTGACATGTGTAAACTCTGTAATAACACGTAATAAAATTATTATTATTATTATTATTATTATTATTATTATTAGCGTTACGTTATACTTTAACGTTCCCTAACGCCTTATGGTAAAATCACAAATTTTATCATTTTCTCTTGGTATTTTAATATTACTGGTCCAGAGAATCAAGTTTAGCGGCATAAAAAAAACTATATAAAAAAAAAACAAAAAATTGAGGGTGCTGTTTTTTTGCTTTCGAAAAATAAATGATCTCGAAATAAATTAAACTACAGACTTTGGCCTCAAAACTAAGTTAAGCGGTACGGTTTTCTAGAAAAAAAAAACAAAACAGTCAAAATTACAAAAAATTGCCATTTTTTGCGTTTATTGGTCCAAAAATTCTTTTTATGGGGCTGTGTAAAATAATTATATACTATTATCGCAAAGTCATGTTGCGCAAAAATTCTAATTTAACAAAACATAAGGACATATCCACAGCCTAGCATAAGAACGTAATACATAACAATGCAGTGCCGTGATTGGCTTGATGTGCCGCCATTTATCTTGTATCCATGTATCACGGCACCGTATTCTTATGTTTTATGTTCATATGCAAGCTTCTGGATAGGCCTTAAGTTTTATGTACATAGTAACAACATTGCAATTGTCAAAGTAAGCACAATAAATCCACATTTACCACTATTTATCTAAAACAAATAGTAATAATGACAAATAGATTTGAATTGCTCTACCATAATGAAAATTGGCTTTGACCTCACTTAAGTATTTATTTTTTTATTTGCGTTTCGTTATAAGCTCATGATTATAATTATAATCACACGCTTTTTGGGTGAGTGTTATAGGGGAGACTGGGGTCAATTAAAACATTTTTGAGAAAATTGCTTACTCTAACTAAATTTTAACTCTGATCCATTTGGCAATGAGGTTTAATTACAGCCTAATTATCTGGGTATAAGAGTGCAATATTGTTATAGTCACATATATACCAATAAAATAAATGAAAGCATTTTTATAACAATATGTTAAATGTGTCAACTGTCCCCAAACCTGGGTCAGTTGAAACAGTACCTGGGGTTAGTTGAAACATATGTTAAATAAAGACAATTTTTTTTACAATTGGTTTTTATTCTTTTTCATGGCAGACAATGCCCCACTTATCTTGAGATTCGCAAAAATTTTAAATTTCATGGGTTAAAAATATAAAAATTGTAATTTTAGCAGTAGTTTTTTTTTAGTCATTAACTCTTTCTAAGTAGGGATAAAAGTTGTAATTTTAGCAGTAGTGGATTTGAAAAAGTTGTATTTTTAAACTAAAATAAGATAACTTTATTTCCATTTTATATTTTATACCTGTCAAAGTCATTTCTTGAAATTTATTTTTAAACTTTTTTTATCAAAATTTATGGTTTATGCATCTTGGAATTTAAGAAAAATTAGGCATGGATAAAAAAGAATTACTTTTAATGGACTGGAGTTAATACTAATTGGAACTATAAAATTTGCTACGTAATTACAACTTTTTATAACTTTGTATTCTCATCAAAATCAATGGAGAGCCCCTAGCACAAACCAAAAGCTTATTTGGGGCTCTCCATGACTATCTACCTACACCAAAAATAAATAAATAAAATAAAAAAATAAATAAACAATTTGAATTTTTACAAACTGTTGGATAATGTCAAAAAATAATTAGTTAAAACCCATTTCAACCTACCCCAGAGAAATTGTTTGAATCGTCCCTAGCACAAGTTTCGATACATTTAATTAAGCAGCTAAAAATATATATCTCATGAATGAATAATAACCAAATCCCTTCAAGCTTAAATATTAGAAGTCACTATATTCTAAAGGACCCTTTAAAAAAACACAATAGTTTTGGATTAATAAGCAAAAGAATAAAAACTAAAATACTTAAATTTGGTTGCGAAAAATAAGTTCACTCACATAAAAATATGTGGCCTTTTCTTAGAGGCGCTGAGTACTGATTAACACGTTCCAACACGAAAGCCGCTTACTTTGCCCTTGGGCCCCCAGTTGCTTTTACAACTCGTTTCGGATATATTCGACTTGTTTCAAACGTCCCCTGTTTCAATTGACCCCAGTCTCCCCTACGATTATTTTCAAATAATGTTTTTATGGAATTCTGAACACTTTTATTTTCGTCCTCCCGTTTGTCCGTTCAGACGGATCGTCAGGCTGTCCCTTTACAAATTTTGTATACACGAAACGCCAAGAACGCAATGTCCTATCGATGTGAAGTTTTTAGCATGAATCCTATTTTTCTTAAAAAAAAATCCTTTTGAAGTTATGTAAAAAACATTTTTTTTTAAACTATAAAAAGGGAAAAGTTTAATAACTTTCAAATTTTTTGAAAAAAAAAATATGCATATTAAATTTGAAAAAAAAAATGCATATTAATTAAAAAAAAATCTTTAAACAAAAAAAGTTCTGGGGCACTTTTAAATAAAATCTTGAAAAATAAAGTGCGCGCACACAGTGGGCCACAAGCATTAATAAGATTTAACAAAAATGTACGCAAGGTAAGTAGTATTAGAATTTTAGAATTTATTAGAATTATAATTAACAAAATTATACATACATATTTTGATTTTTGCCTAAACCTAGGTTTGTGTGCAAAAAAATACATTTTAAATTTAAAATTTAGAGAATTATA
Organism: Brachypterus glaber; assembly: GCA_958510825.1. NCBI lineage: Eukaryota > Metazoa > Arthropoda > Insecta > Coleoptera > Kateretidae > Brachypterus > Brachypterus glaber. Next base: position 87,396,339 of record OY294045.1, on the reverse strand, counting down.
AAGAAATTTAATTATTCTAAGGTTAATCAAAATATAACTAATACAAAAAATATTATAAACAAAATTTGTTTTTAATTTAAAGAAAAAAATAATTTATTCACTTTATTTTACAGAGGAGAATTATTTATTATTATTTACGTAGAAACTGATGATAAGATAACAAACAAAAAAAAGGATATCTAAAAAAGGGCCGTTTAAATGTAGCAACTTGTGACTGAGACTGGGAGTACCAGAGAAAAGTGAGCAAGTTTTATTCACTAAATAAAAACATTGATTAAAAAATTTGGATTTTCTAAAAGAAAAACTTTAAGTTCCTTTTTAAGTTTTTTTAGAGGTGTTATACATCTGACATTAGTAGGTAACAAATTAAAAATTTTAGGACCAAAATAGAAAACTGTTTTTTGAATAAAAGATTTTTTAAAAAGTGGGATTAGGGCTGAATTTTTATTTAAATGTCTTGTTAAATGGTGATGAGAGGGTTTATTTAAATTGGAACAAGTATACAAAATAGCATGAAAAGCATAAATTTGCCTAATCTTTAAAACATTTAATTCTGTGTAGAGTAGTTCAGTGGGATACCTAAAATCTTTACGAAATAAAACCTTTAAAAGTGTATTTTGTAAAACTTGAAGTGGGTAAAGTGCAGTTTCAGCAAGACCACCCCACGCAGCAATGCAATAACTCAGCAAAGACTCTACTAGAGCAGTATAAACAATAATTAGCAGTTTCCTGTTTAGAATATTACGAAGTTGGTAGAATTTAAATAAAACGCACCTAAGCCTTGATGTAAGATAAATAATGTGCTCCCTCCACCTCAAATGTTGATCAACCATAATACCCAAGTATTTGATACTACTGGTCTGCCAATTATTATTATTATTTTTTTTACAGGAATTTTCATGGATTTTTATTTCAGTAGTATCTGGTTGATCAACAGTTGTGGGTGAGAAAGCTATAAATTTAGTTTTGCTTACATTAAGACTTAGTCGATTGAGGTCCAGCCATAGTTTTAATTTGGATATGCATTCTTCAGCTTTTTTAAAAGCATCATCCCAATTATCGGCAAGGAGAATTACTGCAGTGTCATCTGCGTATGAAGCTATACAACCTAAATTTTAAAAATTATAAATGTCGTTAATATATATTAGAAATAGAATTGGTCCCAGCACTGTCCCTTGAGGCCCTAGTAACAGTGCATGGGTTACTAATAGAACCATTTATTTTGACACGTTGCGTTCTCCCTGCTAGATAATTTTTAAAAAGCTCCAATGCGACACCTCTGACACGGTACGACTCAAGTTTTTCTAAAAGAATACCATGATCGACCGTGTCAAAAGCTTTAGCAAGATCCAAAAATATTGACACATTTTTTACCAGATTTCAGACCATCTACAATTATTTTGTTCAAACTCAGGACTGCATCTTCAGTAGATTTGTTCTTTCTGAATCCAAATTGCTCACTGCTTAAAATGTTATACTTATCTAAATAGTTTAATAGTCTAGTTTTAAGACACTGCTCTAGGATCTTTGCAAAGTTATTTATTACAGATATAGGGCGGTAATTGGTGGCCTCACTTTTAGAGCTAGCTTTAAAAACGGGTGTAATAACTGATTCCTTCATTAAAGATGGTATTTTACCTGAACTCATAATGAGATTAATAATGTGTAGTAGCGGGGACAATATTTCTGAATGAATTGTTTTTATTGTTTTTGCAGTAATACCATCGGGCCCACTACTTGATTTAATTTTTAAATCTGAGATATAATTTAAAAGTTCTTTTGTGTTAGCTGGCTTCAAGAAAAAAGATGTGTATATTTCGTGATTTACGTTTACGAATTTTTTGCGGCTTTTCTTTATATTTTTTATCATTTTCTTACCCACATTTGTAAAATAATTGTTAAACAAATTAGCCTTTTCCGTATCAGACTCTATTAAATTGCCCTCATTATTTTTTATATTGAACTGTTCCACAGACCTTGCTTTTTTATTAGACACTTCATTTACTACATTCCAAACTTGTTTTGTATTTTTTGCGTTCCCCAACTCACTTTTGTAAAAATTGGTTTTTGTTATATTGATTAAATTACGTAAAAAATTGCGATAATTCTTGTACTCTATTTAAGCCTCTGTACTGTAATTTTTTAGTAACTTTTTTTTTTAATTTGTCACGGTGTCTAATTGAATTAATCAAACCCAAAGTTATCCAAAGTTTCAGTTTTTTTATATGATTATTTTTTATAGTAATTATATCAGTGTTATTTTGTAGATGATGTTGAAATTTTTGATAAAAATTATTATAGGCTGTTTCAGGATCATTACAATTTAAAACATTTAGCCATCATTCTTTATTTAAATCATTCTTTAGGTTTTCAAAATTAATTTTTTTTTGTTTTACCGGGATAACTTTGGGTATGTTTTGATTGTCACCTGATATATTGAGGAAAATCCAATCATGATCAGTCATTTTATTTTCAAAAAGATAACTTTTACAAATCAAAAACAAAAAAGTTAGGGGCGGCGGTAGTTCAGTCGTGAACGCCTCGATCTAGTATTCGAGAGGCCGGGGTTCAATCCGCGGTTGTGGAACAACTTTTTTACAGAAATAAAATACCGTCGTTTCCCCACCACGTCGGCTTGTGCTGCCGAAGATCTAAGCACCCAGTACAGAAAAAGGTTTGCAGTGGATAATGCCGCATAGCACTCGGACCTGTGATACTACCCGAGCGCACCGAGAGGGAGCAGCAAAGTAGCTGTCAGGTCTGTTGGCAGAGCTCACTTTAAGGACTGTACTAAGGCTGCAAGCAAAAATGATCCTTTAGCAGTTTGGCGCCGGTCCAAGTGCACTGGCAGCCAATAAACTTAAGGATCAGAGCCGCTCACTTAGCCAAAAAAGCCGACAAAACGAGGTTCGGATTCCTCGCTAAACTGTAGGTTCCGGGGTACAACAACTAAAATCCTCGTTAGAGTAGAAAAACTAGTAAGACAGGGGTAGGCAAAAAGGACCATATGGTCTAGTTGCCAGGCTTGACCTTCCCACCATTACTACTACTACTACTACAAATCAAGTTTTTAGTTAAATTGATTTTGTTAAAACCAACAAAAAAATGGTCTATACAAGATTGTATATTTAAGGTAGTCAAATCAAATATATTTTTACCGTTAAATCATACATTTTCCCTCTTGGGCAAAAAGTCCAAACCAAACCTCGCACTCTTATAATATCTTCTTTACCTTCATATATTATTTTTTACGTTCATGATTATTACTATGAAAACGTTAAAATGGATTATGCTTGAGTTCAGTTTTTAAGACTTTATTGTATAAAATAATAGGTTCTGAAAGGTTTGCACAGTGCACATTTATTTAGATTGTTTGGCTTTAGTACAATATTGTTCATGTTCTGGACTGAAGCAAAGCCCTCTCGGCGCTACTTGATGCAACTGACGTACATCGGCATTGTAAAACTCCAGAACACACATTTAAAATAAAATTATACGTATTATGTAGATAGTCTGAAAATAAGCATACATAGCAGAATTTCTGTAAAAAGTAAATTTAAAGCAGTTATTCTTGTGGGGAAATACTGAATTATACTATCTCATATAAGCAAATTTACAAAAAACTGTAATAATGCTTAATTTTTCATGTTATTTGTAAATTTTAAGTCAAACCACAGGTTAGGTTGTAATATCCCTTATATTTTATATCTGTATTATTTATATAAAATTTTTAATGAAATATATATATATATATATATATATATAATAAATATAAATATATCAAAAAAGTCCAAACCAAACCTGGCACTCTTAAAATGTCTTCTTTAGCTTATACACGGAAAGAAATTAGTGGGCTCTGCGCTATACATTATAAGATATTTGGTAACAGTGGCAAATTATAGTGATTTAAGCTATAGATTATAAGGGACACAATAACTAATAATGTTAAAAATAAATTGGAAACGATTATATATATTACAGACACGATTATATTTATTACAGGCACTATTATAAATTTACAGAAATTTTATTATATTATAAAAATTATTAGCACGGACAATAATTAAATCTATTTAAGCTATAAATGCCATACTATTTGTTATATTTTATTATTCACTAAACAATTAAAGTATTTCATATAAATTTTTACACTGACTGCCATAATTGTAAGAGAAAGCCTTGTATTTATATAATAAGCGATTATAATTTGCTTGGTAGCTCCTAGCTATAATTTTTTTTTTCCGTGTATGATTTTCTACGTTCATGATTATTACTATGAAAACATTTAAATGGATTATGGTTGAGTTCAGTAGTTTTTAAGACTGTATTGTATAAAATAATAGTTTCTGAAAGGTTTGCACAGTCCATTTATTTAGATTGTTTGGCTTTACAATATTGCTCATGTTCTGGACTGAAGCAAAGCCCTCTCGGCGCTACTTGATGCATCTGACGTACATCGGCATTGTAAAACTCCAGAACACACATTTAAAATAAAATTATACGTATTATGTAGATAGTCTGAAAATAAGCATATATAGCAGAATTTCTGTAAAAAGTGATAAAGGAGGGTATCGCATTTTGGGCTAAATCGCCTGCAATGATAAGACTTTACATGCTTATAGATACATAAAAAATAAATACTTAGCCAAAATTTTAGCCCTTTTTACATCCCGGGACATACTTTAATTAATTATTTTAATTAAGAATTTTGACATATGTCAATGTACGATTTGGCAACATTGCAAGAAACTTCAGGTGTCAAATGTCATCTCGTCAAAATAAAAATAACTTTGCACATTAACTACTACAGTGGGGCCAAAGTGAGTCTGTGTTGTGTTCACTGCTCTTGACTATTATATTTTATTAGTTTTCACGGATTTAATATACTGTAATTCAATGTGTAATTAGGCAGGACTTTTTCTTAAGTTTCAGTACGATTATGGAGTTATTTTTGAGGTATTTATAATATAATAATATTGTAAGCAAACCATTAGCTTCAACGATAACCCAAAGCATCTAGTTCCATGGGACAGTGTTACCCAAGCCAAGTAATTTAATCTGGCTTTCAACATGTTAAATTAGTTTATTTCCATGATATGATTTAAAACTAGATTATGAAAAAGTTACACATAGACTTTTAACTTATAATATTAATTAAATATATTTATTTAAAAATAAATATATTTAATTAATATTGAACAGTGTTTTTATTATACATTCTATCTAAACTTATTTATGTTGGTTTTGTAAATAAACAAAAAATATTCCTTTTTTTCAGTATAATAGTCACATTTAGAGCAAGAATAATGCGATGTTGTCGGGTTTACGATATCAAATAATTCCTTAGTTTTTATTTTTTTTTTCATTTTATTCTTTATCAACAAATAATACAGTTTTTTATTATTCCTTTTCATCAATTTGCACTTTTTTAAACAAAAACATATTTTTCTTATTTAGCCCAAAACTCCTATTTAAAACGATACCCTTCTTTAAAGCAGTTACCGTTGTGGGGAAATACTGAATTATACTATCTCATATAAGCAAATTTACAAAAAACTGTAATAATGCTTAATTTTTCATGTTATTTGTAAATTTTAAGTCAAACCACAGGTTAGGTTGTAATATCCCTTATATTTTATATCTGTATTATTTAAAAGTTTTAATGAAATATATCAAAAAAACACGAAAAAAGTGACATATTTGAAATTTGAGGCCCTGTAAAAAATTAACTAGGGTAGATATTTAAAATCTGCAAGCAATGGCATGGTGTAGTCACTCGAGTACTCGTACCTTTTTAATATTTATTTTAATAAATGAAATTCCTGTACACATTTTCGAACGTATTTTAAAAATATTAAAAATCTTTACAAAATCTTTGAAAAGCTCGGTAATTTTCGATCAGACTTCAAATATTTTTCAGAAATCTCAGAAATTGTACCGATCATTTTTTAACGTTTTTATCAACCAATCATTTAACAATATTTCTGGTCACGTGTTTATTTCTGTCCAATCATATTATAGCTATATTAGGAATTTTCTACTGTAGAAAATTCTAGTAAGGATCGCTGTAGTATTTTGCTTTTCAGTATTTCTCTTTTACAACAAGATTTCATACCTAAAACTAATTAATAATTAAATATGAATAAATTACTATTTATAATCATTGTTATTAATTTATTATTTACCAAAAAATATTTCAAAATATTCTGATTAAAAAAGTAAAGTTTTTATAGGTTGACTTTTATGAACATGCTTGCAAGCCTAGCGCAGTACCGCGCTAGTCAGTACTGCAGTAAGTGATTAAACTGTTGACAGAACTTTAATTTGCAATTTAAAAATGAACAAAAAAGTTTTAGTTTAGCAGTTGAGAATGTAATTAAATTAAGCAAATCAAAGAATATGCCCGTAAAAATATTAAGAAAAGTAATAAAACAATTTATATCAATTTGCGATGAAAAAAATATAAAAGTTGGTTTGACATACACGGTGTATTTGAAATAGCGTCGGAAATTTTAACAGACGATTCTACATCATAAAATATGACAAAAAGTTCCTATAAACATATGTCTGAAAATGCGTCATAAGGGAGCTACGCCCCTTTGAAAGTGGCTAAAAAAAACGGTTTTTATTTAATAACTCAGGAACACTTTGAGATATATCAACGAGGTTTTGCACGTCAACTAATTCTACCAAGGCACGTTTCTATGTGTTATTTTCATGTACTTATTTCCACCAGGGGTGTGCGAAACGAGGGGGGCTTATCAGTTTTTTGTCCCAAACTTTTTTCTGTGTAACTTTTTTGCAATTTTATTTTTAAAATATGATTCCTCAGGTCAAAATACATAAAAAAGGTACTCTTGTTGTAATACTGTAGGATTAACCGTTTTCGAGAAAAGTTCATTTGAAGGAGAAATTCCACGGTTAGAGGACGAAAAATTAAATACTAAAATGTTGAAAACCAAAATTTTAATGATGCAGGGCGAATGTACATTAAAAACTAAGAAAAAAACCTCATATACAGGTACTTCCAAAAATGAATCCTAATGGAGCTATGGTCTCCTAAATATGCACCATTTTTAAAGGGTAGCTTTAAAAGCGTTTTTTCGACCTACATGTATGGAAACTTTTTTTCTTAGTTTTTGATATAGAATAACATTGAATCATTAAAATTTTGGTTTTCGACATTTTAGTATTTAATTTTTCGTCCTCGAACCGTGAAATTTCTCCTTCAAATGAACTTTTCTCGAAAACGGTTAAACCTACAGTATTACAACAAGAGTACCTTTTTTATGTATTTTGACCTGAGGAATCATATTTCAAAAATAAAATTGCAAAAAAGTTACACAGAAAAAAGTTTGGGACAAAAAACTGATAAGGCCCCCCCCGTTTCGCACACCCCTGGTTTAAATAAGTATGTGAAAATGACATACAAAGATGGGCCTTATTAGGATTAATTTACGTGCAAAACCTCGTTAATATATCTCAAAGGGTTCCTGAGTTATTAAATAAAAACCGATTTTTTTAGCCAATTTCAAAGGGGCGTAGCTCCCTTATGACGCATTTTTAGACATATGTTTATAGAAACTTTTTGTCATATTTTATCATGTAGAATCACCTGTTAAAATTTCCTACGCTATTTCAAATATACCCTGTATAATAAATCGTTAAAAAATAATCTTCCGAATTACACATAATTCTTCGAATTATCAGGAAAATTCACAGTTTTCATTTAAATTTGTTGTCAAAGGAAAACAGCGAATTTTTCCCGCATAATTCTCAGCCTCGTGTGTAATTATATATGAAAATCTCATCAGAAATTGTACCGAAAATCTCAAAAATGTTGGAAGTAAGTGTGAAAATATTTTGCTGTGGTTCAGCCCCCAATAACTGCAAACACAACATTTTAATTATTATAATTACCAAACAAAGGCAATTTGAAAAGCATATAAAACGGGAATTATGCTAGATAGTAATTGAAAACTTGAAATCTAATAACGATACATTGAAATAATCTAGATGAATACGTTAATAAAATTATTCATAAACTCACAGTGGTCTTAAATGAGGTTTAACACCGACAAAAAAATATACTGATAGTGACATAGAGGTACACACCCCTATATATAGGGTGTAGGGACCCTGTAGGGTATATACAGGGTGTCCCACTAACTTTCTTACAGTCATTATCTTGAAAACTTTAAGAGATATCAAAAATCTAATTTATGGTAAGGTAAAGTTTTAAAACTCACCCCTAACCCCCAGCAACCCCAACTTTAAAAAGTTCAAACAGCAATATGGATCACGTGATGCATTTTTTGAAAGGTATTTTTATTTTGATTAAAATACATTTTTAATATTTAAAATCGGATAAGCCGTTCCGGAAATATCCATTAAAATAATTTAAAAAAAAAGTAATATTGAAAAACATATTATATTTGAAAAATAAAGGCAATTTAAGGGTGTTATTGGCCAAATTCAAATATTCACTATGGATATATGACATAAAATGCTCGAAATAACCAAAATTTTCAACAATGCACTGTTAAAATCGTGACATTAATTTTCTTCTGCCATATCCGGATTAATAGTCTTACAAGCATTACTTATGCTTGTCTTTAAGTCCTCTAGGTCAGTTGGTTATGTTTGGTAAACTATTCCTTCCTCATAAAAAATCTAGTGACGTTAGGTCAGGAGAGCTTGGTGGCCAAGAAATTATTTCCTTAGAAACATGACGGAAGAATACCATGAGGTAGAAACGTGATGGACCAAGACGGTGCTCCCCCTCATGGTTTGAATTCAACCACTCAACATTTAAATAATAATAACTTTCTAAAAAAAAAATAGATTGGAAACAGGTCAATAATTTCTTGGTCACCAAGCTCTCCGGACCTAACGCCACTAGATTTTTTTTATGAGGAAGGAATAGTTTACCAAACATAACCAACTGACCTAGAGGATTAAAGATACACATTACTAATGCTTGTGAGACTATTTATCACGATTACATACATAGAAAGCTTACTGAAAATATCTAGTTGACTTTCTTTTTGGAATTTTGATATGTCTTGCAGTTTTTAAGATAATGCTTGTAGGAAAGTCAATGGGACACCCTGTATATACCATGGTACACAGGTCTCAGAATAATAAATCTGCATTACACAAAATAAGGTTCGTTTTTCTCGATTTTTATTTATTTAAAAAAAAAAGACCGGCTGCATAAAGTGAGAAATTTTTTTAGAGCTCTCTTAAATGGAATTTTCACACTTCACAACTTAGAAAGTGTTACCTGTTGACCAAAACGTAAAGTCCAAACGATTTAAAACAAAATTTACAGCAACTGTTTTTTTATGTTATGTTAAATCAACAATCAAATCTATTTTTTTAACCCTCCGGAACTCGGGTGAAAAAAGTTACGAGTTAACTAGGGTACGGTGTCAGAAACCGAAAATTTAAAAAAGATAAAACCAATACTTAAAAAAATGTTTATTTAAATTGCGCTAATACATATTACAAATACTATTATTTTATACAAAAAAAAAACAAGTTAAAAATAACAAAATACGAAAAAGTTATAAATACAAAAAAAATTAAAATATCAGAATATTTTCAAAATAAAAACATAGAAATATTTATTCCTACTCTTTAGTTGTTTAACACACTGGAAAAAAAAATAAAATATAGCAATTTTACAATGTATAAAAAGAATATTTTTTTATCGTTTTTCAAAACAATTTTCGTACAATGATAGCACAGACTTCCTAAGAATATTCTGTCCTCAGAATGTTCTGAGAATATTCTTAGAAGAAAGTATGCTATTAGAGATGCGGTACAGTACTCCAATAAGACCACATTTTTAACTTAGAAAGAGAATAACGGTATTAAAAAATATCGGGAGATATAAATATAAATAAATTACCTTTCTATAAAAATTATATTTTTAAATTTAAAAAAGAAAGAAAAAACGGTATTAAAAAAAAAACTTGTTGCTACTCGGGTCGGATTCAAAGACCGAAATACGTAATAAATAATTTACGCCTAATTGTATCTCTTTGTGCTCACAGTCTAACGATCGGGATCGTAATACATGAATGTACACGAAATAACGTGGCGCTCCTACCCCCACTTTCAATTATATGCTAGCAAAACCTAGTCGTCGGAATGAGAAACCGCACCCGAGTTCCGGAAAGTTAATTTTTTAATTTTTTATTAAAAGAAAAAAATCCTCCTTTTGATTTCGTGTAATGCAGATTGGCAACCCTCAGACACCCTACTATTACAATCTGAGAAAAATTTGAACCTACATTTTCGTTTGGACCTAAACATCATTTAGGAGCACCGTGTTCGCTAATAAAATTATTCATAAACTGTACTACTGTGAATTGTAATTTAATTTTTTAATTTTAAATTATGTACCTATTTCATCATGTTAATTCTCATTTTCGGATAGTATCTAGTAATATTAATTTAAATTTATAACAAAGTAAATATTGTTTAGTATTTTATCATAGAGATGGAAAGAGAACCATTAGTCCAGCCTGCGCAAGAATATTTTGTGACAGAACGGGGCAGCGAAATGACGTAACGCAATATATCTGACCTTGCACAGTACGCATCTCTATCAGCTGTGAAATGCTGTCGGTCGTAAAACAATTCATCACCCCAGTATTCATTTGTCTTATCTCCAAAAATCCCCCAGTAAAAATCTTAAAGTGTCCAAAAATAGAGATATGGCAAACCAATACTGGGGTGACGAATTATTAGTAGTTTGTTTATACTGTCAGTACTGTCAGATCGTCGTTTGTTACTGTTAATTTTTCGACTTGTACTGTGTTTTAATTGTTTTTTTTTTTGCTGCATTTGTTTATAAATAACATAAGATATTTGGTTTTTAAAAATATAAATGTGTTTTTTTTTAAACAAAAAATGAAATGGTCTACAAGTGTAGACCGCGCGCCTAAACACGTTACAAAAAGAGGCGCGCCTAACGAAGGGTTAATAATTTGATATAAAGATTTTTGAAATACATCAATTTACATTTTGCATACATATCGTTCAATTTATTACATTATGAATGAGTGATGTTGCTTTGTCAATTTCAATTTCAATTTTTCTATATTTATACTCGATACATTATTATTCTCCTCGCAGTCTCTGGAATAGTATTATACCATAAAGGAGACCTGGTAAGTTTTTATAAAATAACCCGTTTTTGGTATTGAGGATGGAATGAAAGATTTGATTTTCTAAGAGTATTAATAGGCGAACTCAATGGTACCAAATTTTGTCTCAAAATCAGAAAGGAACCAGTTTTAAAATGGTGCTGAAAATGGGTTCTTTTCAAAAAACTTTAACCTCAAGAAGGAACATGATGAAATCTACCGTATGCTTTGTTTGAAGCGTGAACCAACTACGGTGAAGGGCTATTGTTTACACTTAGTACGCGTAAAGAATGTGTAAACTCGCAGTCTAATGTCGTAAAAAGACTGACGGGGGTACAGTGTTGCCGATTGGAAATATATACTTTGGATATTTTATTGTAAATTTTAAGAAACATTAGTTCTGTATGAGTTTTATATGAACTAGTAGTTTAATTTTAATAAATTTAAATATACATAATTATAGTATACACAATAAAGTTTTTTACATTTTTAATTTAAGTATAATGATTTGAATTCATGATAAGGTGGAAACTACGCAACATCGCTACTAGGTAGCCTGAAAGTCGACTAGCGACATTTACATTTTATACCACAAAGCTGTATCGCGTTTCTGTTAGTAAATAAACAAACAAAAATATGACACCTTCATAAACATTGGTCTGAAATTACTTCTTGAGGTAAAAGTTCTTTGGTTCTTTTATAACAATTGTTATGTTTACTTTTTGTAATATCTTATAGTTGCTACTTACGATGAAAAGATGTTTCTCTTCTAAATGAAAATCTTGTGTCAAAATTACAGATTATTGGTGCAAAAACAGCTACTAGTTTTTTTTTTATGTTTACATACTCTTTTCAAAGAGCTTAGCGGAGTAGTAGTGGAAAAAGTGCCCCAGCTCGGAATGAGCTTATATTTATAAAAAAGGTAGCTAATCTAAAGGTTAATCATTTCCCAGAGTCTTAGCCCCAAACAACCCCCAGGGGGGTAAGAAAGTATTTTTTTTACCCCAAAACGTTTTATTGTTTTTCTCCGGTTTTTGTGATCCGATCAATTTGAAATTTAGAATACGAATAAAGGGCAATAAGAACATTTTGCAAAAAAATTATCATACATTTGCGATCATCATAACCTATGAAAAAAAATACTTCTTTTTTTCGAAGTGGTCAAAAGGGCCATTTTTGGAATATCATCCCCGCCATTTTTTTAATTGTTATGTATTCGTAACTGATCTTAATCATATCCAAAATTCAATTTTTTTCATGTGGTAAAACAGTGTTAAAAACACTAAAAACTGCGTCAGATGCGCATTTGTTTTGCATTTAAATTCAATTTGATTTTTTTGAAAATATCTTATTACTTTTTTAAGTTTAAGCTGTAATAAAGCAACAAAAATAAATAACAAAAAATATATATTCTAAGTAAACAAATAAAAATAAAAATTAGATTCAGTTTATAATCTTAAACAACTAACTAATGCACTTCGTTTTGAGGAGTGATTCTGTATAAAAAATATAAAAAAAGTTCCTAAAAATGTATATCCAAAAACTGTTTCTAAGGGATCTTCGCCCCTTCAAAAGTTGCTCCAAAAATTCGGTTTTTATTTTATAACTTAACCTTGGAAACCGTTTTTGGATATATATTTATATTAACTTTTTTATACTTTTTTACGTAGAATCACGCCTTAAAAGGAAGTGCGTTAGTTCTGAAACACCCTGTATTAATAAAAACAAAAATACATATCAGGGTCTTGGTTCTCAAAGGGCGGATGTCACAAAAATTAAAATTTTCAGGAAAGATAAAAAACTGATTTTAAATGCCGACCGCATGCTAAATCCACTATAACTAACGCGTCGTACAAATTAAAAACTGAGACTACCAATAAAAATAAATGAGTTCTAAAATAAAAAGTAAAAAAAAGTAAAAAAGTATCTACCTACATATTTTAATTTCGTGAATTTATATAAAAGTACTTTTTTAGTGTTTTTAATAAAAAATGCAAAATAAGAAAAAAAAATTGTATTAATATCTTTACTTGAAATTAAATTATCTAGGTTTTATAGTATTAATATACCTAAGGCATTTAAAAAAACCAAGTTTAAAACAAATCTGGTTACAAAAATGAAAATCAATGAAATTGACATGTAAATGATTTACTTAAAAATGTATTGGCATTTTTATTTATTTAGTTTTAAACCGACCCAACAAACAATGTCCCGGCGGCCGACGGGCGATAAAGTGATGTCAAATGATCATCGGCGGCGGCGGCCGCAGAAGCATTATTTATTGGGCATTCACCTTTTTTTTAAAGGCATAAACATCTCTGCTCCAGAACATCTCTAGTCCAGAACAGCTTTACTTCTTAGCATCTTTACAAAAAAATAACTATACTCAAAAACATAACAATAATAAAAACATAACATAACATAACATAATAAGATAATATAATAATAAATAAGATATTATGTTTTTTTTCTAAGTTTTAAGATTTTAAGTTAAATCTAATGCCGTTATTTGGTTAAGTAGAAAATATGTATTTTTGTTTCTATTATTTTATATTATACCTATTTATGTAATAATTAAAACATAACATAAAATGTTATATATTAATATATAACATATTATGTTTTATTTAAATTTTAACTTTGTAAGTTAAATCTAATTTCGTTATTTAAGATTACAAATTGATTCCAATTTTTATTTATTTATTTAGAATATATATTTTTGAATATTTATTTATTAATAATTGTAATTTATTTACTATAGTTTAAACTTAAAAATAATAATAATAAAAAAAAAAAAATTGAATTTAAATGCAACCAAATGCGCACCTGACGCAGTTTTTAGTGTTTCTGACACTGTTTTACCACATGAAAAAAATTGAATTTTGGATATGATTAAGATCAGTTACGAATACATAACATATAAAAAAATGGCCCTTTTGACCACTTCGAAAAAAAGAAGTATTTTTTTTCATAGGTAAGAATGATCGCAAATGTATGATATTTTTTTCTTATTGCCCTTTATTCGTATTCTAAATTTCAAATTGATCGGATCACAAAAACCGGAGAAAAACAATAAAACGTTTTGGAGTAAAAAAATATTTTCCCACCCCCCTGGAGGTTGTTTGGGGCTAAGACTCTGGGAAATAATTAGTCTTTATGTTAACTACCTTTTGCATAAATATAAGCTCATTCCGAGCTGGGGCACTTTTTCCACTACTACTCCGCTAAGCTCTTTGATATTTTAGGTATTTTAGTAAAATTGACTTATATTTTGACAAAAAGTTCTGCCCTGAAACCAAAAGTGGTCTTAGGCCTAATAGAAACAAAATTATTTGGCGATAAAACCAGTTAATTTGACTTTTCTTTGTTTTTAATGGATATTTTCAAGGCGTCCTTCATATTTTTCGCTCCTATAGATATAATCTAAACTTTTTCGGAATGTTTTTCTCCTGTACTTAATAATAATCCAAAAATTAAATAATTAAAAGAATCAATCACACCAACTTTGAAAAAAAAATAGTGAAAAACATTAATAGTATATTATTTACCAAGTGAGAGAAGTTTAACATTTTTGACCTGCGTCAAATTGCGGGATGAGCGCTCTAGACGCTGTCTAAAATGTTAAATCTTCACTCACGTGGAAAATATAGTATTTTTTTCACTACCAGTACAATTAATTAGCTATTTATTTATTTATTTTCCAAACACAATTATCAAACTAGAATTTTACAAAATGATATCATTAACTTTCCCCTTTTTCGTTCTGCAAACCTTCAAAAAAGTATGCTTTTTCACGGACCGAAGTTTTATAATTTAATACCAAAAAATATTAAAATACTAAAAAAAAATAAGCGTAAAATCGAATTAAAATTATTTATAATCAATTCCGATGTAAATACCTTTTTTAACATTTTAACATAGTTTTTTGTTTAAGTATCTTTGTATCGATGCTTTCACCAGTTTTCTTTTTTGTCACCACAACCTTGCCGATAACATTATGAATCTGTGTACTTTATTATTATTAAAAAAAAAATAATAAATAAAATAAGAATGTATATGATTTTTTCTAAAATTTTTAGTTTAAGAATTTTTTAAGTCAAACACTATTAAGATTTGTATTCATACGCTGCAACACCAACCTCTGGTTTAGGCGTCCTTAAAAAATTATAAAAATCTGTATACTTATTTAAATAAATAAATTAAATTTTACTAAAATTTAATGAAAAAGCTTATAAATTTAAAATATCACGTTCGAGGCCATTAAAATACAAATGAATAACTTGACATTTCTAGCAAAAATTTTCTGGTGATGTGCTAAAATTAATAAGTTAGAAAGTGTTTTCGTGTTAAGTGTGATAATATATATAAAAATGGAAAGTGATGATTCTGGTACACTCCCAGAAATAAGGGGACCGGCGAAAACTGTGAGGGAGAATCTATTGCCTCAAAAATCAATATATGGGGGTTGTACCTCTAGTAATCTATGATCCTTACGGTAATATATGGGCTGTATAATCTATGGTTGAATATGATGGACCAATGATTTTCACTTTTGGAAATGTTTTTTGTAAAACATGTTTTATAGGTACTAATTTGGTTAATATTTTTTAATTTATCATGCAATAAATAAATTTGATGCCTAAAGACACTTGTAAATAGCAATGTAATTTAATAATTAAGTGAAACGTCAGATGCCAAAACAGCTGAATAAAAATTCATTATTAACCATGGTGCAATTTCATTATTTTTAGAAACTCTGACGTCATAGGTAGAGAAATAATATTTCTACCAATGAAAAAAACAGTAATAAAGATGTGCTTTTAGGTTGGTGGTGAAAAAAAATATTAGTTTGCATCAATACTAAGTACTTAAGTATATTATAGAATGCGAAGCATTACATATTTTTACAGCTTGTTATATATTTTAAAATTTGAAATTCTTTATTATACTTTGATACCAAAGCAAATGCACAATTGATATTCTTTTGATTTATAATAAATTTCGTTTCTTGCTACTGCATGATGTACACGGGTCGGATCGATGTAGCCATTACCGGGGGCATGCAAAAATTAGAATGTTAAAAAACTCTTGACAGCTGGTTGCCTACACTGTGCGAGCGAAAAAAATTACTTTTCTGCTTGCTGTCATGGTAACGAGCTGAAAAGTAAAAAACAAAGAAAGAGGTTATTTTGATGTCTGAAATCTTCATTTGTTTTTGTAAAAATGTTAACTTTTCTATTAGGTCGTAGGAAAAATTGTTTTTTGCCCGACCAGGACTAAGACGCCAAACGCTCCAATTACTAGGACTAACCCTGCCGTTTTAGGCACAACTGGTGCCGCACAAATTAGTTTTTCCCTACTCATTAGTAACTATGGTTGCATTTTAATTGTTGACGCGTGCATTGTTTGAGACTTTAGAATCTTTTTAGGTTATTATTTATTTATTTTTATTTATTTATTTATTTACTAGGAGATATATTACAAACTCATTATATTTTGACAAAACCGACAGAGGCTATCAAATATTCTATTTTTATAGGGTCACCTCATCCGCGGTGGTTTTTTGACATTAATAAATATTTATGTCACATGAATCACCAGAATATGTACCTGCAATAATTAAATTTGCTTCCATAGCTACAAATTTAACTTTTAAAGGTTGGACTTAAAGCGTTCCTATTTTTGAATCGAACGAAGATGCATTTTTTTTCATTTTTTCCATATTTTCCAGAGGGTTTTTAATATACCCTCAAATTTCTGTACGCGAGTTCTGGAACAGGCTGTAGGTGTGTTATTAAATTTTAACAAATTAAAAATAGAACTTGAAATAGTGGTCGTGCAAAAAATTTTGTATACACCTCTGGACAAAACTAGCTGTTTTTGCAGCTTTTATTTCCGTTTCCCTCGATCGCTACGCTCGCTCTGAAAACATATGTACAGCAGAGCAAAAACAGCTCAGTGCCTATTCACAGGCTCGCATTCTTATGTTTTATGTTCTTATGCAAGCTTCTGGATATATGTTTGTTTGTTTTTAACGTACTATTCTACTTAAGCCAAAAGCTTATTTGGGGCTCTCCATGACTCTGTATAAACAAATAATAATAAATAATAATAATTAAGCATCCCCTAAGTCCAGGACTTGTGTGGGCTAGTAGTAGAGGGAACCACCGGCTTTAATTGACTTTCGAACCAATATATCTAGGGAGTACGCCTTCGCCAAATTTCAATTATTAATTAACTGAAAAAGGCAATCTGTGCCAGTGAGGTTTGAACTCACGATCATTGGCTCAGTGTCAATGCTATATCGATGCCTTAGACCGCTGAGCTATTTCTCCCATTTGCCTTTAGTTTAGTCCGTTGGTGTATAAATTACTATTTTTAAAAATAACGCTATATAGGTAGTTTGAATAATTTCGGAGTATTAGTTTAAACTTTGTGTTTAAAATTTATCCAACGATTTTAAAGTAATATATTTAAAAATCGTAAAAATTAAATAGTCCAGTCAAATAATAAATTTAAATTCCAATAAATGTACACTGGTTTATATTTTAAAGGATAATTGTGGATGGTAACAGAACATTCCTGTTAGTTTTTCACCGGGTGATTTACATAAGGGGTGTCCGCTTTCTTGAATTTTAGGGGTGAGTTGCATCTTACGACAAAAATGCATATAACCAATTTTGTTTGGTTTGGTGAGGAAATTTCCAACAATTTTTGTTTGGATAATTTTTTTAATATAATAATAACAATCGAGTTAATTCAAAAATAGACATCTTGGAGGTGAAATTGGTTTTTCATTTTTCAGCCAAATTATTCATCGGACGGTTATAAGCAAACTTGTAGCTCTTGAAATTCCCTATAAGTTTTATTTATCATAAATTTTCATAGGTACTTTAGTACGGTTACAGAGGGCGCACTGTAACCGTAAAAAAATACTTATGAAAATGCATAATGTATAAAACTTATAGAGAATTTCAAGAGTTACAAATTTTCTTATTACCACTTTTATCCTCCGATGAATAATTTGGCTGAAAAATCGAAAAAAAAACAATTTCACCTCCAACATGGCCATTTTTGAATATTTATAACTCGATTGTTGTTAATATATTAAAAAAATGATCCAAACAAAAATTGTTGTAAATTTTTTCCTTAACAAAATTGCTTATATGCATTTTTATCGTAAGATTCATATTTAGCGAGATAACAGCCCTTACCCCTATAATTCAAGATAGCGGACACCCCTTACCCAAATCACCCGGTGAAAAACTAACAGGAGTGTTCTGTTACCATCCACTACTTCCTTTTAAAATATCAGCCCGGGTACATTTATTGCAACTTAACATGGGAATTTCTCGTTATTTGACTGGACTAAAAGCCCTGCTTGAAATTGTTGTGAGTAAAAATTATTATAGGTTATATACTATTATTCAACAAGCCAAATTTTACCAAAAACAAAAACAATGAAGCTTATTCAATTAAAAATAATTATCTCTACGAATAAAATAATTATATTTGTTAAATTAAAAGTAGTATTTCATAAAAAGAAATCGTTATTTTCACCAACTGTGATGTATTTATTATTTATTTGTTCAAAATAAATAATAATAATACATTATAATAAAAACATATAATCTATAATAAATTTTAAACAAAATAATTTATTATAATGCTCAACAAAATTAGTCATTAAAAACTATTTTCTCATTTAAATTGAATAATAATTAACATTAACATTTAATTTAATTTAATCAGGCATTTACTGGTTTTAAATGAAACGCCTCATTATTATTAATTAAATGTCGCAAAACTAATTGTTGATTTCCATCGAATTATTTTTAAAACAAATTTGTATCAATTAAATCCTATAAATATTTAAATGATAACCTATATTATGGCAATGATTTGCATATTAGTATAATAGTTATTATTATTCATTTTCGTCGGTTTACAAGTAAAGAGCACTAAGGGCCACTTGCACCAATGATGGTTTAACTTTAAACTTGGATTAAATTGACGGCTGACCAATCAAACTCGGTTTAGCTGAGATAATCCCAGACAAAAAGTTGGTGCAAGTAGCCCTATGTCTAAAAACATGGTTTTGAGATATTGACAAATTTTCATTGTTGTTTTTTAATTTTTTCAAGGTTCAATTCTGAGGGCTGTTTTCCGAACTTGCCGCAAACTTTAGTTTTTTTTATATTCTTGTTATTTATGTAGGAACCAAGTATTTAAGAGTAAAATTTAAAAAATCTATCAGTTTTTTATTTATATTTTTTTTTATAAAAATCTGCACTCATTTAATTATTTGTCTATATCTCGGCTATTTCTAATTATAATAAAAATATTATTATAAATTAAACAAGGACAGCTTAATTTTCTACAAAAAAGTAAATACCATTTTTTTTTAATAATAATAATAATATAATAAGCCTCCTTAGATAATTTTTAATAAATATAAATATTAATTTATACTTTTTTGTTTTACTTTAAACTTGAATTGCGTATTGTGACAAAATGGCAAAAGATTAAAAAAAATGGTATTTATTTATATTATATTTATATTATTTTTATTTTATTTTTAATAATATTTTTATTAGATAATTAGAAATAGCTGAGATATAGACAAGTAATTAAACAGGTGCAGATTTTTATAAAAAAAATCTAAATTAAAAAAAAACTATCCGATAGATTTTTTTTTTTAATTTTGCTCTTAAATCGTTGGTAATTACATAAATAATAAGAATACAAAGAAAAACTTTTTTTAGCTGAATAGAGAACCAATTCAAGGCAAAAGAAAATAATTAGACCTTAATTATTTGTTTTTATTGCAACTATAGGCAAAAAAACACTGTGGGCTATATTAAAAAAAAAAAAACAAGCTGATCGAGAAAAACGGAAAAAGGTTCCGAAATCAGCATATCAAGTAGAATAGTACTGCATGCAGTGCAGTGTTATCAATTTTGAACTATGTAATTTTACAGCAAAATTATATGTCAGTCCAATGCCATTTTTTACAGTGTAGCCCGTTTAGAAAATGCTTAAAAAATGTGTGTCATTAGAGAACAATAAAGTGCCTTGTAAAATGTATTATTAACTAACAAAAGATCTATTTTTATATCAAACTTTATTACAGGCTGGTATTGCCTACAAAAAAGAAACCAAGAAAAGAAAAATTCTACTAAAATACCAAAAAGGAAATATTATTGGATAATATTGTTTGGTCTTTTTTAAGGTCTCGTTTATATTAAACTAGATTACTCTACGGTAAAAAATAAGGGTAAAACCTAGAGACTTCATATTATCAAATATCCATTTTAAAACAGATATTTGGTATATTAGTACAGTCAAATAATAAATGTTAATGGCGATTTCTCCCGTTAGATTAGACCAGGGGCGGATTTATTTCATTTTAGGGGAGGGGACCATCCATAAGGAAAAACATCGCGCTTTGACAAAAAATATAATTTTGAAGGTATTTCTATGCTAATATATCTCGCTGGGGGGGGGGCATGGCCCCTATGGCCCCTCCCCTAAATCCGCCCATGGATTAGACAGGGACAAAAGTTCTACCCAAAAAGGATAGAAGACATACATACACTCCCACTTCCACCCAACCAAACAAATTCTGTATTTGTTCTTTGTTGAACAAATACAATATTTACTTGGCCGGGCGAAAAGTGTAACTATAGTATTTTTATTAAAGAAATTACTGGCGCCATCTAAATTTTAGTAGAATTATCTTATTCTACAGATTCACATTAGCTATGTTCGTTCGTGCAGCTCAGTGCTACACTTTCCGGCCAACCAAATAAATACTGTATTTGTTGTATGAAAAATAAATACAGTATTTATTTGGTTGGCTGGAAAGTGTAGCACAAATGAAATAGAGATAGGGTAGACGTCTTTTGTTTCATAATTCTAGTTGTAGAGAGCTCCATTGCAATAAATGTACACGGGCTGATATTTTAAAGGGTAGTAGTGGATGGTAACAGAACACTCCTGTTAGTTTTTCACCGCGTGATTTTCGTAAGGGGTGTCCGCTATCTTGAATTTTAGGTGTGAGTTGCTTAATGTGCATGTTACGATAAAAATGCATATAACCAATTTTGTTAAGGAGGAAATTTCCAACAATTTTTGTTTGAATCATTTATTTATTTATTTATTTATTTATTTACAATCCATACAGATCAAAGATCCAATTAAAGGATCGGTAAATTATTTATTTATTTATTTATTCAAAAACTCACACAGGTTTCCCCAATTACAGAGTTTGTTATGTTAAGTAAATTAATAACAATATCAGTGATCATTACCAGCAGGTGCAGCAAAAAAGTTTTTTATTTTGCAAATAGAAGTATTTAAAATATCGACCCTAGAGCAAATACTATTATAGTAATTGCACATAAGAATCACAGGTGAAAACAGATAAACATTAGTTCTGGACGTTCTAACATAAAAAAATGGAGAGATTCTAGCAGAAATTCTGGGCACGTTTATTTGCAATAAGTTTAATAGCTCTATACAGTCAATCTTATTATTGATCAATTTATACAAAAATATAATTGATGCTTGTTGACGTCTTACAGATAACGATTGAAACGAGAAATCATTTAGCAAATTTACATTAGGTATCCCTCTAGCTGGATACTCACCATATTTCCTATGATACAGATATTTGAGGTAACGTCTTTGAACGTTTTCTAAAGCAGTAATAAGAACAGCATAATTAGGGCACCAAACTACCGAACAATATTCCAAATGTGATCTGACATAGGACATATAGAGCAAATTAACAGTTTTAATGCTAAAACATTTAGTATTCCTAATAATAAACCCAAGTGATTTGTAAGCTTTGGATACAATGTTGTTTATGTGTGGATGAAAAGATAATTTTTTGTCAAAAGTGACACAAAGATCCTTGATGGTATCAGGTCTGTCCAAACTGTGCCCATCGATCGTGTAGTCAAAAGTGATGACATTTAATTTTGTAGTAAAACTGAATATGTGACATTTATCAGCATTTAAGGGTAACTTGTGTCCATTGCACCATTTAACTACAGTATCTAAGATATCTTGTAGTTGAATACAATCATTTAAACTTTGGATTATCTTATATAACTTCATATCGTCTGCGAAAAGAAGACCATATACATTAATCAGGATCATTATTAGATCATTAATAAAAATGATAAATAACAGTGGACCCATAATGGATCCTTGCGGAACACCCGACGTTGCAATGTATATGAAGGATTTTATACCATTGCACTCAACATATTGCATTCTGTTATATAAATAAGTAATCATTAGACATAAGAGAGGAATTGAAAAACCGAATATGTCGAGCATCATGATAAGAATTCTGTGGTCTAGTCTTTCGAAAGCCTTAGAGAAGTCAGTGTATATACAATCAGCTTGAAGAAAATTGTCTATACACCCAGATAGAAACTGAGTGAAACAGGCAAGATTGCTAGAAGTGGACCTACCTTCCATAAATCCATGCTGGCTCAGATGTATGAGATATTTAACATGGGAATATATATTTTAATGTAGTAGAATTTCATACACCTTAGAGAAGTTGTTTATTATAGCTATAGGTCGGTAATTACGAATATCGGATCTGTTTCCTTTTTTAAAAACTGGACAAACCTTTGATATTTTCCAACAAGCAGGAAAAACGCACGTTTTAAGTGATAGATTAAAAAGGAGAGCTAAAGGTTTGGAAAATATACAAGCACAATCTTTAACTAAAAAAGAAGGAATACCATCAGGGCCCATGGTAAGCTTAGGCTTTAATTTTTTTGTAGCCTCACACACCTCGGTTTCGGAAAAGCTTTTAATTGTAAGTAAGTTTTGATTGCTGATTTGTTGAATAAAGTCCGAATTAGGGTCATCAGGTATGGTATAAGACTCTTGAAATAATGTTGCAAATGAATTTAAAATATCGGGCAGAGAGTTAACGACATTACCATCGAAGTTCATTTCAGAAGGAATACCATAGGAAGATTTCTTTTGATTAATGTAAGACCAAAATTTTTTAGGATCAGAGGTGATATCGTTGTCCATGTTTTTAATGTACTGTAGTGAAGTGGTTTTTTACTATTAAATATATTTTTCTACTAATGTAGTGATGTCGAATTCTTCACTAATTTAGTGAAGTGGTATATATTTCGGTTATAGCCGAGCAGTTAATTTTAACTTTTATTTTAACTTACTCAGTTAGGTTGGCCATACAATCTTCTATCGTATTTAAAGTATACCCGAGCGGAGAATATACTTAACCACTTATCACTTTATTCGGGAGCGGGTATTCTAGGAGACGGCGCTTTGGAAACATAAAACGATTTCTTCTTAACTTAAGAATAATATATTAAATAAATGTGAATAAATTCTTCGAGAACATGAAAGATCAATTCTTACTTCTAAGTCCTATTTCTATGCAAAGCCATTAAATTCTAATTTCCATTATATATTAGTTTTCCATTAAATACTACTAACTTAAAACATTCTATGTTTGAAATCCCAACTATTCGCAATCATTTTCAAATCCCAATTTATTTTCCACATTTTTCTTAGTGTATATTAAAACTGGTTCGTATAAGTCATTTAAATTATTTTACAAAATATTTTTCAAAGTTAATTAATATTCGTCAAAATTTCTATCAGTGTTCATACTATCAATATTTATAAGTGTCCAAAATTATTTTGTATGTCTGATAAAACGAGTCTCAAAATTTTTCTAAGTTTAAAAACTATTTTTAATTCAAGAATAAATCTCAAAATTAATTCTCACAGAAACTACATTTTCACTTTTGAAACTGGCGTGGAGGCAGTCTAACTAAAACTGGATAAAAATGAATCGTTTCATGAGTTTATATAGCTAATAAGAAGGTCACTAGTTAAATTTATTTGACAATGCTATTAGCGCAAAATATCTACAAAGATACCGCGCATATTTAATTACCCCGACAAAAGAGTTTCAGTCTCATCAATTTGCAAACTAATTGCTATTTCTGACATCTGAAACGATCATTTCGCTCATAAATTAAATTTGTATAAACAATTAAGATTACTAGACAACTTTTAAGTTATACCGACAAGAATTACAGAGGAGGGGTCCGATCAAATGTAGGACACACCGAACTCTTCCGAAGCCGAATCTCGTGAAGCCAGATTGTATCATAGCGCAATATTAAAGAAATATTATTTTAAAATTTTAACAACATATAAAATATTCAGATCATAACAGTACGTATTATACGCATTAGATGTGTCTCTTTTTAAAGAAGCTCTTAATTCCTTAAACTGATTAAGGAATTCTGAATTATTACTCTTTTTATATTTTTTCCAAGCATTTGTTTTATCTCTGATTTTTTTAATGATGGAAGAAGAAAACCATGAAGGATACACCCGCTTAGATCTTGGTTTATTCTTAGGAACTAGTCTAATAAAGATTTCATTAAGTATTGAATAAAATTTATCACAAGCCTTCTCTACGCAGGTGTAATTATCCAAAACAGTCCAGTCAACATTGCAAAGTTCTTCATACAATAGGTTTAGGTTTGCTCTTCTAAAATTAAAAGAATCAATCTTGGGAGAGCCTTTAATGGCATGTTTCTTAAAATAGGGAAATTTAATGAATAGTGCGGGATGATAGCTATCCTCACGAGTAATAATATCGGGAGCCCTTTCAACAGTAAGATTAAAATTTGATAGGACAAGGTCTAACAGTCGATTACTACAATTAGTTATGTTATTTAACTGCTTAAGATCAAAAAATTGCAAGAAATTATTTAATACAGTAGTACGTCCACTAACAGTTTTATTTAGTATATAATTATAGTATTCCGGAATATTAAAATCACCGACTATAACAACATTATTGTCATATAACTCATTAAGGGTGGTAATGTACTCAAAAAAATCTTCGTACAACTTAGCTGGTTGACTATCGGGTATGTAAGCAACTAATAAAATTAGGTAAGTATGTGCAATTTTAATTTTAAGTACGAGCGCATCCACCAGAGGGCTATATAAACTATCACTGAGAACAAGTCTAGTGGTATCAAAGCAACTCTTAATAGCAATAAGCGCGCCCCCACCTCTGTTCGCATCAACAAGATCAAATTTTCGATCACTTCTAAAGACTGTGTATGTATTTGGACAGACCTCCCCATCAAGAACCGAGTCACTTAGCCAAGATTCTGAAAAACAAATACAGTCGAAATTGCACGCAAGAATTGATTGATTTATTTCATTCAGTTTAGAATTCAAACCGCGAACATTCTGATAATAAATTGAAAAGTTATCATTAATTGCACTGCGCACACTCTTGGCCTGAGTAACAGTGGGAGTATGGTTTGGAGAGGGGACCGATAATTGCTAGTCAGCAGACAAGAATTCAGATCGCATTTTGTTGCATAGACTAACATACACCGGGCACTTCGAGTCCCATACAGCGTGTTCAATGTTAAAATTAGTATTAAAATTTTTATTATGAGTGATACAATTACTGCATGAATACATATTTACTTGACATTCTTTCACACTGTGATTCTTACCGCAACATGGACATGAAACTTCCTTAGTGCACCTGCTAGAAAGATGGTTAAATTCGTTGCATTTAAAACAACGACGCATCATAAACAATGCAGTGATCATAACCTATAAAAACATAACCCAATTTTACAAGATTGGAATAAGAGATTCTATCAACTTCGATGACTGCCTGAAATGCGTCCTTATTTTTTTAGTTTGCTGCAACTTTAAAATTTTCACATTACAGTTTTTACTAAACAGTTCAAAGTTCATTTTTAATAAGTATGACTTAAAATCCTCTTCAGACATTTTTTCAGACATTCCAGAAATTCGGACTCTAGGATTCAGCCCCTTATACTCAATTATCTCATAATTTTCAGAAAGTTTTTCATTTGCTAGTTTCTTGAACTCATCAATATTATTACACTCCACCATTATAATGACACAATCTAACTAGTTCCAAGATTAAGGTCCAAAATTGCATTAATATATTAATTTAAAAATAGCCATGTTGGAGATGATATTGTCCTTTTTCCATTTTTCAGCCAAAATATTAATTTGACTGGTTATGAACAAATTGTAGCTCTTCAAATTCTCTATAAGTTTCATATATTATAATTTTTCATAGATACTTTGGTACGGTTACAGCTCCCACTGTAACCGTAACAAAATACTTATGAAAATGCATAATAAATGGAACTTATAGAGAATTTCAACAGCTACAAGTTTGCTCATAACCATTTTTATCATCTGATAAATAATTTGGCTGAAAAATCGGAAAAATAATTTCACCCCTAACATGGCCATTTTTGAATATTTATAACTCGAGTGTTATTAATATATTAAAAAAATCATCCAAACAAATAGTTATTTATATACCAAGGGACTAAACTGGCTGTTTTAGTCCCGCTGCATTAGTGTTTCCTGAGCAAGCGTAGCGAGCGAGGGAAACAGAAATGCAAGGGACTAAAACAGTCAAGTTTAGTCCTGAGGTATATACACTATTTTTTGCAGAACCAAATAAAATTAAAATTAAAAACCACGCGTCTAAAATCGGTTGTTTTATTTTTGTAATTTAATCAAGATGCCTGTTAAAGTCAGTTTCATGGCTATCGCGATTTCAATTGTTTTTTAATATGGTTGACACAAACGTCAAAAGAATGGACGAAGATGATAAATTTTAAGTTATGTATAAATTGTTATAACAATGTTAATTTTAAAGGTTTTCTTTGTTAAAATCAAATAAATTGGTTTGAATCGCTAATTTATTACAAAACACCAGCAAACCTAATTTTTGAACCAGCAAAGCATATAGTAAGTATAATATTTTAATATTATCATGGTTGCCGTGATTTTTATTTCCTAGGGAGAAAAACGGCAAGTTTTGTCTCGAAAATGAAAGAGTAAAATTAGGTTTTAGTCTTGGTAGTGCAAAAAAAAATTTTCTCAACATAATTGTTCGTATGCATTTTTATCTTAAGATGCATATTTAGCGAGATAACGGCACTCGCCCTTTAAAATATCAGCCCGTGTACATTTATTGCAACTTAACATAGGAATTTCTCGTTATTTGACTGGACTATATCGTTGGGAACTGAGATTATAACTTTATACTATTTTCAACAAAAATATAATGGAATTTTCGATAAGGTTGTATAAAAAATTCTTTAACCCTATATTGCACCTTGATCCTATTTGGGAACACTTGGCATTAAGACCCCTGCATTTTTAATAATCAAAATACAAACTTAATAAGCACCTACTATAGTTGAACTATCTATTGATAGATGGCAGTATCTGATATTGCAACATTATAAATATTTAAAGAGCTGATCAGGTCACGCTCTTTTAAAATTAATTGGAGTCTAATTGTTATTATGTTGACTTTTGTTCAAAAATGTGCTAACAAATTAAAAAAAAAATTGTTGATTACAACATATATAAGTATTTTTTAGTTATGTACGGGTTTTTGTTTTTTATGTGCACAATATTTCCGGATGGGTGTGAAAAAAAAGTAGTAAAATATTATAAATAAAACACAAAATTTAATATTTTTTATAAATTATACAAGTGGAAAGACCTATTATTTTTTTTTTTCGTTTCAAAATAAACTTATATGCAATAAAGGTTTAAAGGTTCAAAGGTTTATTATGTGCACAATGTTTCCGGATGGAAAGTCAAAAGACGTATTATAATTTTTTTTTCTTTTCAAAATAAACTTATTTGGAATAAAGGTTTAATAACGTTGGTTGGAAACATAAACTACAGCTTTAATAAAGTGCGTTAAGTTACCTACAGTTACCGACAGTTAAGTAACATAACCCAAATTATTTTTTTGTATATTTTTTTGGTATTTTTAGGGACAAGGGATTATTTGTTTTGATGGAAATAGAGTTCGTGCAATACATCATTTTAAAGCATATTAAAATTTGTCGCTGGCCATTTAATACTTAATACTAAAATTTTTTGAAGGTGTAGAATTTTCAACTATTTGCTAAAATACGTGATTTTCTTTTTTAAATTTTCATTTATATCATTAAAATTAACTTAAAAGTATAATTTACGTCTTTGTATCGTGAAATCAATCATTTAACAAACAAAAATTTTGTTTTTAAAAGAAATTTGTATGCTAGTGATTAAAATATCTTTTACATTTTATAAAATTTTATAACGCTAGAGTTACTTGCTAAAAACATTTCTGCCTTAGATTGCCTCATTTTAACAAATTTGTAGTTAGTTTAGTTTCTTTTTATTATGCGTTTTTTTGTTGTTTCTATTATTTGGATTTTTTTTATATAATATTTAATATATATACATTTGTCTTATAAATCTATACGCAAAGTTTGATTTTTCGTATTAGTGCTTAAAGTAAAATAGTCTATGGTGATTGGTTCACTAATATTTAAACTAATGACATTTGAACTCAAACGCCGCAGGCGATTATAAATTTTAAACACAAGATAGTCAACATTACTTACTTAACTGGATTTATCCTGCCTATGGTTGGATATTTACATAACTAATAAAAATACAATCCCGAGCGAGAACTTTTGGTAACATACCTGTATGCCAAATTTCAAGTCTAAAATTTAAAGCGTTCTTAAGGTATCGTGGATACAAGATTTTCAGAATAGAACGATCGACAGAGTGGTTGATCGGTGGGTCGAACGACAATTTTTATTTGCTTGAAATTGATTTATATCGACATAAATCGTCACAAAACGCAAAAATGCGCAAAAAAAACTTTTGAAATTTAGAATATTTTCAAAATGGGAAAGCAATTAAGTCATTTCAGAAAAATAGTAGTTTTCGAACTTTAGTTCCGAGTGCACGAGAATGAATTTTTTTTGACGACGCGAAACGAAATCAAAAAATCATTCGAGTGGACTAAGGACTAGTCGCAAACGAGTTGCGAACAACATTTTTCGTTTGATCTACAGTCTATACTATTTAAAAATATATATTTTAAAGCATTACCTGTGTTTAATTTTGACATTTCAACATTTTATAAACGTCAAATGACTTTTGTCAAAATGAATGCTATGTGGTTTGGATTGTTGTAGTTGTCATTTCATTTAAATATGCACTATGTACTCGTACGATGGAAAAATATCCTAACGAGGAACATGCATTTTTCTTTATTTCGTGTATACTAGGTCGTACGAAAACTAATAAATAGGTCTTTTTGTGCAGTCCTTGTAAATAAAATAGTACATATTATTAATAACGCCGTTTTAAGAAAAGACAAGGACATAAGTGTCAAAAAGTAAAAGAATGGACAATTTCAAAAACAGAATAATGATACTTACAAGGAACTATACAAAACGAAAGGCAATATTTCGTTTCACGTGTCCTCGTGGTTATCGAAAATCACAGGCCGGCAGGTGCCTTCGTTGGGGGATGCTCCAGGTTGCTGACACGACAGGCCTGGCTCGCAGGTGCCGCTGAAACCCAGGTCGCCGCCACAGGGCTCGCCTTCCGTTCGTGCACATTCTTGGCAACATCTGCAAAAAGAGTATAATGTGAATAAACGTTTTTTGTACTATATTTTTAGGCATTTAGGATCGAAAACTGATAAGTCCAACTTTGGGAAAACCGAAAAAATTGTAATTTTTTTTTCTACCAGACCTGTAAATTTCAAACTTGTGGCATTTTATTAAAAGACCAGACTGTATCCGTTTTAAATCGGGTAAATCGGATATGATTCTTTATTTTTGGATCAATAGGTCCAGAATATCACTAAAAATGATAAGTTCACTATGCGCATAAAATAAGCCGTGGACTTCACTTTTTATTTAACAAAATGTTGCAAAATCAAGAAAAAAATTTTTTCTCCTTTTCGTGCATATATCTCTGGGACTCTTCATTTCAGATAAATATTGAAGAGGAAAAAAGTTTTGTAATTAAATTTTAAATATGATAAAATTGGTTGCAAATTATTATTATTATTGCAAAAATAGTAAAAATCACTGAAAAGGGGTAGAAAAATCGAGTTTTTTTGGGATTTTCTTTTTCGGATACTTAAAGTATACGTAGGACCTTCAAAATTGGCCCAAGAAAACTTTATGGTGTGCTAAATTTTATCAAATTTTATCAAAATCGGCCTTATAGTTTTTGCACAATAATTTTGCAATCCAGATTTTGAAAAAAAAAATGCAAATTTTTTAAATTATGCAACATTGAAAATAAGGCCCTTAGATACTTGAAAATTTAATCACATATTTAAGAGAGCTCAAACTTTCAAATGCTTTTTAAAAAATTAAAATCCGTTAATTAGGAGAGCCTAGGCAGTGTTTAAACATTTGTCGAATTTTTGCGCTTATAAACAATTAGAAATAATTTAGGAATGGAGGGGGTTAATTTTTTTTTCAAATATGGGGTTTTTTAAGATCAGGGAAACTGAATATGAGAATAAAATTTCCTGAAAATTGGTATACAGGGATTTTTGAGGTCGCTAAAAATGAATCTGATAATAAAAAATAATCTAACCCCATCCCCTGGAGTGGGGGTTTATTATTATTAAATGTTCACAATAGTTTCGTAAAACATGGTATACCCTTATATACCAATATAAATATCAAAAACATTTAAAAATAATTACACCCTCACCCCTGCGGGGGTAGAGTTAGAAATTTTTTATTGTCAGATTTAATTTTAGGAACCTCAAAAACCCTTGTACCAATTTTCACGAAAATATTATAACCGTTTAAAAATAATTAACCTCGCCACCTTGGGTGAAATTAGAAAAGATTAATTATCAGATTCAGTTTGGTCCACCTCAAAAACCCTTATATACCAATTTTGACGAAAATATTAAAAATATTTACCCCCTTACCCCCGCGGGCAATTTTTTTATTATGAGATTTAATTTCAGCAACCCTAAAAACACCTATATAGCAAATTTCATTTTTTTGTGAAAAAATATTCTATTTTTTAGTTTGATTTTTTATTAAACCAAGGCTTTTCCTAAGCTTAAGCGGGGAAAGCAAAACAAAGCTCAAGGGCCCATTCTATAACTCAAAATTTGCAATTATGTCATTATTTCTTGCTTAATACAAAGCTACTTGACTTTAGTGCAGATGATCGGGTTTTGATCCGGCAATTTAGGTGAAGAAGGCGGGTTTTGATGCGGCAACAGTATTTTAAATGTAAATTAAAAATGCCCTTTGGCACAATTTCTTTTACAGAATTATTTATAAGTCCACACTAATGCCTTAACCATTAATAAATCTTTTTTAAATTCAGATGTATGCTTTATGAAAATCGACGGGTGACTTTGTTTTTTTTTATGTTTGTTCCCGCATAACTTTGGAACGAATGAAGGGAATTTGTTGAAACCTCTTGCAACTTAAAGAAGGCATTCATGAGGTGGTCCCGTTTTAATTTGAAGCTCGGATAATGCCGGGATATCCGGATAATTAAGATAAACTAACTAATAATTTTAACGCAATTTCACTTAAAAACGGCTTAATTTGGTACTACTACCAACCAAATTTTTAGAGAAATATCGGATAATTCGGATAAGCCGGATAAGGGGTCACTCAAATATTGCGGCACACTGAAAATCTTTTAAATGCCGCTAAACTTGATTCTTTGGACCTGTATGTAATATTAAAATACCAAGAGAAAAAGATAAATTTAGTGATTTCACCATAAGGCGTTATTTGATTATTACTTAACGCTTAAAGTTTAACAAGATTTTCTTTAGTATTTCGTTTAAAATAAGGTTGGTTGAACTCTTGGGCGCTGAAATAAAAATATTATTTTATTTTTTAGAAATTTATCTTTATGATATTGACGTCGTTAGGGAGTTGTGACGTCAGCAGCTTGCCGAGATGGATGGACAATTATAATTTAGCTTAGATGACGTTACAAATCTGAAAGTTCTGTGTCTCTAAAAAGTAAAAAATAAAAACTTTTCGCAAAAAAAAATAAACCGAATTCTGTGTCTCTAAAAAGTAAAAAATAAAAAATACTTAAGTCGATGCCAATTTCACAGCAAACAATAATAAAATAATGAAAACACAATTGTTAGTAATAAATTTAGGGAATGGTGAAATTGGCACCGATTTAAGTATTTTTTATTTTTTACTTTTTAGAGACATAGAAGTCGGTTTTTTTATTTAAAGTTCAGACTGAATTTGTGTTATTCTAAAAAAAAATTACTGTGTATTTTATGACTAATTTAAACGGCAAAGAATTTAAATATAGTCAAATTTTTAGTTTTCCATTCGAGACCCCTCGGGGGTGTAGAGGGTTGTGGCAAAACATGTACAAAATAAGTTTTTTTATCCCCTCGCCCTTAACAGGTGGACTTTATACCCAAACATCGATTATCGTTAAAAAAAACTATAAAAAAGACTGACGTAGATGTAGATGTAGATTTAATTTAATGGTGTGATAATCTCAATTTTGAAAAAATTGGACTTTCAAATAGAGGGTTATTCAGAAATAAGTTCGAGAAATTTAAGAGGTGATTCTACGTTAAAAATATATAAAAAAAGTTCCTACCTTTGGTCCGGAAATGAGCCCTAAGGGAGCTAAAGCTCTTTAAAATTGTAATAAAAATAAGGTTTTTAATTAATAACTCTTATACCCTTTAAGCTAGAGCGACGATCTTTTGCATGTATACTAGTATTAATAAGGGCGATAAGTTAATGTTAATTTATTTTTTTGAATTTATTGAGAAGAGTGCCCAGAAGGACAAAATATGTTACGCTTAACACATTTTTGCCCAAAACTTTTTTAAGTATACATTTCTTGGATTTTTTGTAATAAATACAGATTCCTTCAGTAAAAATACATAAAAAATGTCATATAGTGTAACACTGTAGGAGCAATCGTTAAAAAAGTGCATTTAAGAGGAAGTAGCATTTTGTTCCACTAAAAATATTACTTTTTAAAAGGTTATAACTTCTTCAATATTAAATTTAGGTGTTTTGGTAAGGAATACTTTTTTGCTTAGTTTTAAATGAAGAATCGCCCTGAAGTATTAAAATTTAATTTGTGCTTTTTTTGTTCCCCATTCAATATGTCCATCTTCGAATATTCGAAGATGGACATATTTCCTATTTAGGAACATTTTTCATATTTTTTAACGTAGAATCACCTCTTAAATTTCTCGAACTTATTTTTGAATAAGCCTGTATATTTAAAAATATAAAATTTTAAGGAAATCAATTTGGGAAATAAGGTGTCCTGTTATAAAATTATATTTATTATGGCACTACCAATACCCAAATATTTATTATTTAGGAAAACCCTAACCTTTATTTTCCCATATTTGTAAGCACTGGCCATTTCTGAAAACATCTGCACAAAATGTTTCCAATTCTCTACAATATGCAAATCAGGCTCAAGCTCGATATTAAGCAAATGTTTTATTTTAAATTGGCTTAGTTATTAGGCTGTCCAAAAAATACTTTTTTCTACGATCTGATATAAAAGTTAACATTTTTACAAAAACAAATAAAGTTTTCTGACCGAAAAATAACCAAATATTCTATATATAATAATAATACATATAATAATTAACAATAATAAAACTACCAAAAATTAATTAAAATAACAAAATACAAATAAAAAAAATATACATATATATATAACTAAAATAAAAATAAAAATGACTAAATATCTTCCCCTTTCTCCCTAAAAGTACCCAAAACACTGACCGCATTACCCCTTTGTATTGCTACACTCAACCTTTCCCTAAAATACATGCCCTCATAAGGATTATGTGAAGTCTGATCCAGTTTATGGCAAACTTCGTTCAAAAGTTTTTTAGTGATAGGTCCAAAAGTACCAAATGTTTCGATTGCGATAGGGTAGAAAAGATAATTTGAAGAAAGTAAAATGAATTTATTAATTTTGCGACGCTCAGCCTTTTCAGCGGCCGCACCGGGACGATTGGCGCTCTCAGGTATGTTGGAAAATGCCAATGTGTCCGTGCAAGTAAAGTCCCAGACCAAACACTTTCCCCTGGAGTAGGGTATTAGAGACATACCATCTGGACGCTTTCCATCTATCCTTGCTAAAAGGCCTTCAGGTTCAAGAACAGGATGCAAGTTAATGGTTGTTAACGCTTTTTTTATGATTTCATTGGCCTTCAAATGTCTGCTATAGCGACCACTACTCCTAGAGCATGATAGGCCATGCGTACCAGATTGGTCGACTTTACTCCCACAGACACAGTCATGCACTTCAACAATATTGGAGCCCAGTCTCAAGCCAACACAAACCCGTAAAAGATCCTTATTTAAAAGTAAACCTAAATTTGAAATAGGAAGGGCGTTAAGCCAAATACCAGATTCCTTTTGCTGGACAGCCTTAATTCGGGCCTTATCCTTATTATTGTTGGCGAGATTTAAAAAATTGTTTGAGGCCATTTCAATAATAGGAAAGTCCCAATCCGACTGCTTAGAAGAAGAAGGAATAATATCTGAATTAACAAAGTGTTTCCAAGAATTAACAGCATTATCGAGAAAATAAGGAGTGACAGCAGAAAATTTTGATAGGATAATGCCACATAAATTTAAAGTAGACTTCACTGAGGAAATATAACTAGGAAGAGCGATGTCATTTAATGATCTTATACCTAAACCTCCATAACTCACAGGAAGACATATTTGAAGAAGTTGGACGTCAGAAAAGGAAATATTAAGGATTTCACATAAATTTGATTGAATAGAGGTCTGTACAACTAGAATTATGAAACAGAAGACGTCTACCCTATCTCTATCTCATTTGTGCACGGCACACCAGTACCAACTTAAATAAATTAAAAAAATATTGCATTTTTTTCAATTTTTATCAACAATTACCGTTGATTTTTGTAAATAAACCTAAAGAAATGAATATTTTTTGCTAAGAAATAAAACTGACGATTTAATAGTAAAATAAAGAATGAAATATAAATCCTATTAATTGTTCTTAGGTTGGTTGCTTAATCTGTTTATTTATTTACAAAACATAATCTCAAATATGAAAAGGTAAATATGATTTTATTTAACGTTTATCATATTTATTATTAACTATATATTATTATTATATATTTTAATATCGTTACCAGTTTCTACATTTCAAGAAATTAATTTTATTTCTGTTATAGCTACCAAATGCCAAGATGTTTTTACAAGGGTTGCAAAAGTCCAAACGAATTTCGCCTAGGCTTTAAATCTAAGGTATAAAGAAAGAACTTTGGTAAACAATATTTAAATATCAAAATTCGTAAAAGTACTATAATAGTCAATAAAAACACAATATTTAGTAAAACACACAAAAAACTGAAATCAAAACAATATCAAACGCAGCTCACACAATGACAGTGGCTAACGAAAATGGCGTTACTGACAGTGCAGCCAACATAAAAGCTAGTAGATTTTTTTTTCTTTATGTTGGTGATATTACTTCTATCCTTTTTGGGTAGAACTTTTGTCCCTGTCTAATCTAAATGGAGAAATCCTCATTAATGAATTAAAAGTAAATAAAAAAGGATTATTATACAGATAAGTAGTTCGAAGTAAATATTGCATTCTTGGTACAGCAATACAATTTTTAAGTAGGAATAGCGCCTGGTGAGGTTCCAAATGAAAAAGACGCTGACATAATAATTCAATAGCTTTAACTTTTCTGCTCGTTACCATGACAGCAAGCGCAAAATTAAATTTTGCGCGCTAGAGTGTAGGCAAGTCAATCATAAAACAGCTGTCAACTTGACAGTGTCAAGTATATGCTACGAGATGCTGTGTTGCTTTTCACCCGTGAAACGAGCAACATGTACTTTTGGCAAGAATTAGGTAATCCGTTAATCGCCTTTAATTTTTAGCATCAAGTGTTTTAGTATAGTTATTTATTTATTTGCTATCTTAGATATGCCCTGGATTCGATTTTATATATTTTATAGTGAAATGACAAACATGTGATTATATTGGAGTAAGAAGGGAATTTTATGTTTTTTAATCATTTTATAAATTTTGATTTGGAAGCAACTAACACTTGAAGAAGTTTTTATACGTACAGAATTTGTTTATATACTAGCGCATGCGCAAATATAATTACAAATTAGAAAAAACAGCCTTGTCAACAGCTAACACAACCAACAGCAAACACGAAAAGAAGAAGGAAAAGAAAAAGAATAGGTCTTACAGAAGACTGGAAATTTTCTATAATCAGAACAGGAGTGGGCATGGTGCCAAGCCAGACAAGAACCACTCTTGGTGAATTGAGTAACTAAGAGGGATCTGGTTAATTATCTCACTGAGAAAAGCCCAAAAAAAAAGGAAGAAGAAGAAGAAGAAGAAGAAGAAGAAGTAGAAGAAGAAGAAGACGAAGAAGAAGAAGAAGAAGAAGAAGAAGAAGAAGAAGAAGAAGAAGAAGAAGAAGAAGAGATGCTGCGTTCTGCCATTTTTTTAATATAAAATTATTATTTGTCTTTAATCAAATCTCAATTTCGTGTGCTAAATATTTATGTGTTAAATATTTGTTGTTATGAAGGAATAATGGAGTTACATTGATAAGGGGTTTTCTTCTAAACCGCCACATTTGCAAAAGAATTGTAAG
Organism: Brachypterus glaber; assembly: GCA_958510825.1. Taxonomy (NCBI): domain Eukaryota; kingdom Metazoa; phylum Arthropoda; class Insecta; order Coleoptera; family Kateretidae; genus Brachypterus; species Brachypterus glaber. The sequence continues at coordinate 87,359,584 of OY294045.1, read as the reverse complement.
TGCTACGACGTTGTAAGGTTATAAATTTACTGGCTGAAATGCATTTATTTATTTTAGAGTTACATTGATAAGGATTTTTCTTCTAAACAGCCACATTTGCAAAAAAAATTGTAAGTGCTGCGACGTTGTAAGATTATAAATTTACTGTCTGAAATGTATTTATTTATTTTAGGGCCACTTGCACCAATGCTGGTTTAACTTTAAACTTCCATTAAATTGACGGCTCACCAATCAGAACTCAGCCTTTTTAACTTAAACTCGGTTTAGCTGAGTTAATCCCGTACGAAAATTTGGTGCAAGTGGCCCTTAGATCGTAGAAAAAACGTTGTTTGTATTACGAGCGCAGAATGTGATTACAAAAATACAAAAATAACTGTGAAGAAATATATCATTATTTAAGTCCTGAACACGCAATATTAAAGTGCGGTATTGCTGTACAGTTACTCAGTTAAAAAATCAAAAAAAAAATTAAAAAAAATGTGTATTTCAATACTTTTATTTATTGAAAATAAAATGTCGATATTTATACACGCAATATTAAAGTGCGGTATTGCTGTACAGTTACTCAGTTAAAAAATCGAAAAAAAAAATTAAAAAAAATGTGTATTTCAATACTTTTATTTATTGAAAATAAAATGTCAATATTTATAGATAGTGATTTAATATAAAAAAATACACATTGATAGCAGCGCTAGGCAAATCTTCTGTCAAAAGATAACAGAATTTTAAATAAGCGTTAGTTTTTTGCTTTTATATTATTGTTTACAAACTGTAAAGTGTGATACAAAGTGTTTAAAATCATAATTTTTGGAAATATCTAATAATTTTGGGCATAGCACTCTACCAGAATTGGCTGAACAAGCTAAGTCCGCGCACAGTAGTCCCCGAGAACCCTTGGGTTAAAAAAAATTCGAACCAAAAGTTAAGGTTGGATCCTTGTAGTAATCGGTTTGGAGATAATATATCCACCACCAGCCAAATCCAGAAAATTCGCTTTTGGCAGATAATGGTAACTCTTCTTTGAAGAGGTACATCTTTTACACCAATGATAATAGAAAACTGTTCAAGTGTATTTAGTTAGTATTTTTGACGCAGATTTTAAATATCTTTTCAAAATTAAGCTATCATTTTTGTTTACAGAGAAAAACGTTCTTAAAAAAATGTAAAATTGAAATTTAGGGCACTTTTAAGCATTTTTATTTATTACATTTTAGCAAATATAATACTTTCGACTAAACCTAAATAAATTTCATGTTTTTAACTAAATATATACGCTACTAACAGTTAAAAATATAATTTTTTTCTGAACTTAAGAACCTGAAAAAGTAACTGCTATTTTTACAGTATCATTGCTGAAATTACGGTCTGTTGGGTAGTGTCCTTTTTTAAAGCAGTGGTTCTCAATAAGTTAAGTTTTATTTATATAAAACTCTGACAACCCCATCTTTGTTTTAAGTAATGATTTAATCTATGTGTAGCATAGACTATTGTCTAAAGTTTTTTTTATTTATTAATACATGTATTGAAATAAGATTAAATATTTTATTTTAATTTAAATTTATTTTTTTCCATTTTTTATTAAATATAATTTAACGTTAGTTATTACGTTTTATATTTTAACATCTTATAAAATAATAATACATTTTGTTTGGCACAGTAGTTTTTGCAAATTAAAGCATAATAATTTTATTTAAAAAAAATCGTTTTATTGTCTGTATTTTTTTATTTTTTTAATATAATTATTACAAATCCAAGCAATATACCCAGACTTGTAAGTTATATTTTACATCAGGTAACTCTCTGAATAAGCAGGATGGAGAAGACTTTCTAGTCCTTCAGCTGATCAGAGAGGGTGAAATAAAACGGTGATCACTAACTGATTTGTGATAATTTATTAGACTAGAAATTCATTTATATTCAATTTACATTCTAACTATTTCCTAAATCTACACGTTCTGACATTGGGGATATATATTTATTTTCCCTAATGTTTCCTCGACTTCCTCGTTTTGTATTATATTTTAAATTCAATTCAATTCGTTTATTCATCTTTAGAATGTATACAAATACACATAAATAAGTCAAAAGTCAGCAATGAAATTGGAAAATGGAGACAAAAAATTATAATATGGTTAAACACAACTGTATGTATTATATTTTACCGATTATTAATAATAAATTACATTTTTCGTATTGTTGCTTAACATAGTGGGTTCGAACAGATTTTAATAGGCAGGCTCGCCAGATACTACTAAGAACGCCTCTCCTTAAAATATTAAGTTATATTTAAACATCATACAATTCAATACAAATGGGGTTGTGAGGCAACATAGTACCTTTCAAGTCACTGCGACCAATGAGATCTATTGTGAATCCCCTTCATAATTTAATCTACATATAACTTTAGGTTTCCCAAGAAGGACAAAAGTATTTTTGGGGCTACTTGGGATATATCTGCAGATTTTGGATATACCTGTTCGATATAGTAGCTTTTTGCAACCAATGACTTTGCAAAAGCAGATAATGTGTTCGGCCTTTTCTGGTGCTTCTGAGCATATACAGCAGGTGTCAATTTTTAAGCGTTATCTTAGAGGGCAATGACTGGTTTTTATTTCCGGAATGCTGAGTTCACTTTTCTTGTTTTTCAGGTTCATATTTTAAAAATATTTTGGCCTGTCTTAAGTTTTGGTCTTTACAATATCGAACTATGATTTTGGTTTCCCATTTTTTGGTAGACTTTACCAGGTGGCTTTTGTTAAAGGTTTAGGGCCAGTAAATTGAGTGCATGCCCCTTCTCTAGCACAAGAGTCTGCTGCCTCATTGCCTTTAACACCCTCGTGTCCTAGCACCCTCATTTTGTTGAGAGTTTCGCATCATTCCCAAACAAGTACACATTTGGTATCATAGTGCCGTGGTTCCCTAGAACCGCCGCCGGATGGAGGAACTATATTCAATGTTCTAAACCGTTTTATAACCACTGATTTACTTATTCCATAAAATGATTTAAAAAGTCAAACTTTGAAGGATTGCAATTTTCACACTACTCAACAAAATAAAATATAATCAAAATCAATCGATTTTTCTAAAGGTTCCCAAATTTAAAATGGTTAATAAATTAAGTTCTAATTAGCATTTTTATTAAGTTAAAGAAACAGATTTTCTTCATTTATACTTTAGAGTCATATATTTACTAAAATTAAATAAAAGTAAATGCTTAAAAGTACCCTAAATTTCAATTTTCCATTTTTTTATTTATGTTTTTCTCCGTAACAAAAATAGATAGCTTACTTTTGAAAAGATATTTGGAATCTGCGTCAAAAATACTAACTAAATACACTTGAACAGGTTTCTATTATCATTGGTGTAAAAGATGTACCTCTTCAAAGAAGAGTTACCATTATCTGCCAAAAGCGAATTTTCTGGATTTGGCTGTTGGTGGATATATTATCTCCAAACCGATTACTACAAGGATCCAACCTTAACTTTTGGTTCGAATTTTTTTTAACCCAAGCGAATTCGGGGACAACTGTGCGCGGTGGAATTGTTGATACCTGCAAAATAAAAATATGAACGCATATAAAAAGTTTTTTAAATAGACGAAATATTAAAATTAATACTTTTAGACTCTTTTCGATGTCTGGAACAAATTAGAAAAAAAAATCGCGCTATTACCAGATTTTTCCTTATTCATAAAAATTTCCGCTTATATGACTCCACTAGATAGTATTTTGTTACTAATGATATACTGATGTGAATTTGGATTATTAATATCAATGTTATAGGGCGTAGGTCCTTATTAAACGTCTATGTATACATTTTACATATTTCCTTTCAGCAATAAGGTATAACCTATTGATAATTATCAATATTGGACATTGTGTTATAATGTCTAATATTATAATTTATAACACTGGTCGACAAATCCGAAGATTTTTCTAACTCAGATTCCAAAAATAGGTTTATACTAATTTTAGGTCGCTGAATCCAAATCCGAAGGCCGTTTGTCTCCATCACCCACAAATTTTTGATATCATAAAAAAAGTTAAAATTAGGAAAATTGATTTTGTTTAATTACAAGAAAATGCTTTGACTTATTACATTAAAATTTAGTACGGTTAATAGTGGTAATATAAGTTATTTATTCCCCTACTTACCCAAGAATACAATTGAGTGTATGTCAGAGGCGTGCGTTCTAAAGTGTTTCTGTAATATATTTCTCCAACAAAATTTATGTTTAAGAATTTTACAATTTCGATAAAAAATTATTATTTATTGATTAATTTTACGTAAAAATTGATTTTTGATCAAAGGTCAATAGTTTTCGAGAAAAATAGGTTTAAACATATCTCTGCAAGTTCTACTAAGAAAAAAACTGCTGCCAACAAGATAATACTTTCTCCTATAGGTCTAGGTTTATTAAAATAAAAATAAATAAATAAATTTAAAAAAAATTAATTTTTTTTTCCGAAAAAAGTCTATTTTTTCGTTTTAACGAAAAATAAATTGAAAAAAAAATAAAAAAAAGTTTTAACCCCATTTTACCCCCTTACCCCACCCCGGGGGAATAAATACCTTATATTACCACTATTAACCGTACTAAATTTTAATGTGATACGCATTTTCTTGTAATTACACAAAATCAATTTTCCTAATTTTAACTTTTTTTTATGATATCAAAAATTTGTGGGTGATGGAGACAAACGGCCTTCGGATTTGAATTCAGCGACCCAAAATTAGTATAAACCTATTTCTGGAATCTCAGGTAGAGAAATCTTCAGATTTGTCGACCAGTGTAATCCAAGACAATATTTTACAAGAATAGTTTTATACTAATTAATTTTTAGTTAAATTTTAAGTTAACATTAAATTTTATGGGCAGTTTACTTAACTTATAGCTACATTATGCATATTTAAATGCTTAGCTTAAAAGGTTTCAGAACTTTTATGAGAGTTTTATATTTAAAATATTTATGTTTATTTTTAATTAAACTTTTTTCTGGTGTAAAATAAGAAATGTAAATTTAAATTATTTGCTAACAAAAATCCGCTCTGAAAAGCACATATTTAAATAAAAATTCCCTGGCATGTCGTGAGTTTAATGACGGTAAAATTAATTAGCATATTATGCTTAGGAACAACTTTATCCTTCCTTAATTTTTTAAAATTTAGTTTACTTACGTAATTATACTCTTCGCAATATAGTGACTAGAAGAGTACCACAAATAAGGGAACTTCTATATAACACGTTATATAGAAGTTACATTATTCTGTCCTACCCTGTCACTAAAAACCGAATTTATCTCTAAAAAAGGTTAAAAAATGAATATATTATTTTTTGTGGATACCCTGTATATCCGATAACAAAAATATAGTTGTTTTTATGTGAGGACATATTGGGCTACACGCACAATGTTTGAAGACAATGAAAAACATTTTTTTGTGCCTGTAATTAGACCTAAAATCAAGCAATATAATGAATTTTCAAACTTTAAAGGGCACAGATCCGCCATTTTGAAAGAAAAATTCAGATTTTTTTTGAGGTTAGCAATTTACTATCCCTTTATACCGTTTCGTGTTAAAAAGATTTAAATAAAAAATCCTTGGGCCTTAAAAAAAATAAAAAAAACTAAGCAAACATATTTTTTGAAAAATGGCTGTGAGCGACCTCTAGATTTTTTCAAAAATTTTGAAAAAAATTAGGGATAAAAATCTTACCCCAATAAACAAATTTAAGGGGTGAGACCTCCAAACTTTTTAATTTGAATTTTTTTTTTGGGTCACATATATACTAATATACTAATTTTTGATGGAATAAAAAACGGCTGCACCTACGATTTTATTCTCAACGAACATGTAATTCTGAAAGCATTAGAAACAATATCCCGTTGTCAGTTATGGGGTGTTCGATTTTTTCATCTCCGTAAGCTTAAAGCCCACCGTGTTTTACGAATATTAAGCATAATGACGAAAATACAAAAACTGCTTTAGCAGGAGAATTGGTATCTGGTATCACGAATTGATATTTAGTTTTCGTAATAAATAAGAAATTAAATCAATTTTTTGTTATAACAAATAGGTTGGTGTATGAAAAAAAATACAAAAATTACGATTTTAGATTAGCGAAAAAAGAGGTAAAACTATCATAGGGGTAATGTATTTTCACGTATAAGTAATATGTTCTCGTTAAAAGATCCCCTTCAATATTGTACCCTATTTAATTTAATTAAAGGCACTTGTGTGGAAGCAAAAGAAAATTAAGTATTTTTTTTTTATTTAAAAAAAAATACTTTGTCAGATGCTTGCACACAAGCGCCTTCGCCAAAATTACAAATGAATGGAAATTATTTCTCTTTAAATAATAGTTATTTATGGTACTAGTAAAGTAAGATATTGCCCATGAGAAAATTTATTTTCGAGAGGGCAATATCGGTTTACCCATGAGTGCCATACAAGGTTTTATCCAATAAATAGCTTAGAAATTCATATTTTTATTAAGAATTTTAATGACATTTACAAGAAAATAATTTGACAAGTCACAGTTGAATGGGTAATTATCCACTCAATAAAGTAAAAGCCACGCGGGGGTTATTATTGAGTTTATCTATTATATACATTAAAATAAACTTTATGAGACGTCAAGCCGTAATGGCACAAATTATTATGGGATTACCTACTATAATTTGCTACCATAAAGCATAAAAATTTTATCTTACGAAAAGTTTAAAATCAAAATAAAAAAATTTCTACTAGAAAAGCTTTATATAGCCATGAGGAATTTAAAAAAGAGGTGGGACTCCTCAAAGGGGAGTAGAACGCTCCCAGGTCTGTTGGCTTGATTTTGTCTTTAATATTTAATCTACTTTAAGCCTAAATTTGTGCACATTTTAAAATTCAAACTTATTTGTAATACATATACATGTATTATACATGTATCATGTATAGTGCGCGTAACTATTTTTTAATCTAACTGTGACTTGTGTAAACTATCTGTAAAACACCAATAAAATCTTATTCTATTCTATTCTATTCTATTATATTCTATTCTATTTAAAATAAAGCTGGTAATTGTCTTATTATGTTTATGTTTTGGATAAAATCTATTATTTATTCGAGGCGTGTATATACTTTTTTATTATCATTTTGCCTCAATAATCATGAAAATATTTTCTCTGATCTGATTACCCGAATTAATTCGACGCGTTATGATTCTAATCAACTTATTTTTTACTTTTTTATTTCTTTAAATCCTAAAAACTTTATTTCAGAAAGTAAATTATTCGCTTTAAAAATTATACCAATTCACAAAATAAGATTTAAAATTCAAACTTTAATTCGCTTTGGACTAAATTTTACTTTCTAGACTTTTTTAAAATAAGTACCAAACCAAACAAGCACCCGAAAGGGTCTAATTATTCTAATAACTGTATTGCTTTCCCATTTTGAAAATTTTCAAAATTTCGGAAAGCCTTGTATTAGTGCAAAAATTTTCAAAAAAAATGACCCTTTAATTAAAATTAATTTTGTAGAATTTAATCATCAGGTAAGTAATATATTATACAGGGTTATTCAGAAATAAGTCCGAGAAATTTAAGAGACCTGTGATTCCACGTTAAAAAATATGAAAAAAAGTTCCTATAAAGGTTGGTCCGGAAATGAGTCCTAAGGAAGCTACAGCTCTTTAAAATTGTGATAAAAATAAAGTTTTTTTATTAATAACTCTTGTACCATTTAAGCTAGAGCAACGAACTTTTACATGCATACTAGTATTAATAAGGGCAATAAGTTTGTTAATTTATTTTTTTCAATTTATCCAGACGCGTGCCTAGACGGACAAAATATGTGAGGCTTAACACATTTTTGCCCCAAACTTTTTTATGTGTATTTTTTTGGATTTTTTGTAATAAATATAGATTCCTTCAGTAAAAATACATAAAAAATGTCATATAGTGTAACACTGTAGGAACAACCGTTTTCAGAAGAAAAAAAATGCAATTAAGAGGAAGTAACATTTTGTGCCACTAAAAATGTTACTTTTTAAAAGGCTATAACTCCTTAAATATTAAATTTAGGTGTTTTGGTGAAGAATACTTTTTAAATTAGTTTTAGTGTAGAATCACCCTAAAATTTTATTGGTGCTTTTTTGTTCCCCATTTAATATGTCTTTCAACCAGGGCATAGTTGTGCTACTGCCCTACTCAACATAACAGATGATATTTTTTCTGCCACCGATCAAGGTCTTTTAACCATCCTAACAATGCTAGATTATACCAAGGCCTTTAACTGTATTAATCATGATACCATGCTTGCTATCTTGCATTATATTGGACTTTCAGAAAGTGCAGTGAATATGTTGGCTAGTTACCTAAGTAATAGGTTTCAGGCTGTTTTCTATGATGGTAAAAAATCAGGTTTTAATAAAATATCTTGTGGTGTGCCGCAGGGGTCCATTTTAGGGCCTCTACTTTTTATTATATACATTTCACACTTCACTTCTGCATGTCTTTCTGCAGTACAACATTTTTATGCTGATGACAGCCAGTTAAAAATCTCTTTTAGACCAGATGAGTCATCGCAAGCCATTGCTGCTTTAAATTTTGATTTGAACAATATTCACGAAATATCAAAAAAACACTGCCTACTATTAAATACTAGCAAATCAGTCTCTATGCTGTTCGGCAAAAAAATCTTATTACAGATTTTCTCACAGATCATAGTGCCAGCATAAATATGAATAATGAAATAATTAGATTTCGCGACGATGTAAAAAATCTAGGTCTAACCATGGATGCGGACCTACGTTTTACTAAGCACATTTCAAACTGTTTAAGTAGAGCATATTTAAACTTGAGGCTTTTGTACCAAAATAAAGAATATTTAAACAAAAAAAATAAAATAATGCTCTGTGAAACATTAGTCTTGTCACAAATGAATTTTTGTGACGTTATCTATGGGCCTTGTCTCCTCGCGTCTGATCAACATCGCATTCAAAAACTTCAGAATTCTTGCTTACGATTTATTCATGGCATTAGGCGTAACCAGCACATCAGCCACACGGTTAAATTAACTGGTTGGATAAATATGGAACACAGAAGGTTTTTACATTCAGCTGTATTATTTTTTAAGATCCTAACTAATAAATCTCCGACATATCTATACAACAAAATTAAACCTAGGTCGGATGTACATAATGTAAATATACGCTTCAAAAATACTCTGACACTTCCCAAACATGCTTCTGAAATTTTTAAACGGTCATATTCTTACCAAATTACTAGTGTTATAAATAATTTAAATTTTACTTTTATTGGTCAAAAACTTTTATGGTTTAAAGCAAAACTGTTAAAAATCTTGCTGATGGAAGAAATCTATACCACGTAGATTGGTGTACTGTTGTCAGTTTGGAGGTGTAGGTGTTTTCTTTTTTTTGTGATTGGATGTCTCCATTAATGCTTTCTTACTGCTAAATTTGTAGTGTGTTTTATTTGTATTTCTTTATGCATAGTTGGTTGCTCACATATAATTCTCAACACGGTTAGATAGGTTATGTTATTGTTTTAGGTTATCTTCTGTGAACATTTTGTATACATTATACTCATACGGGTTAGATGTAAGAATAGACGTATGATTGCAGGTCCTAGCCTGCCTGTAGTTATACGTACTAAATCTCGCCCATAAAATTTTTTTGTAATTTACTATTTACATATTTTTAATAAAGACCTTTATTATTATTATTATTATTATTTCGAAGGGTTAATTTTCGGACCAATCTATATAGGAACTTTTTTTATATTTTTTAACGTAGAATCACCTCTTAAATTTCTCGAGCTTAGTTCTGAATAACGCTGTATAGTTTTATTTTTGGCTTAAATTTACTTTAGCCGAAACCTGTTATAAGAACCGCTCCTGCCATCCAGACCGTCCGCATGCCTAACGTAATAGTAAAAGAGAAAGGATATCAAAAAATTATCCGTCCCAGAATTCTTTTTTTGGCGACGTTGCTAGCTCTCAGACTATATTTTACATTTACCACGTGACCGCTGTAGTCCCAGCGGAAAGAACAGGAAAATTAAAAATCTTCATTGTTCATTCACCCCTTACTGTTAAAGAGTTTAATCAACCTGATATTAAAATAAAAAATAATAAACCTAAAGTTACAAATATTTTAGGTATACAAAAGTGAATATTTTTTTTTTAAAACAAAACGCTGCTGGAATAATAAAGCGTTGATGAAAATTTTAAATTAAAATAAACACAAACATTCATCAAAAATTTATACAGAACATAAATTCAAAATAAAAAAAATATTTAAACAAAAATAGGTAGGTATAAAATTAATTTTTAATCTGATCAATTATACTTATCCGATCAGGACTAAACTCCGCGCAGAAGAGATACTGCTCATTTGTTTCTCGTTTTTTGGTTGGCAGAATAAATATATATCCTTATCTTGTTTTTTAAATTCATTGTCAGTCAAAACAAACTTTTGGCATTTAAAAAAAAGTCCAAATAATTTTTAAAAAATTATTTTAAACAATTTTTCTACTTTTAAACACATGTTTTAATAATTATAGTTATAATTAATTATTGTTTGTAAAACGTTGTTACGGGATATAGCAATAGTTATTAAACTATTATAATATAAATAATAATAAGGTATTATTATTAAGAACTAACTCTTGACTCGCTTTGTACTTCATATATCCTTTCCAAATTCCATATCCTAATGCGATGAACAGAAGTACCACATACGCGCATAGCACTTGCCTATGTGTGAAAAGGAGAGAGACAATCCGCGACACCTCGATACTTAAAAGGAGTTAGTACAACAGAATCGTAGCGCGGCGTGGAGCAGTTCCCAACACTACGTAAATTATCCGCAGAATTTAATGCAGTTTTGTACCGGTTTAACTTACAAATCAGCTTTTCTATGGTAAGTTTATCGCAGTCCTTATTTACATTGATTTTCCGCAATTTTCCAGTAAGATTCCCTTACAAACGTAAAATGTCAAAAATTATCATATATTACACATGAGGCCGAGAATTGTGTGGGAAAAATTCAATGTTTTCACGAAAATTTGCTGTCTGGAAATAATTACGACCGGGAGTAGTTATTTCCTTCCTTTCATTGACAGCAAATTTGAATGAAAACTGTAAATTTTTCCCGATAATTCGAAGAATCATGTGTAATTCGGAAGTTTATTTTTTAACGATTTATATTATGTCAAACCAACTTTTATATTTTTTCTATCGCAAAATGATATATATTGTTTTATTACTTAATATCTTAATATTTTTACTGGCATATTCTTTAATTTGGTTAATTTAATTCCATTCTCAATTGCTAAACTAAAATCTTTTTTGCCCATTTTTAAATTAAAAATTATGAATCAGTCACTTACTGCAGTAAGGTACTGCGCTAGGCTTGCAACATGTTCATTAAAGTCAACCCATAAAAACTGTCATTACATTTTATAAAATGAATATTTTGTGGTATTTTTTTTGTAAATAATAAAGTAACAACAATAATTATAAATAGTAATATATTCATATTTAATTATTAATTAGTTTTAAGTAATAATCTTGTTGTAAAAGAGAAATACTGAAAAAATACACTGCCCAGTAAAAGAGCTTTCCCATTTTACACCTCCGCGCGTAAAATGGATTTTTTTATTATCAGATTCACTTTCAGCAACCATAAAAACCTTAATATACCAATTTTCACGAAAACTACCCTCTGCCCCTTTGGGGGTGAAGTTAGAATTTTGTTGTAATCAGATTCCCTTTCAACAACCTCAAAAACCTGAATATACCAATTTTCACGACAACTACCCCTCACCCCTCAGGGGGTGGATTTAGAATAATTTGATTAGATTATTATTATTATTATTATTATTATTATTATTATTATTATTAGATTCACTTTCAGGAACCTCAAAAACCCCAATACTCCAGTTTTCACGAAAACTACTCCCCGCCCCTCAGGGATGAAATTAGGAAAAAAAAAATGTGATAATAAAAATCAATTTCACGCGCGGAGGTGAAAAATGGGAAAGATCTTTTACTGATCAGTGTTTTATTATCATATTTAGTTTCAGCAACCTTAAAAACCACTATATACCAACTTTCAGAAAATCACCCCCCACCCTCTGGGGGTAGGGGTAGAGTTAGACCATTTTTATTATCAGATTTGCTTCCAGCAACCTCAAAAACGTCAATATACCAATTTTTACAAAAATCACCCCCCACCCCTAAGGGGGTGGGTTTCAAAAAATATATTTCAAGATTCATTTTTATCAACCTCAAAAACCCCTATCTACAAATTTTATGTTTTCTTATGGTTATTTTTGACCTTTTATGGATATAGTATTTTTATATATTTTTGGCTAGTCTGACGATGATAATCGAAACCGGTAACTAATTTAAATTATTAATAAAGTGAATGATTACTAAAAGTTTGATTTTTTAAAATAAAAAAAAAATATTATCAGATTCAATTTCAGCAACCTTAAAAACCTCTATATAGCAATTTTAAATTTTTTCTAAAAAAAATGTATTTTTCCCCATTGCCGCACGCCAATGTTCACCAAAAACAATCCCGAGCGAGAACTTTTGGTAACATACCTGTATTCCAAAATTCAAGTCTCTAGCTTAAAGCGTTCTTAAGTTATCGTGCTTACAAGATTTCCCGGACAGACCGATCGACCGACCGATCGACCGATCGACCGACAATTTTTTTTTTTGCTTGAAATTGATTTATATCGACATAAAACGTCATAAAACGCAAAAATTCGCAAAAAAAAAATTTGAAAATTTTTGCACTTGCTTTCCGAAATTTTGAAAATTTTCAAAATGGGAAAGCAAAAATACTACAGAGATTCTCACTAGAATTTTCTACAGTAGAAAATTTATACAGTAGAAAATTCCGGATATGACTGTAATTATTACAGTCATATCGGGAATTTTAAATAGTATTAAATAGGATTGGACAGAAACAAACAAGTGGTCAGAAATATTGTTAAATGATTGGTTTATAAAAACGTTAAAAAATAATCAAGAGGTAATAAAAATATCACTAAAAGTAATTTTTAAACCACTAATCGTAGTTGTTAGTAGAGATAAGCATGTCTGCCAAATTTCCGCTCTCTGCGTTTATTTTAAGTGGAAGAAACAGAGAGGGAGTGAATTTACTGGTATACGCGTATGAGGGTGTTAAATTTATTGGCTTAAATTTACTTTAGCCGAAACCTGTTATAAGAACCGCTCCCGCCAGCCAGACCGTCCGCATGCCTACAATAATAGTGAAATAGATAGAATATCAAAAAATTAGACGTCACAGAATTACTTTTTTGCACGACCAAGACTTAAACCTAATTTTACGCTTTCATTTTCGGGACTAAACTTGCCGTTTTTCTCCCAATGGAATAAAAATCACGGCAACCTTGATTATATTAAAATATTATACTTACTATGTGCTTTGCTAGTTCAAACATTAGGTTTGGTGATGTTTTGTAATAAATTAGCGATTCAAACCAATTTATTTGATTTTAACAAAGAAAACCTTTAAAATTAACATTGTTATAACAATTTATACATAACTATCATCCTAGTCGATTTTTTTGACGTTTGTGTCAACCATATTAAAAAACAATTGAAATCGCGATAGCCGTGAAACTAACTTTTCGCAATTTACAGGCATCTTGATTAAATTACGAAAATAAAACAACCGATTTTAGACTCTGGTTTTTAATTTTATCTACCTACCTAAATTATGTTTGGTCCTGCAAAAAATAGTGTATATACCTAAGGACTAAACTTGGCTGTTTTAGTCCCTTGCCTTTCTGTTTCCCTCGCTCGCTACGCTCGCTCAGGAAACATTCATGCAGCGGGACTAAAACAGCCAGTTTAGTCCCTTGGTATATAAATAACTATTGTGGCTACGTTGCAATGCGTTGCTAGCTCTCAGACTATAAATTTTTACGCTATTATTCGTATACCTATGTATGTCCAACATATTATTTTTTTTATTTTGGATCTCATTTTTGCATAATTCAAAAAAAAACTACGCCATACATACGCCAAATTAAGACATTTAGATCTAAAAATGAACAGCCCAGCTAAAAACTTTCATAATGGGGCTCGGCGCTTAACATAAAAACTCATAAAGTGGAAGCACCTGCTCAATAAGTACTGATATTCTCTGTATAACGAGAATATAAGATAAATCTTAAAAGCAATATATTATATTGTTTGACCAGTATCCTTTTTAAAAAAGCAGGTCAAAAATATAAACGAGTTTTATTTAATAATGTTTGAGGCAAATAAAATTTAATTTTAGCACATATAAAAGCGTTTAAATGAAATAGAATTGGTTCTTTGAAGCATTAGCTGCCTTCAGAAGGCTACAAAATCTAATAATTCACTAGAGAAGAAAATAACAGTTGGAAAATTTATGTGGCTGGCAGTTAGTTGAAATAAAAGTTTCTCAAGTTTTAACGTTGTTTTATTAAACTCCCTAAATATCTACGGCATATTAATTTTACTATTATTATGCCGTTGGTAGATTAGATAATATATACATAGATATGGCATTAATGTTGATTTGTTTTATGTAGAACATATACAAAGCCAATTGTATACAAACCACTATAGCGGTGAGGTTGCGAGGAGGTGAAGTATAACATATTTGTCAACAAACCACTATAGCGGTGGGTGGTGACCAGAAACGGGAAGGTGAAATCTACCTGGATATAGCAATGAAAACATTTCGGTTTGACGTGGACTCAAGGCGCATCTATGTATATATGATCTAATGTTGGTAGCCGTAGTATACTAGTATGTCATAAAATTTTGAAAAATTATATTTTTGTACTATTTGCCATAAAATTAAATTCCCTATTCAGTAACTGAAACTATAGTTATACATATAATATGTATTTTTTATTCGATTGATTCTAAAAGCGACACTTTTTGTTCATGTTTTACGGGCGAAAAGTTGAACTTTGTGGCCCTAAGGCCAAAAAGTTTTTTTCGCCGCTAGCTAAAACTTATTATTTTTAAACTTTTTAAAAGAAGATGCCTTACCTTTACTGTAATATTTATAAAGAAATGACCAGATACAGTTATTATAACCATTTCAAATTAAATTAAATATTTTCCATAACATATCCTCAAAATATATGTCAACTGATTAATCTGTATTCACCCACTAAAATAAATTAAAAACACAAAATTTCAATTGTAGAACCACTTTCAATGTTTATAATATTCATAGAACGGTTTCACAAGTATTATTTTCACAACAGACACATTCTAACAGGAATTAATCACCAAGCTATAGCTTTTTTAATTTGAAAATGAAAACGTAAGCAAAAGAAATGATTTAATTGTTTTTGTAGCGATTTGATTGGACAGCAATTTGTCATGGATAACTAAATAAGTAATAAGACAGTAAAAATAAATATTTTTTGCACTTTAAAATTAGTATATTTTTTATAATTTATTATAATTAGTAACAATCGAATAAAAAATATTGTATAATATACACTGGCAAAAAGTTATATTTCGATTTGGTAGGTTTATTACCCTCGGGCCGGCCCTATCGGCCGGCCCTCGGCTTCTAAAAACCTACTCAATCGAAAAATTTAACTTTTCGCCCTTGTATTATAAATAACTATATAAATTTTAGAGCAAAACAGAAAAAATGTATAAAGCACTCGTTTTATCACACAATTTTATTGCAATAGTACTTTAGAAAACTCGCAGCAAGTGGCTCGTTTTCTAAACTTGTATTCGTATGCTAAAAACGTATGTTATGAAACTAGTACTTTGATATACTAATTTTCGATCTTGCGACTCATAAGCTTATAATCACACGCATTTTGCGTGTTCTTATAGGCCCATAAGAGGTTAGTACTTTTTTTTCTTTAGGGTTGGCAAGAGAACAAAATAATATCGCTTGAAGTTTTCCTTGTAAATGTCAACGTCACTTTAAAGTTTAATTTTCTACAAAACTTTGGGTTTAGGTTATTTTTTACCGTGTTAAAATTGGTTACTTGCAGTAAAAAATGAAACTAGTACCTTAATATACTAATATAATAGGCCAGACTGTTAGTTTTTTAGCGTTTTTGGGAAATTCGGAACCATGATATTATAAATTGTAGCCTTATGAGCTATGATTAGTATAATAATAAGTGCCTATTCACAGGCTCGCATAAAAACGTAATACATAACAATGCGATGCCGTGATTGGCTTGATGTGCCGCAATGTATCTTGTATCTTTTATGTTCTTATGCAAGCTTCTGGATAGGCCTTAAACTATAAACATTATAAAGAGTAAAAGTACATCACGTGATGATGTGATCATATTAAAACAAAATTTATTAGTTTATTATTATAATTATTTTAAACTTTATTTTTTTTACTTTTTTTATTTTTAAAAAGCTTTCTATATTAAAAAAATATCATAAGTAATTCCTTTCCTCTAATATTTATTTAAACTAATAAATTTAATAAGTATTTTAGTAATAATGTTTGTTTTTTTTCAAGATATCAAAGTATATGCAAACAATTTGATATTGAATTTTTCACTATTTATTCTGATAATGTTTACAAATATAGATAGTAACTTAAAAAAAATTAATTAACAATCAAGTAAAATAATAGTAACAAATAAGTAAAAAAAAAGAGAAATAAAATAAACTCTTCAAATATATGATTTTTGACCTTCCTGTTCTTAAAATAATATGTAAGCATCCCCTGATACGATGGATGTTGGTGAAATTGAAGATACCCTAGAGTCGTTGTATTCGTGCCACGTGTAATTATAGGGATGTTTACAGTAGGCGGTGTAGTGACCGCTATAAGGTACTACTGTGATTTGAAATAGCGTATAAGTTGTATCTGCAGGGTGTGACGGACTCTGCGGTATAATTGTTCATATCTAATCCTATTAAAGGGAAGTCTACGGTGACGCTGAGCTTTCTCTGGAACTGTTCCGTTTGGGAGAAGCGTTTGAGGTGGATTACTAAGATATTCGGGAGTTTTTGAATTGTAAAGGATTTTGTGCATTTTCGGCGCTCGTTGCATTCTGTCCAACGTCTCTTCCCGAGTGAAGAATTCTAAACATTCTGTCAGCCTTAACTTAATTTTTCACCCCTACTTTATTTTTAAATTTATTTATATTTTTAATTGGTAGGATTGATTGGTTGATTTTTCGTTCAGTTCTTTTCGGGTTTTTGGAAAGACTACCTTATTATACTCATCTAGTTCTGTGATCTGTGACGAGTATATTCATGAATATTTAATAATTTCCGTTTTTTTTTAAGAATCGAATAAAGCGAATTTAGTAAAATATTCTGAGGTTAAAAAGTTTAACTGAATAAATGTATGTACAAAAATTTATTTTAACAAAAGCTTCCATAAAATTTTAAGTAACCGAGTATCCGTAAAATGATTTATGGATTTTTTTCCGTATCCTTAGTGCTTAGTTATCGAATCCAATTTTTCATATATCAAATCAAGAAAAGTATAATGATTAATGACTTTTTTATTTCTGTTTGCACTGATAATAGTTCAATCTTGAATGATAATAACTCAAAATCGTTGAAGCTAACACAGAAAAATTACTTATTTTTGTAAAAATCTACACTGGAGGATCTATGAATTTCAAGTGCATATAAATAGGTTATAAGTATTGGGACCCAAACCATAATGTTATGAGTTAAAAGTGGCATCAAATATGCGCACGCAAGCAGAACAATAGTTATTTATGGTACTAGTGGGTAAAGTAAGATATTGCCCTTGAGAAAATTAACCTGCGAGGTGTCAGCCAAGCAGGTTAATTTTCGAGAGGGCAATATCGGTTTTCCCATGAGTGCCATACAAGGTTTTATCCAATAAATAGCTTAGGAATTCATATTTTATTAAAAATTTTAATGACATTTACAAGAAAATAATTTGACAAGTGACAGTTGAGTGGGTAAAATAAATAATAATCCACTCAATAAAGTATCTGTATGTATTGGATAAATTATATTTATTTAACGGTTAAGTTATATAATAGGCAAAATATCACAATAATTAAATAAAATTATGTCTATTCGTTATTAATTAATATATATTTTTTTTAAGTTTAATAGTTTTTGGTATTCTTCACCTAGAATAATTAGATTTAAATTAAATTAAATTAAATCCAAACCAAACTTAGATTTGGACTCTGCTTGTCACACATACCCTGAAGGCAAAATGGGTTTCAAAATGAAAGCAACTTTTGCAATAGTCTCTAGCTTAAAACGTTCTTAGTTTATAGTGCCCGCAAGAATTACCGATCGGCCGATTGCATAAAATGGCAAAAAAATCAAAAATACGCAAAAAATTGAAAATTTTTGCACTAATACAAGGCTTCGCCGAAAATTTGAAAATTTTCAAAATGTGAAAGCAAATATAACAAAGAAACGACTCCGAAATTTCAAATTTTAAAAAACACTACTTTTGAATCCACTGTTAAGGGTATGAAATTCGAATCGGTTTTTTATTCTTTTATTCTTTTAATACAGTTGGACCCACAAAAAACGCAAGATTTAAATATGCTAAAATGTCAATTTTACTAATTATTTTATAGTGTAAGTAACATTTTAAGAAATAGGTTAGGTTAATTTGACAATTAATTGTCAGTTTTTTCAAAGTTTATTACAGAAAATGCATACGAATAATGTCGAATATTAAAAAAATAATAATAATAAATAATAAACTGAAAAAACATTTAGAATATTTAATCAATTCAAAAATTAAAACACAATATTTAGTAAATCTTATGAAAAAGTAAAAATTTGAACTCTACTAACCAAACATATAGTTTTTGAAAATTATGATTTTCGTTAAAAAAAAAGTTTTTCCGGAGGTTTTTTTCGCTTTTTTAATCTTGGAACTATCGATGCGGCGACGAGCGATGGTTTTTAACCCAGGAAAATTTGTATTGTTTATAGCATGCACCGCTTCTTGTAAATGGTATTCTCTCAAATAATTAAGTAAATGTTCATCCTGTATTTCATTTGATATCTTCTTTCTTTCCGAGTCTGCACGCCCTTTCCTCCCCCAACTATTTTTTCTTCAATCTTAACCATTATTCTTTTTTCTATGATCTTAACACAACTCTCCGAAACACTAAATAACCTTGCCACAATTAAAGGTCTCTATAAAGATCATTAGCCACAATCACTTCCGTACATCCTGCTTCCAATATACTAATAGTTTGAGATTTCTTAACATTTCTTAACGCATTTCTAATTACTTTATAATTATTATAAGTAATTTTGACAAATATTGTCAACATGACAACGGCTTTGTTTGTATTGTAATTATTGAATATACGCAACTAAATTTTCAATCTTGTTTTTTTTTCGGATCCAACTGTACATTTTATCAAATGGAATAGATTATCGTACTTCAGTTTAATTCCAAGCTTTCCCAAGGTTCGCAGTTTTCTATTCCTTTAATACAAAAACGCACTGTATTTAATTTAAGGAGGTCACTTCCAAAAAGTTTTGTTTATTATAAAGTCGTCGTCTGAGTTTAAATTAGATGTACACATTTAATATATTTATTTTATATTCTAGATGCTATTTTATCTATATTTTTTATGTTTTATTGTATAGTTTTAGTTCTTTATGTATTTTTCCTTTAACATGTTAGCGACCGGTTTATAAACAAACAGTGAGTCCTTGTGACCGGCACATATGTAAGTCCAATGGACATGGACTTAGTCCATATAACGTGACACCACATTGATCTCACGCTGTCCCGGAGGCAAATCTATGCTTAACGTTCTAAGCACGTCCAAATGTACCTTGCATTTGTATGCCAATAACATATTTATTGCAAGTGCCTATTTTAAATGTAAATTATTTATGATTTATGCAATAAAGTTTATTACTATTATTAATTGACAAGTTTCTTGTTCTTTTATAAAATTATTTAGTATTTTGAGTTGACCTTTTATCATTTTTTCTACACATCACACACTATACGGGGTGTTTTAATACTACACCGACAAACTTTAACAGGTCATTCTACAACTAAAAATATTTTAAAACAGTTCCTATAAACATATATCCTAAAACCACTCGTAAGGGAGCTAAGTCTCTTCATAAGGTGCTCTAAAAATTCGATTTTTATTTAATAACTCATCAACCCTTTGTGTTAAAGCAACGAGGTATTGCATGTGATATATTTCTAATAAAGCCTATTAGCCAATTGTATTTGAATTTCAATTTTTTGCGATTTTATGCAATCGGCCGATCGGTAATTAGTACGACTATTCCATACGTGTTGTAGATTATACTTTTTCTTCTACCGCAAATATGAAACACTGTATGGCTTTAAACTGCGGACAAGGTTAAAAACAATGTTTTTTGTGACTCCACATTGTAAATTCAACAAAACACATATTTTTAAATAAAGCAATTAATGTTATTTAATAATTTTATCAAATCAGTACTGAAAAAAGATTTTTATTTAATTTTAGCACATATTTACAAATTATAATGCAAAAATTGAAGGTTATATCAGATTGTTATGACAGATATCAGGTTTAATTTCATGGTAAAATAAATATATTTTTGCTAATTTTGCTACAGTTTTCTTTACTTTTATAAACAAGAGATGGCACTACATGTGCTCATTCTAACACTTGATACGGAATATTTATACCGTATCTAGAGCTAGAATGGATTAATTCTGTGTTTGAAAAGTGTCTGTATTTGCTAAACATTCTAAAGCAGTCGTAGAAAAAATAAACTTTTAGTAATTTAAACAAACTTTTTATCCATAAATATGTTTTATTAACTTTTGATTTTGTTTCATAAAATTTTATACTCCTTAGAAACGTTCGAAAGTAAAAAGTTTCACAGATAAATCTTCTTCGACAAACAAATTAATCGATTTATTTTTTCTTTGACTTTGTTCAATGAAATGATAAAATGTAATTTAGTTTGATAATTTCTAAATCAAATCAACCAATTTATTTTTCATCTTGTTGCATCTCCAGATTTATTTTTTTATTACTTTATCTTATAAAATATTAGCTTATAAGAGAAAGATTAGAATTTATCATTTTTTTAAGTTTAATTAAATGACGTTTTATGCCAGAAACAATCGATTTTAGGTTGAATTGGTGAATCAGTATAGTAAATAAAATATTATGGGTGAGTATTAGCCTGGCATTTATATATACACTGTTAAAATTACTATATTTTAAATACCTTAAATTAAAATTAAGTTTCAAATTAAGATTTTTTAAGAATATTTATTATTATTTAAATAATATCAGATGACGAATACCAAAAGCGGGTACGATGATGAAAAAGGACTGTCTAATATGCGGCATTTTGGCATTTCAGTTACTGATTACCCTGTATTTTCTGGAAATTTCACTAAATATATTGTAGAAATTTTCTAAGCTTGAGTCCGCTGTAACTCGTGAACTACTAGTATTTATTTATTTATTTATTTACGGGAAAACCCCATTGCTACAACAATTTTATAATAATGTAAGGTAAAAAATATTTAACTTAAAGTCATATTAATACAGTTTTAACATAATAACAAAAATATATACAGGGTGGCCCAAAAAAAAACGGACACTTTTTAAACCTTCATAACTTCTTTGCCTTTTGAGCGATCTTTACTTACTTTGAAATGAATAGGCTCAAAACATGTAAGATTCGGTGGATAATTTTATTTATTTCAGTTATTATCAAATTTTTTAGTAACAAACCTTTATCTAAAGATGTTGTTTTAAAGCCATGGGGATTAGAGTGAAATGTACAAAATGATAACTTTTCGTCTGCATTCGCCTAATTAATACATTTTATTTGGCAAAACCTAGAACTAATATACTTAAATACTCTCACTTGCATACAATTTGTAATAACTATAATCTGATTCAAAATGATATTGATATTTTTCTTGCTTCTCTTAATAGAATCAAGTTTGTTTATAGCCAATGGAGCTCTCTACAACTAGAATTATGAAACAAAAGACGTCTACCCTATCTCTATCTCATTTGTGCTACACTTTTCAGTCAACCAAGTAAATACTGTATTTGTTTTTCATACAATAAATGCAGTATTTATTTGGTTGGCAGGAAAGTGTAGCACTGAGCGCCACGAACGAACATAGCTAATGTGAATCTGTAGAATAAGATAATTCTACTAAAATTTAGATAGCGCCAGTAATTTCTTTAATAAAAATAACACTTCGCCCGGCCAAGTAAATATTGTATTTGTTCAACAAAGAACAAATACAGAATTTGTTTGGTTGGGTGGAAGTGGGAGTGTATGTATGTCTTCTATCCTTTTTGGGTAGAACTTTTGTCCCTGTCTAATCTAACGGGATAAATCGCAATTAAATCAGGGTTAGTTTGATACTCACATATTTGTTTTTAAGTTTCTTTGTTATATTTTGTACCTTCTTATTCATATTTTATAAATTTTAGTCTGTTCATGTTTTGACTCATCCTATAATTGGTTTTATAACTATTGGATGTTAATAATAAATAAATAAATAAATAAATAAAATAAATTACGTTAAATGGTCTTTCTTTAATAGTTGCGTGTGTTTACCTATGAATTTAAAGTTTTAATTTATTTTTTATAATTATTTTTACATATAGCGTTAAATGGACTTTTTAGCTTAAAAAATTGATTCAGTCTCAAAAAATAGTATGTCAAATTGAAAATATCAAAAATTTCTATTCAAAAAACTAAGAAAAATGTAATAAAATAGCTTTGTACTGAATATATATTTTAAAGATGAACAATAAAGAATGAATATGTTTAAAAATAAAATTGTGAATAAAAATAAGAAATAAGTATAGTTTTTCTCAAAACGAAAAGTGCTTTTGTGTTAAAAATGTTAACTTAAAATAAACGATGATGGGAAAAAGTCAATATGGAATTATTACTTCCTATAACCAACAAAGATCCTGTACCATAATATGATTTTATATTATTGTTAGAAAATAAGACAGTTTTTAATATAATTTAATTTATTTGTAATAGAAACAAATTTCTTCTTTAAATTCTTTCTTCATTTAGAAAATACTTAAATCTTGTTTTATTTTAACGATTTCTTATTTCTCATGTTATTTTCGAATTTCCGTACGTCATTTACAATTTTTCTGGTATTTAATACCCATAATTCGACATTTTTTCAGCTTTTTGGTTATTTTGTATACTTTTTAAATATCACAATATTATTATTTGAGAGATGTCCACAAATTTCCCATATGTAAAATCTGTGGAGATGTTAGATAAATAACACGCCTACTGAATCAGTTTTTTTACTTTAAAAATAAATTATTGCAATTTGTAACCTTTCGGAAAAATATGAATAAAAAATAAACTAAAATTTTTAATTAAAATTTAAACATACTCATCTACTCAAGAAAGATCACTGAACATAGTGAGGTCGGAAAGTTATTATATTCTACATTTTGCTCTAATTCCCAAAGCTTTAAAACAACCCCTTAGGAAAAAGCTTAATCACTGAACCATAAATAATATTTTAAGTAAATAAAATTATCTTCCAAATCCTTCATGCTTTCAAATTTGGCATAGATCGGTCAAGAGGCAAAGAAGTTATAACGGTTTCAAAAGTGTCCGGTTTTTTTTTGGGGCACCCTGTGTATAATAATAGTAATACATAGATAAAATAAAATAAAAAAACAAAACTTTATGGAATCTCTTTTAATAAAGCACAAACTTTTCTTTTAAAGGAATTTAAAGATTCAGAAAAAATATCGAGATTCAAATTATAATAATAATAAGTATATCAGATTAGTATACTAATGTTTCCTACAAAAGTGGCAGGAAATTTTATGATCTAAAATTTTTTTAATAACTATTTTTAACATAGTTGGCGCTGGAGATATTCTCGAAAAAGTGGTTTTCGGTACCATTTTTCCAATATGGCGCCGCGGCGGTAGCTCAAGGTCGAAAACTCGGAATGTTAATGAGGACACCAAACTCTACAAATCTACTAAATTAAAACTCTTCTGTACTGATAAAGCTGAAAGTCAGAACCTACCCACTGCCTGGACTTTCAAGGCATCATTTCTCTTTGGTTAGCTAAATGAAAATATATGAAAAATTAAATTTGTTTATTATAAAAAATGTTATGAAGTTTCCTTTATATGGCGAGTATTTTTCTCATTTAACATTGCTTAAAAAGTTTTTCTGGGAAATCAGTAAAGCTTTTTGAGCATCAAATAAAAAGTTTCAAATGTATTTTAATAAGTCCATGCTTTATTATATTTTTTTTAGTATCAGGGAAAACAAGAGTAAAATGCTTTGATCAAAATTACTGAAAGTAAATTCCAGAAAAAAATATTTAAAAATTACACGGAAAGTTTTTAAAGCTAAATATATACACGGTGTATTTGAAATAGGGTTGGAAATTTTAACTGATGATTCTACATCATGAAATATGACAAAAAGTTCCTATAAACATATGTCTAAAAATGCGTCATAAGGGAGCTACGCCCCTTTGAAAGTGGCTAAAAAAATCGGTTTTTATTTAATAACTCAGGAACCCTTTGAGATCTATCAACGAGGTTTTGCACGTCAACTAATCCTACCAGGGCCCGTTTTTATGTGTTATTTTCATGTACTTATTTCAAACAGGGGTGTGCGAAACGGGGGGGCTTATCAGTTTTTTGTCCCAAACTTTTTTCTGTGTAACTTTTTTGAAATTTTATTTTTGAAATATGATTCCTCAGGTCGAAATACATAAAAAAGGTACTCTTGTTGTAATACTGTAGGATTAACCGTTTTCGAGAAAAATTCATTTGAATAATAATAATAATAATAATAATATCTTTATTGCCCAACAGAAAAACCAATTACAGGACAATATTATTTGAAAATTTACAAAATTAAAGTTTACAAAATAAAGGTTTAAAGTTAATTAACAATGTAATAAAATATCTAATATTATAACAATATAACAAATACAGATACGATATATCACTGAAATGGTAGAAATTAAAATCAACATTTTGGCCAATACTCTAGAACTATACAATTAATTATTCTACTCACTGAATCAAAGTGGATATCGCAACTCTTACAATATCTATTATAACAAAACATCATATTGAAAATTGGTTCAGTGCGTAGAGTATTCGTTCTGGCAACTTGATTATAAAAAGTGGTAGAAGTTCTTGTACAATTAGCTGGAACGCAAAAATTTAGCTTTGATAAAATAAATGGTGAGTCCATTCTACCATTCAATACGTAACATAGCATTTTAATACTGGTTATTGTTCTGCGAAGTTCTAGGGATTGATACTCAAATTGAGACAGTAGGACGTCATAATCATAACCTCTGGCTGGATATATACCAAATACTTTAAAATATAAACACTTAAGAAACTTTTTTTGCACTTTCTCTACCTGTTGTCTGTGAACTTCATAAAACGGATTCCAAATGGTACAACAATAATCCAGTCTAGAGCGAACAAAAGAGTTGTAAAGGGTCTTTAAAGCAAGTACACTGGTAAATTTACTACAATTTCTTATTATAAAACCATACATTTTTAATGAGGCTGATACAATACTATCTAAATGTTCTCTGAATAAAAAATCACTAGAAAATGTGACACCCAAATCTTTAATGGAATATACTCTCTCCAAGGAGAAAGAACTTATTGAGTAATTATAAAGTATTGGGTTTTTTTTACGCGTGAAGGAGATGATTTTACATTTAGATACATTTAAATTGAGACAGTTATATTCGCACCATTGTTGCAGTGCATCCAAGACCCTCTGTAATCTAATGCAGTCATTGATGCAAATTATTTGCATGAATAGTTTCAAATCGTCAGCAAAAAATAAATGCAGGCATTCAATTAACTCACTAAGATCATCTATGAATAATAAAAATAGCAAAGGTCCAAGGTTAGAACCTTGAGGTACCCCTGACATTGCTAGAAATAGATCAGAATCAAATCCATTATAAAAGACGTAAAGATATCTATCTAACAAATATGACAAAAAAAGTTTAACTAGTCTGCTACTAAAACCATATCTCTGTTTAAGTTTTTTAATAATAATATAATGATCGATTCGGTCGAACGCCTTCATAAAATCAGTATAGATTACATCGGCTTGACCCTTGTTATCAACAGTGTGAGCAACAAAATTAGAAAATTCAGTTAAATTAGTGACAATAGACCGTTTAGTCATAAAGCCGTGTTGGTTTATAGAAATTAGGTTCTTCACAGACTTGTATATGTAGTTGTAGATAATCATTTCAAACACTTTGGAGAAATTGGAAAGTATTGTAATAGGGCGATAGTTACTAATCACTGCAGGATTTCCCTTTTTTAAGATCGGACAAACCTTACCAATTTTCCATATATCAGGAAATGAAGATGTTTTAATTATAAGATTAAACAGAATCAATAATGGGTAGCAAAATATATCGCCACAGTCTTTAAGTAAATAACCTGGAATATTGTCATGACCAGCAGTAGCCTTATTTGGAAGTTTTTTAATGGCATCCAGTATGTCATTTGCACTAATAGAATTTATGTCAATGGATGCAAGAGATTCCATATCGGCGTCCAAGTCAATGTCAGAATTAGGCTCCGTGAAAACGCTGCCAAAATATTCCGCAAAGCCATTTACTATCGACTGTGGAGTACTGAACTCAGAATCATTAAGAAAAACGTTCCCCGGTATTCTAGTATTATTTTTCTTACTTTTAACAAAACTCCAAAAATAATTCGGGTCATCGATCAATGAATTCTCAACTTTATGTATATAATTATTATAAGCTATTTTTATATCACTTTTTATTTCAGATCTTAATGTTTTAAATGTATTGTAGTAATGAATAAGCTTAGTTTTCTTATATTTTTTATGCATAAAATTTTTATTTTTAAGCTTCTTAATAATTTTGGGAGTGTACCATGCTGGATAAGTAAATTTAAACCGATTTTGAGCTTTGGGAATATTTACATCCAAAATAGAATATAACTTATCATGAAATAGATTACATGCTAGATTAGCGTCTGAACATTCATTTAGAAAATTCCAATCTACGTGTAAAAGGTTTGAATATAAAAGGGGGAAATTAGCCTTTTTAAAGTTATATTTTTTATTATTCTTATTTATGGGAAATTTTGAAGTGCCAACAGAATCTATTTGAAAGCACACAGACAAGGCCGGGTGGTAGGTATCTTCGGTTACAAAAGGAGAAGTATCGTGTTCGATCATACAGTTGACGTTGCTAAGACATAAGTCTAGAAGACGTCCGTCTGCGTTAACTATAGAGTTAAATTGTCTAAGTTCTGAGAAACTTAAATAATTATTTATTGTTATGCACTTAGAATCATTTATATGAAGGTGAAATTCCACGGTTCGAGAACGAAAAATTAAATACTAAAATGTTGAAAACCAAAATTTTAATGATGCAATGTTATTCTACATCAAAAATTAAGAAAAAAAGTTTCCATACATGTAGGTCGAAAAAACGATTTTAAAGCTACCATAGCGCTTTAAAAATGGTGCATATTTAGGAGACCATAGCTCCATTAGGATTGATTTTTGGAAGTACCTGTATATGAGGTTTTTTTCTTAGTTTTTGATGTAGAATAACATTGCATCATTAAAATTTTGGTTTTCAACATTTTAGTATTTAATTTTTCCTCCTCGAACCGTAGAATTTCACCTTCAAATTAATTTTTCTCGAAAACTGTTAATCCTACAGTATTACAACAAGAGTACCTTTTTTATGTATTTTGATCTGAGGAATCATATTTCAAAAATAAAATTGCAAAAAAGTTACACAGAAAAAAGTTTGGGACAAAAAACTGATAAGCCCTCCCCGTTTCGCACACCCCTGGTTGAAATAAGTACATGAAAATAACACATAAAAACGGGCCTTGGTAGGATTAGTTGACGTGCAAAACCTCGTTGATATATCTCAAAGGGTTCCTGAGTTATTAAATAAAAACCGATTTTTTTTAGCTACTTTCAAAGGGGCGTAGCTAGCTCCCTTATGACGCATTTTTAGACATATGTTTATAGGAACTTTTTGTCATATTTTATGATGTAGAATCATCAGTTAAAATTTCCGACCCTATTTCAAATACACCGTGTGATTTTATACACATTTTAAATTATGAAATAAATATTTCTACTTTCTCCTAAAGAAAAATGAAATACGTACAATATTGTCATTAATATATTTTTTTTATTTTTAGCTCATATTCGTGATGAAATATAAAAAACAGCTATAAAAAGTTTTTAGCCTGTTTCAAATAATAATAATAATAACATAATAATGGTTTGTTTATTGACAAAAACTACAACATAATTATCATAAAAATAATTCTTATAAACAAACAATATTAGCTCACTAAAGTATACACTTGGGCGTGAGCAAACATAAAAATACATAAAAAATAATAAAGTTAAAATATATATAATAAATAATAACATTAAAAATACTACAGATTAAAGGCCACTTGCACCAAATTTTGGTCTGGGATTATCTCAGCTAAACCGAGTTTAACTTAAAAATGCTGCGTTCTGATTGGTCGGCCTTCAATTTAATCCAAGTTTAAAGTTAAACCATCATTGGTGCAAGTGGCCCTAAATATAATTTTTAAAGTAATTTAATAAAAAGAACACGAAAAATTGTTTCTATATTTATGGTTATTATATTATTTTAAAATAGTTTTGGCATTCATAAGGGAACTTGTAATCTCTCTAGGAGTATTTAAACAAATCTATTTATTTCTTTTGTGAGCCTCGTTATATTTTCTATACTTTTAATACTTTCAGGTAAAAGATTAATTGCTCTTGGTGTTAAAAATATATGTATATGATTGTTGTCCTATTGACTTATACATATGAGATGAAATGAGTTTCCCTGATTTCTTGTAGGGTATTCGTAGTTTATTCGTTGCATATTTGAATTACAAAAATAATAACAGCATACTGTTTTAAAGTCATGGGTACAGAAAGGCTTAATAACTTCTTTTTATTCGTTTTAAAATTTTATGATAATGGGAAAATCTGAACTTATTTTTAATTTTTTTTTTAAATAACCTAGAAAATTGGTAAACCCATTTTGAATCACCCTGTAGATAACAGTATTTTAATAAATAATAAATAAATTGTTTTAATAAATTATAGACAAATTGTCAATAAAAATAAGTACATATTTCAGCAATATAATGTAAAACCATAAAGATTCAATGAATAAATTCAGAATTACTTTTTTATGCTCGATATATTTCCTTCGATTTATTGAATCAATTTATAAACCATTATATCCGAAAGCTGGGAAGTGGAACACATAAAAATGCAACTTAAAGAGCCACCTTAACAAATCTGCATGCCACACGGCCATTCGATTAAAGCGTCGTATGCGGTAGTTGGTAAAGCCTTGGTTAAACTCGACAAATTGCTGTAAAACCTCTAGAATTTATTTAATGGTAAGGAAATTTTTCGAACTAAGTTTGACTAAAGCCCTACAGCTTGTAAATTTTAAGCACAAAAGGGCTTTTGAAAGACATTGTAGTTGTCATTAATGTGGGTGTACATGTATCTGCAGATATAATAATAATAATAATACTAATAATGATAATAAAAACGGGAAAAAAGGCATAGCCCGAGGCATAGCCTATTAGTTAGATAGATAGATAGATAGATATATTTATTTTTTCCAAGATTTATACTATTTTATAAAAATGAATGAGGTATACATTAGAATCTAAGAATACTAATAAGAAGAAAAAAAAATACATATTTTTTGTTATGAATGAAAAACAAAAAAAAAGTAAATTAAGTAATAAAGCTAAAAAAAAAAAAGTACACTTAATTATAGAGAAAGATTAAGGACATAATAAAAAAACTATTCGTTTAGAATGAATGATCTTAGTTTTAAAATATTAGAAAAAAAAAATAAAGTAAATGGCTTAGGTTATCTAGGTCTATATTTTCCAAAACACGTACTAGGTTGTCAATTGTGTTAATATTTAGTATTTGAGCTGTTCGGAATTCATTATAAATCGGACACTCTACTAAAAGGTGATATAAGGATAATTTTTTATTCATATCGCAGCACGTACAAAGTTCCTCAGTATTGATGACATAGAGTGTGTTTCGAATGGTAAATCTTAGAGAGTCCCTACCACACAGACGTAACTGACTTGTGAATCTAGTCTTAAAAATTGGAATTCTAAGCAAAAGGTAGTTATTAACTGTTTGACGCAAGGTAAAGGCACTGTAAATGGGAGAATAATTGCTTGTTTCCACCACAGTACAATGAATACCTTTTTTTTTAATTTGCTCTTTTCGTGATTTTTATTTTATGTTTAAAATATATTTTTGAAACGCCAAGGATGTTTTAAAAATAAAATTAACAACTGAATATTATAATGTACCGTTTACAAACTTTGGCAATCAGAAGTAGATTTAATTTGGTGAAGAAATGTTCAAATAAAAATAGGTCCTATCTTTCTTCGTTCAGAAATTATAGCATTTTTAAAAATTTTAAGTTGAAAAACGTAGCCATGATTTAGCAAAACAATATTTAGTAACAAATATTTTATACAATCGCTTGTCAAAAATTGTTTGTTTCTGTCATGGCTAATGATTTACCAAAACAATATTTAGTAACGAATATTTTAAACAATCGCTTGTCAAAAATTGTTGTTTCTGTCATGGCCATTGACATTAAGATTAGGTAAAGAGTGAAGTTCTACAAAGGGAGAAAAAAGTATAATTAAATATTATTTTTTTAAATAAAATTATGCATATTTTAGGTAAAAATAAAATTTTAAATTACATTTTAAAAAGGCTAATGAGTAAAATTTAACTACGGTAAATGTTCAAAAATTAGTCAATTTTCCTGAATACATACACTGAAAAAAATTACGTTCTTGGCTCAAAGTATTCAATACTCTTGGCAGTTATTCTTTTACCTTAAAAGGTGTGTATCTTCAAACAAAAGTATTTATGTAAGTTAAAAATTGACAATCTATAAAAATATATACTGCACGTTTGTCGGTTAATAACCTGATGATTCCCAAAAAGGATGAAATGGTACTATTCACTGTTTCCTGTCCATTTGATTTTAACGACAGATAGATAACTTTCTTATATATATTTTTCGGTTATTAACCGACAAACGTGCAGTATATATTTTTATAGACTGTCAATTTTTAACTTACTTATCTCTGCTTAACCGCCTAAAGGTTCATATTGGGAGATTAGCTCAGCGGTCTAAGGCATCGATATAGCGTTGACACTGAGCTATGATCGTGAGTTCAAACCTCACTGGCGCCAATTGCCTTTTTCAGTTAATTAATAATTGAAATTTGGCGAAGGCGTACTCCCTAGATATATTGGTTCGAAAGTCAATTAAAGCCGGTGGTTCCCTCTACTACTAGCCCAAAAAGTCCTGGACTTAGGGGATGCTTAATTAAGTAGAATAGTACGAGGTTAAAAATAAACATAAATAATGGTTTAGGTCCGTGGCATTTTCAATGCACGTTACTGTACACCCTAAATTGTGGCGATTTGCCTTTTGGGAACAAGAAAACAGATAACAGTGACCACATCAATAGATGGCACCATGTTTTTATATCTATCTAACGTTTTATTTGAATATTAGCAACATACAGGATACACAGTGCTGATGATTCCCAAAAAGGATGAAATGGTACTATTCACTGTTTCCTGTCCATTTGATTTTAACGACAGATAGATAACTTTCTTATATATATTTTTCGGTTATTAACCGACAAACGTGCAGTATATATTTTTATAGACTGTCAATTTTTAACTTACTCATTAAAATCCTCTTTTCGAGCATTTAAATGATGAGTGGAGTTGCGGTTAAATGTTAAGTTTCAGTATGAAAATGGATGAATACATTGCCTACGTTGAAGACATCTGAATAAAGTTACATGCAAGCACAAAAAATTTAAAAGTCGGGTATGTTTATTGTGGATTCATTGGACATGGAACATTATTGCCTCAAAGGCTATAGAAAGAAAACCTTTCGTTATTGAAATCTTTTACTTCATATCGTATAGGGGAGAGTGGTGATGTTTCGACCTCTTAATGTTTAAATCGTTTTATAAAATATTTAATAAATTATTTTATTTTATTTTTTTATACCAATCTATAGTTTAATATGTTTTCTATTAAATAATATAGTACAAGTTGTATTAATTTAAAGAATAATTAGTTTTATAAATTAAAATAAAAATAGTTTTTGGTTGAAACATCCCTCTAGGGTGGGAGGTTTCAACCAGATGGTGGGGTTGATTAAACCAGGGTGAATAAAATTATAAATTTTATTAAAATATTTAAAATTTATTATTAAAACTTTATAATATAGTTCTAATATAGTTTTAAAAATATAGAACCAACATTAAAATGAACCAAAAATTATTAATGTTTTATTAAAAATAACTAGAATATGAACAAATAATATTAGACTAATATTAACAGGAACCAGAAACGATTTAACTAATATAAAAAAAAACAATACAAAACTACCTAGTAAGTAGCAGGTAATCTGAAAATACGAACCAATATTAAAAGTATATTGGAAAACTAAAAAACGGATTGGATTTTTAATATTGTCTTAAATTTTCGAATGTTCTATCCAGTGGTCGAATCAAATATGCTCATATTTTAAATAATATGATGATACCCGGTAAAATAAACGAATTAGGTTAGGTTCAGTGCATGAAAATGAAGCCAATAAAACACTTGTTTAATCATATAAAACCGATTTTGAATAGATTTTACCACTAGAAAAATATCAATAAAAAAAATTTAGAACCAAAACCTTACCTGATTTTTAAATTAAAATTGATTTTTTCGTAATTTTTCTTAGACCTTTCCGAATTTGACCAAACTTTAACTAGGCACTATAGCCACTAAACTTATTAGTTGGCACTACTGGAAGCACGCAAAATTTAAATAGTTTTTAAATAAAATCAAATGGTTGAATCCTCCCACTGGTCGAAACATACCCACTCTCCCCTACCTACCGTGTTCATAGTATACTTCGAGTATCCTTGGTTCACGCATACCTATGGATTTTCCACTTACATGCACGAAATTTTCCAATAGCTTGCCAATTTCCACTTTCTACAACTTGTAATCACGAATCCCATATCTCACGGTTTGCTATAGCCTTTTAGATTACACAAAACTCCATTTTTACAGGAAATCAAAATATACTTAATCAGTATTACTAATCGATAAATTCTAGCGATTTTGCTATCCGCTATATCTTAATACGTATGTTAAAATTCATGTAAAAGAAGGAATAAAACACTTTTTTTATTCGATTGATTCTAAAAGAGACACTTTTTGTTCATGTTTTACGGGCGAAAAGTTGAACTTTGTGGCCCTATGGCCAAAAAGTTTTTTTCACCCGCTAACTAAAACTTTTTATTTTTAAGCTTTTTAAAAGAAGATTCTTTACCTTTACTGCAATATTTATATAGAAATATCACCTTTAGGTCACTTTTGGTCTTAAACTAACTGTTTTTTTTTGACCAGATACAGTTATTATAATCATTTCATACAAAATAAAAATTTATTCTATAACATAACCTCAAAAAATATGGTAATCTGTATTCATCCACTAAAATAAATTAAAAATACAATATCAATTGTAATTTAGAGAACGGTTCAGAAGTATTACTATTTTGATAACAGACACATTTTAACAGAAATTAATCACCAAGCTATAGCTTTTTTAATTTGAAAATGAAACCGCACGCAAAAGAAACGATTCACTTTTAGCGATTTGATAGGATAGCAATTTGTCATGGATAACTAGATAAGTAATAAGACACTAAAAGGAAATACTTTTTGCAATTTAAAATTAAGTAAATTTTAATAATTTATTATAATTAATAAAAATCAAATAAAAAATATTGTATAGTATATAAAAGTTAGGGCCATGTACCATTAAAAAGAATAACCCTGTATACCGGATTTTTCAGTAAGTTGGTTCACCCCCTTAACTTTTTTATTTTTTCAGGTAGGTTCGTGAAATTTTCAGAAGATACATTATGTAAAATTTAGTATTTTTTGACATAGCGACCATGAACTTGCAATACCTCCTAAGTGTGAAATGTAAAATTTTTCAGGAGACACGAAAAACAGTTCTTAGAGTTGCTGTTAACTCTATTTTTAATATTTATAGCAATATAAATAAAGTGGTGTAAGGTTACTTATTGTCCCTAAAGATGTTTTAATCTTTACATTAAAACTATTCTAGCTTATATTGTAGTTATAACTCCTATAGGAGGTATTAGTCAAAAATGTAAGTTAGAAGGTATTGCATGTTTATCAACGATATGTAGTTAGACATTTTTTGATACTTTCTGTTTCGCCGAAAATGAATAAAACTTTCTATTTTAAAATGCAACACCCTGTATATTTTTACATCGTTTTACATATTTCTATTCAGAAATAAATTCTGAGAACAAAAATGTGTCACTTGTCAATTTTTGACAGGTCATGTCACTTTTTATTTAAAATTTCTTTTTTTAAATCTTTAGTGTTTTATTTTTTTTCCAAATAAACTATTCATGTGTGGTATCAAAATTCTCTCTCATTTAAACCTATTGAGCCACTCTCTTTTTATTTGAAATAAAATGACTTATGGACCAAAGTATGATTTTCTAACTTTTAAGAGCCCACCAAATTTAGAGTTAAAAAAAATTAAAATAATACTTTTCTTAAGATACTAGACCAAACATTAAACGAATAAGGTAGTTCAAGGCACTCTTGATTTAAAATAAAAAATTAAATAAAAAATAACATGACCTTTCAAAACTTGACAAGTGACACATACTTGTTCTCAGAATTGATTTCTGAATCGAAATGTGTAAAAATATACAGGGTGTTCTGTTAAAAAAACAAAATTACGATTCATTTCCGGTGAAACCAGAAGTGACAAAAAAGTCTAAAAATCCTAAATTATTTATAATGTAGCCCCTGAAAATTTCACGATCCTACCTAAAAAAGTAAAAAAGTTAGTGAGGTGAACTACCTTCCTAAAACACCCGGTATTGTATACCTACATTAAGATTAAAATATTTACCTATTGTTGAGCTAAGCAGTTTTAATATTGTTTGGTATAAAATAAAGGAGTATACGTTTTTCATCACGTTTTCTGTTTCACAAAGCAGAATAATTCTGATAATCTCGCATAGCGCTAACAAACACCTTTTGGATATTCGATGTTAATTTATAGTATACCCAAGGCTCTTCTTCCATGCCTCTATTTATAATCAAAATCAGAGTCAGCGATGACGTCGTTTCACTTTTGTTTAACAGAGTTGTGTCGTTTCATGTCAAAATAGCATCATGGACTTTTTTTTTTGACAAAATGAGTTATTTATGCCACCCTATTCTATAAAACGTCCTTTATAATACAGGGTGTTCCAGAACTCGAGTACAGAAATTTTAGAGGTGATTCTATATACAAAAATATGAAAAAACAAATTCTATAAAGGTTGGTCTGGAAACGAGCCCTAAGGGAGCTACGGCCCTACTAAGAGTGTCCCTAAAAAAGAGTTTTTATTTAATATGTCTTTTACCCTATAAACCACAGTAACAAACTTTTGCACATGCCTTAAAATTGATAAAGGCTATCATTTTATGTATTTTTTTTTTGTAATTTTAGCCAGGGAGGTGCAAAATGGGGGGGCTATGCCCCAAACTTTTTTATTTGTATTTTTTTGGAATTTTCTCAATAAAATATAATTCTTTAGTTAAAAATACATAAAAAAGGTACTCCTAGTGTAATACCATAAATCCAACCGTTTTCGAGAAAATTGTAGTTAAAGAGATTTAAAGAGAATACATTTTTTTACAAAAATTTGAAAATTGATGTATGGGGGTTTTCAAGGTTGCTGAAATTGAATCTGATAATAAAAATTTTTTAACTCCACCCCCACTGGGTTCGGGGGGTAAATATTTTTAATTATTTTCAATATTTTCGTGAAGATTGGTATATAGGGGTTTTTGTGGTCGACGAATATAAATCTGATAATATTTGTTTCCTAATTTCACCCCTGAGGGGTGGAGGGTAGTTTTCATGAAAACAGGTGTATTAGGGTTTTTGAGGTTGCTGAAAGTGAATTTGATAATAAAAATATTCTACTCCCTCAAGGGGTGGCCTGAGGGGTGAGGGTAGTTTTCGTGAAAATTGGTATATTGGGGTTTTTGAGGTTGTTGAAAGGGAATCTGATTATAACGAAATTCTAACTTCACCCCCAAAGGGGCAGAGGGTAGTTTTCGTGAAAATTGTTATAGTAAGGTTTTTATGGTTGCTGAAAGTGAATCTGATAATAAAAAAAATCCATTTTACGCGCGGAGGTGAAAAATGGGTAAGCTCTTTTACTGGGCAGTGTATTTTAATTTAAATCACTTTGTTTTTTTTTTAATTAAAAAAGTAATCCTTTATAAAGATTTTTATTCCAGAAAATTAAAAAAAAATAATAGTATTTCATATTATTTATTAGGGATTTTATTTATTTTAAAGCTACAAAATCTCTTATTGCGTTTTGTATAATGCTTTAAAATCGATAGTGTTTTTGAGTGTTTGCCTTCTATCCAATATAACCCGTATGTTTGTGTAGGTATGTGGCACGAACTTTATGCATAATAAAGCATGGTATAATTTGCATTTATGTAGGTATAGATTTAGTTTAGTTTAGTTTTGCGGATTTAATATTAAATTTGTTAAGGGAATAATATACTCTATTTCATTATTAGTAACTATTTAGTACTTTTGATTTTTATCACTGGTGCTAATATTATTTGTTTTGACTAAGGTTGCAATGATATCAATTTAAAAGTGTTTCAAAGTGATTTTTCTCTTGTCACTGGCAGAAATAAAATTTCGTATTTTTTTGAAAATGCCTCCATAATTTTTTTATAAGCAAACAAAGTGATATAATTTAGTGATAAAATAAATAAGTGATTAATAAATAAGTGATAATTAATTGTGGTGGATACTTAATATTATATAGAGACTTCTAACGTATTTTCCAATCATACTTTAAAATACTGTTATAAAATTTTTGCCACTTTCCTTTGTTATATTTGGGCAAAGCCTCAGAAGATACATTTTATTATATTTTTATATTCTCTCTGATATGACTTAAAAATATAACCTATTTTTTCAAGACATAGTTATACGATACTTCAAGTTTACGCAAAATGCTGTTTTCCACCAGAAGATCTACATACAAAGCTACACTAAACCTAATTACTTTTTTAGTTACTTATAATGAAATAAAATAGGGTATATTAATAATTTATTTGCGTTTTATAATTTCATTTTGTTGTTTTGTTTTGCGTTTTTTATTCATTGTAACAGCAACATATTTAATGTGGGAAACTGCCCGTTCAATTAATTCTAGTTGCGTATTCGTCCTTTATTTCGCTTGGAAGTTTAGCTAAAATCGTTAAAAGTTAGTAATATTACACAATTACCACCAGAAGATCTACTTACAAAGCTAAACTAAACCTAGTTACTTTTTTAGTTACTAATAATGAAATAAAATAGGATATATTAATAATTTATATGCGTTTTATAATTTCATTTTGTTGTTTTGTTTTGCGTTTTTTATTCATTGTAACAGCAACATATTTAATGTGGGAAACTTTGCCCGTTCAATTAATTCTAGTTGCGTATTCGTCCTTTCTTTCGCTTGACAGTTTACCTAAAATCGTTAAAAGTTAGTAATATTACATAATTACTACCAGAAGATCTACTTACAAAACTAGAATAAACCTAGTTACTTTTTTAGTTACTAATAATAAAATAAAATAGGGTATATTAATAATTTATTTGCGTTTTATAATTTCGTTTTGTCCTTTTTTTGCGTTTTTTATTCATAGTAACAGCAACATATTTAATTTGGGAAATTTTGCCCGTTTAATTCGCTTGACAGTTTAGCTAAAATCGTTAAAAGTTAGTAATATTACACAATTACCTCTAGAAGATCTACTTACAGAGCTAAACTAAACCTAGTAACTCTTTTAGTTACTAATAATGAAATAAAATAGGGTATATTAATAATTTATTTGCGTTTTATTTTTATTGTAAGAGCAACATATTTATGTGGGAAACTTTGCCCGTTCAATTAATTCTAGTTGTGTATTCGCCCTTTCTTTCGCTTAACAGTTTACCTAAAATCGTTAAAAGTTAGTAATATTACACAAAAAATTAGATATCGTTGTTTTTATAAAAGCAAGTTAACATTTTCTTTTTAGTTTCTACAACAAAAATAATGCGTCAAATAACTTCCACGAACTAGTATATTTAGAGTATAAAAATAATAATTGTCAACGTCAACTTCAACGTGAAATGTAAGTTTTCTTATTTAATTTTAATTGTTTTTACAAGTTTTTTATTATCAGTTGTATGGAAGAAGATTCTTCAGATGATGAATATCTCCCCTTGAAGTACGCCAATAGTGGAAGGGCAAAAATAATTATTTCTAACTGGAATGCAGACAATGTTGGTGCATCTACATCTAACAACAACAATAATAATGTGGAAACTC
Source organism: Brachypterus glaber (assembly GCA_958510825.1). NCBI lineage: Eukaryota > Metazoa > Arthropoda > Insecta > Coleoptera > Kateretidae > Brachypterus > Brachypterus glaber. The sequence goes on along the minus strand of OY294045.1, from coordinate 87,320,951 downwards.
AAATTACAAATTACAAATGTGACTTTTGCGAAAAATGTTTCCCAACTATTCATGGAATGCGTTGCCACAAAGGTAGAATGCATCGATCGGATCAGTCTTTTTCTGCACCCTCATATCATAATTCTCAAAATAATAGTTCAAATCCCAATAATAATTCTACGAATAATGATTTTATTGAAATTATCCAAAAGAAAAGATATAGAGGAAGAATTTTGCGAAGAATCCCTAAGGCATCAAGAGTTTTGGTAACTGAGACCATTGTATTAGTGATGTGTTGAAATCAGATTCTAAAGAAGCCTGGTTAAAATTATTTTTATTTTCATCAGTGTGCCTAAAAGTTGAAAGAAGTAGAAATTCTAACAAAAAGTTCTATGAAAGTTCACTCGCTTCCAAAATTAACATGTTATTAAGAAATTTTCCGAATATCTCTTTATCTTTTTCTGAAAACGAACAGCCAGTATATAATAATAAAGGTAATAAGAAGCTTTTAAATAATTTGGATGCTAAGATTGCTGAAAAGGTGTCTGAAAAACTTTCCGAGAGAGACATAAAAGGAGCACTTAGATTAGCTTGTTCGGACAGTAAAGTAGCCCCTCCTAATTTATCAAACTTTAAAAGTATGCAAGATAAACACCCTAATAAGAATTCTTCTTCTCAAGTTCCTCCAAGCACAATAAATTGCAATCCTGTTCAAGTTGATGAAAATATGTTGATGTGTGCCATTAAATGCTTCCAAAGAGGATCCAGTGGAGGTCTAGATGGCTTACGCCCCCAGCACCTTTTGGATATGGTTGACGAACATAATGGTGATGTTTCAAAAAAACTTTTAAGTATCCTACGCATTTTGATCAACAAAATCTTAGAAGGAAAAATACCTGACTTTGTGAGACCAATTTTTTTTGGTGCGAATTTGTGTTCTTTGGAGAAAAAGGATGGCAGTCTAAGGCCAATCGCTGTAGGTCTTACATTAAGACGTTTAGCTTCTAAATGTGCAATCTCTCAAATAAAAGACCGTGTAATTGAATACCTAAAGCCGCTACAATTTGGATTCGGTGTTCCCGGAGGAGCGGAAGCCATTATTCATGCTGTAAAATCCCTTTTAAGTTCAGAAGATTTTGAAGACCAATACATTCTTAAAATAGATTTTAAAAACACTTTTAACATGATTAGACGCGACGTGTTACTTGAGACTACATTTAACCTTTTCCCTGAGATATATCCTTATGTATTTGCGTGTTACGGACATGATTCTAAACTGGTTTATGGTGAGTACGTTATTTTGTCTAGAGAGGGCGTTCAACAGGGGGATCCATTAGGTCCTTTACTTTTTTGCATAACGTCACACCCTCTCTTTTTAAAATTAAAATCGGATTTAAACATCTGGTTTTTAGATGACGGAACTTTACTTGGTAAAAAAGATGTAATCCTATGCGATCTAGATTTTATTGAATCCGAAGGCCCCAAATATGGACTATTTTTGAATAAGGAAAAATGTAAATTTTTCTCAAAAAATGTGAATTTTTCTCAAAAAATGTAGAACCCTCTTCTAAATTTGATCATCTTAAGTTTGTACCATTCGAATGCTTGGAACTTCTTGGAGCACCATTAGGTCCTTTGGCAGAATCTAAAATATTGGAGAAAAAAATCAATACTATTGAATTATTATGTCGGCGTCTTTTTCATTTGGAACCTCATCAGGCGCTATTCCTACTTAAAAATTGTATTGCTGTGCCAAGAATGCAATATTTACTTCGAACTACTTATCTTCATAATAATCCTTTTTTATTTACTTCTAATTCATTAATTCAATCAAATTTAAGTGAAACCCTTAATATTTCCTTTTCTGACGTCCAACTTCTTCAAATATGTCTTCCTGTGAGTTATGGAGGTTAGGTATAAGATCATTAAATGACATCGCTCTTCCTAGTTATATTTCCTCAGTGAAGTCTACTTTAAATTTATGTGGGATTATCCTATCAAAATTTTCTGCTGTCACTCCTTATTTTCTCGATAATGCTGTTAATTCTTGGAAACTCTTTGTTAATTCAGATATTATTCCTTCTTCTTCTAAGCAGTCGGATTGGGACTTTCCTATTATTGAAATGGCCTCAAACAATTTTTTAAATCTCGCCAATAATAATAAGGATAAGGCCCGAATTAAGGCTGTCCAGCAAAAGGAATCTGCTCTTTGGCTTAACGCTCTTCCTATTTCAAATTTAGGTTTACTTTTAAATAAGGATCTTTTACGGGTTTGTGTTGGCTTGAGACTGGGCTCCAATATTGTTGAAGTGCATGACTGTGTCTGTGGGAGTAAAGTCGACCAATCTGGTACGCATGGCCTATCATGCTCTAGGAGTAGTGGTCGCTATAGCAGACATTTGGAGGCCAATGAAATCATAAAAAAAGCGTTAAAAACCATTAACTTGCATCCTGTTCTTGAACCTGAAGGCCTTTTACCAAGGATAGATGGAAAGCGTCCAGATGGTATGTCTCTAGTACCCTACTCTAGGGGAAAGTGTTTGGTCTGGGACTTTACTTGCACGGACATATTGGCATTTTCCAACATACCTGAGAGCGCCAATCGTCCCGGTGCGGCCGCTGAAAAGGCTGAGCGTCGCAAAATTAATAAATTCATTTTACTTTCTTCAAACTATCTTTTCTACCCTATCGCAATCGAAACATTTGGTACTTTTGGACCTATCACTAAAAAACTTATGAACAAAGTTTGCCATAAACTGGATCAGACTTCACATAATCCTTATGAGGGCATGTATTTTAGGGAAAGGTTGAGTGTAGCAATACAAAGGGGTAATGCGGTCAGTGTTTTGGGTACTTTTGGGGAGAAAGGGGAAGATATTTAGTCATTTTTATTTTTATTTTTATTTTAGTTATATATATATATATATATATATGTATATTTTTTTTTTATTTTTATTTTGTTATTTTAATTAATTTTTGGTAGTTTTATTATTGTTAATTATTATATGTATTATTATTATATTATTAAAACAGAAATCACAGATATAAAAAAAAAATTAAAAAAGGTATAATTAGCAAAAAGTTAAAAATTGAAAAAACCTGACAAAAAAGAATAACTCAAAAAATATTTTTTGGTATTTAAAAATGGAAAAAAGTACCAAGATAAATTCTTATAATTATAGAATTATAATCGACAAAATCCCCTAACCGTGACATTGGCAAAATTACAGAAACAGGCATTTACACAAATGGCTGTAGAAAAATAATTTTCTTAAATTGGCAGAAATTAGTAACTCTCTTGGATTTTATTTTATTTACAGTCTCTCAAAGTGTTTATTCTATGTTCTTAATAAATATTGATGTGTATTCTCTTTCCTGTCTTCTCAGTCTTATTTCTAATCGTAAAATTAATGATAAGAACTACCCTAATTTCCATAAAGACACAAAACTTACTGCCTTGTTCACATAAAGCTTGTTAATGTCTGTTCTAATCTCTTGTTTTCAACGGTATCTTGATATACAGTTAAAATAATTAATGTCGCATAATGCCACTTGAAATTGAGTCGATTTACAGCTAAGTTTGCTACAATATGTATTATTCTTTCAACAAGTAGGGCCCTAGGGGGCTGCCAAACTTTTATTTTTAATCTTTTATATGTATTTTTTGTTTTAGTTATCATATTTGGAAATAAAAGAACTAGTCCAAGCGTTAAACCTGAAATTTTTTTATTTATACCAGAATTACAAGCATTAAAAAAAACGTAACTTTATAATAATAACTTTATTGAATAGGAACCCCTAATATACAATAAAAAATAATACCAAATTTATACAATATACAGAGAGAAATAGTATAGAAGTATAACAGGTAAAAAAAAAACTTGTACCATTCAAGAACACGGTATTATTGAATGGGAGAAAAATACAAAATTACTGTTAAAGATAACAAATCATAAAATAACTATTATTATCGCTATAAATAATAATAATAAAACTATAATGTCATTTCATAACAAAAAAAAATAGCTGTTAAAGTTTTAAGTTATCTTTTTACATAGAATTTACTTTAAATAATTTTACCAAACTTTGATTTATGTTTTTTTTCCGAATTAATATCAAGTCTTAGTTTGTGTTGAGTTCTAACTGTTCCAAATTGTTGTATGGGTAGTACCCTAGACAATTTCTGTCCTTTTAGAGTAATATCTTATCTAAAAGAGATGTATAGGAATGAAATATGCAATAAAATATTTGTCAAGGAAACGAAATTTGTCTCATTCAATAATACTAACAATATTATCAAAAAAATAGGCTAAAAATATTAATTATAATATTCGGTACGGTATGTTTTATATTGTAGACTATTACATATACCAAATTCAGTTTACTTTTGCCTTTCGTCAATAAAATATCTTTCAAAATTATTGAAAAAATTACTTTTGACTTGGTAAAACTCCCATGGGTATCTCCCCAACCTACTCTATACGGAAATTTGGATAAAATAGGAACTAAGCGGGGTTAAGTATTACCTACTATTTGTAAAGAATTCATACATAATAATATGCAGGGTAATTATTTTTAATGGTACACCCCCCTTAACATGTGAATGGGATATAAATTTTAAATATTGAATACGTATACCACACAACAAAAATTATCATTTCCAATATTTTTTAATTAGGAAGGCAGTGGGGAACAAAATTTTAAATAGCAACGTAGGTCATTGGTTATATCATTTTAAAAACATTAAAACTCTCCGCTGTATAGCTAGTTTTTGAAGATTTTTTTTTCTTCAAAATTATTCAAATTTTCAATATTTGGTGCATAATTATTGAAAATTTTACAAGAAAACGATAAATAACTACTCTTAAAATAATATTACACCTTGTATTCATTATTTTGACCTTTTGTGCAAAATTTGCAAAATTAATTTTTTAAAAACATAAAATTTCATCAATTAAAAACAAAATTAAATAAATTTAAAAAAGAAAATAGTCACATGGTTAAATATAGAATTCTAGGGTCTTTAAAAAGTCCTAGGGTGCCATTTACATTATTATACCCCATTGCCACCTGCAGGGGACCAGGGCCCTGGCGCCGTCTTACCGAATAAAAAAATAAAAAATATTGAAAAATTATAGTTTTTGTTGTGTGATATAAACATTCCAAATTTAAAGTACAGGAATTTTTAATTTATCAAAATTATGAAAATATTAATTAAATTTTCCATCAATCCATTTTCTAATCATCGTACAAAAAAAAACGTGAGGCTACCAATATCACTTTGTACGAGTTAAAATCTCATCCCATTCAAAAGTTATGGGTGGTGTGCCATATAAAAGAATAACCCTGGTGGACATTACATATATAAATTTTTAGCTCTATCTATAATATTTATTAATATTTTTGATAATATATATCGAAAAATCACGAAAAAAGTGCCATATTTGGATTTGGTGACCCTGTAAAAAATTAACTAGGGTAGATATTTAAAAACTGAAAGTATTGGCATGAATCATTTTTATTTAGCAATATTTGCATAGAATTTTTTTTTTAACTTTCAGATTTTTTTTCGGAATGTATAGAAAAAAAAACATTAGGCGCTATATCTCAAGATTTTAAGGGTCAATAATTTTTTTCATTGCCATATTCGTTTCCAGCGCTCAAAAATAGGTAGGAAAAATATACTTTGGTTTATGAAAAACTAACTTAATTTTTTTTGTGTCCTGTGATAATATTCTTAAATATTTAAAATAGCTTAACATGCCATGTGTTTAAAATTAGTTGTTGAATAAACCATATTCTTTTACCATTTTTCAAACATAATACGAACTTTATATCGAATAATATTTCAGTCAATTTTATTTTATGTAAATTTTGCTTACATGTTCAGTTATTGAACACGCATCGCATATCAGAATATATTTTTCAAACGCCAGATATAAAAAGTTTTTGATGTACAATTTATCCTGCATTATGATACCCACTCTCATAAATCACTGAAAATTGTTGTTGATGCATTTTATTGTATTTAACACAAGACCACGCTTCATGTTTTACATGAAACAAGTAATATACAGTGAATATAATAATAATAATAATATAAAAAAAATAAAGAAAAACTAAGTTTGTTTGTACAAAAGTACCCGAAATAAACACAATAAAACTTCAAAATGTCAAAAAAATATAGCAAAACTAACCATAGAAAGAGGAATAAATATGAATGAAATTAACATGGCAACAAGGCTAAAAAAGCGCAGGGCTACCATATTTGTATAGTGGGATAATGAATAAAAAAGAAGATATTATAAAGTTATAAAGTCCAAACGAAATGTTGTATGTTGGTATAACTGGTATACATATATATACTGAAATACTAGAACTTCAGAATCCAAGTACTGGGCGATGAACCGTCAGCATCGTGCTAAGCCATCTTTTATGATGTGCCTCGTGTATTTTTGTTTTGTCATCTTTTATGATGTGCCTCGAGTATTTTTATGTTAATGTTTTATGTACAAGTAAAAGTGAACCATATATATGGTTATTAATCGTGCGAACTGTTGAATTTTAAATGAATAATAATGGACGTTTGAAGATAATTTTTTTGTGTGTTTTTAATGATAACTTTTTATATTAGCGTGGAAATTACTACAGTAGTAATTTATCAGTGATAGTGCGCAAGTCAGGATACATATCCGATTAGTACTTGCGCACTGGAAACCTCATGATTATATAGAGAAACCCTGGTTAATTATTCGGAAGAAAAAGACCAAATAAATAGAGAGAGAGAGAGAACTTCAGAATCGTCTATCGTAATAATATTACCTATAACTTATAAATTATATTTTATTGAGAAAATGTCAAAAAAATACCCACACTAAAGTTTATTGGCAAAAAATTTATAACGCCTTCGTATTTTCCACACCCCTTACCAAACAAACATTTTTGCCCTTATCAATGTTAGGGCAAAATTTTCTAGGTTCGGGTTCACCGGTGTAGCTCCCTTAGGGCTGATTTCCTGATCAACTTTATGGGAACATTTTTATTATAATTTTGGTAAAATAACCCCTTAACCCTCCAGTAGTGGCGACTATTTAATGACATCAGTGGTGGCCCCGGTCTCAGAAACCGGGTTATCACAAAATGGTCATAATTGCATTTTTAACCAATTGTTATAAAATATTTGTAAAGAGATGTTAGCAAAAAGTATATTTAACACTTTAACTGTCCCCATTAGGATTTTTTTTGCAATATTTTAGTTTTAAAGTCATTGCGTATTACGTTTTTCTATGTAAAAAAAATCTATACCATTTTTTCAGTGTTTAATTGCATGTTTATATATTACTCATGGACGTATTACTATATTTTTTTATGTATACGTCCATTAATTATATCTGCCTCGTGGACGTGTGGGAAAACGTATCATGAATCATATGTGATTCATCTGACAGTCAACGTGTTAACTTTTTTTTATTTTCACTTTATTATAAATGTCAATAGTCAAAAAACAAAAAGATTCTAGGTACAAAATTAAAATTTAATTCTCTTTAGTAATATTAAGTAAAAAATATAAAACTAAAAACAAAATACCCTCTATAAGATAAAATAAAATTAAAAACAATAAAAAGAATAAAATATAAAAAAATTATAATAAAAATATATAAATGTATAAAGTTACCATAAGTTAAATTCCACTTTATAAAAGAAAAAGTGGTACGCGAGTAGTGGCCCAGGTCTCGTACACCGTGTCACGCTTCACATACTTGACTAATCAATTCTAAATCGACACTATAGTTTTCACTTCGCTTGGTCGAGGAATTAGAGACAGAACGGTTTTCCACGAGCTCTCGCTGCAAAACAGCACATGTTTTTAACTAACCCGGTCCCTGACACCATGACGCCACCACTGGAGGGTTAAATATAGTACCTCTATATATAAAACACCCTGCGTTCATATTTTGGATATTTAAATCAAATTAATAAATTTTATTAACTTTCTAATAGTCTAGACAATACAAAATATTAATTTATATACGACCTTTTATGATTAGATTAGAATTTATATAATAAAATTTAATTTACCAACTCGATAAAATCGTGAAATTTAACATACCTAATTCAATTTCAATTATTCAGTATTAACCGAGAATTATAATTCTAAAACAAGCTCTAAAAGTGTGCAATGCTCTACATTCAATAGTATACTATTTGTAGTTATTTGTTTTTGCCGAGTAATACATTTAAAAAACTAGATGAAACGTTGCAAGCACCCTGTTAAAACATCGGCACTATTGTACCCTAGAGCCATCTAGTTTGCAAATTTCAAACTAGGTGTTTTGTTTGATTTTAAATTCTGTATCTTTAAAACATTATATTCTAGCAAAAAACTGTATATAAAATTTTTCATAGGGCTTAAAAAGAGCTTTTATTTAAAATATAATTTTTTGAAATCGGGTTATAAATATGTGAGATATGCCAAAAAAACCTTTAACTGCTTTAAATTCCAATATCTCGAAAACAATGCGTTTTAGGAAAACGTTGTTTATATATTTTTTGACCAATTTAAAATTATTTTTTATATAAGTGCTAAATTAACCAAATACAATAATAATTGCCTTAATTATAAACAAAAAACGCTAAAAATAGGAGTTTTAGCCTATTTTTACTCCCTTATCCCCAATCGTTTACCTCCAAAATCGAATCAGCTCTTCGGAATACGATAAGAAACAATATGCAAAAAACCGCAAGTCGATATCTCATGTAGAAATGGAGTTAGAGAGTTTACACCCAGACAGACAGACAGACAGACGGACGCAAAAATATTTTTTACTGATTTCGACTCTATGGTCTAAAACGTCGAGAAATGTGAAAAAAACGTGGTCAAAGATTTTGACTTTTCGGCGAAGATTTCAATACATCGGCACTCTTATAGCAAACCAAAAAGTGCCGATGTAATTTACACAACTGAAGCACATCCAAAGGTCAACAAATCACCACCACGGGGAAGCAAATAAAAGACCTGAAGGAAACCTTTAACTCAAAACATAATCCTGCATGCTCCTTTATAGCATCAAGTTATTTTAAAGTTGGGATTTTAACAAGAGTACGGTCGAGCTTCGGGTCTGCTGTGCTACTCTATAAAAAGTACTAGGAGGAGCTTTAGATCTGCTTCGGTAGTTTTTAAAATTATCTGTTTTTTTTGGAAAAATATTAGGTGGCTGGTTCTATTACCCGAAAAATTATCGAAGAAGCTTAAAGTGTTTTATAGTCTGTAGCTAATTTTTATTAAAAATGGCACTATGATCTGTTTCATCAAGCAAGAGAGTAAATTAAAAACCGCACAGTAAATATTTTTACAACAGGTTTGAATAGTATATGTTTTTGTATAGAATATAGTTATGTTTTATAAAATAAACTACGCATTATATTCTCACATCTAATATTCGAATCTGTTTTGAAAATATTCACTGTGCGATTTTTAATTTACTCTCTTGCTTGATGAAACAGACCATAATACTAAACCAAATATCCTCCGGGCGGTCGACCGCCCGGCATCCGGCCATGCCAATGTCGGTCCACCTAGAGCACGAGATAGTTATAACTAATACACTGTAAAAACTGCATGTAAAATAATGCAAAAATACATGAATTTACATAGTACGGAATAGTAAATTTACTATTCTGGACTATGCATAATTCATGAATTTATGTAAAATAATGTAAAATAATGTAAAATAATTTAAAATAATGTAAAATAATGTAAAATAATATAAAATAATGTAAAATAATATAAAAGAATGTAAAAGAATGTAAAATAATGTAAAATAATGTAAAAAAATATATTTACATTGATTTACATATTTTTACATGATTTTACAATGTCGGGCTATGTTATTTTAAGACGCGAGTGCGATTTGGACAATAACCAAGAAGGCGTCGCATCATAACACGGACCGTTTAATATTGTTATTGTTAGAGAGATAGCGATGCATGCATGGTTAAAGTGTTAAAAGTGTAAAAAAAGGTAAATATTATTTATGTACGATATTTAAATGCTTTATTTGTGGCCTAAAATTTACACTGATTATAAATTAACAAATTTAAAAAATCTATATAAAACATTTTACTATTCCTTAAAACGACTTTTGTTTGATTAACGCAGTCGTCCCTCCGAAGTGACTGATCGATTTCGTGCTTTTTAGCACTCTTCAGAGCCACATATCGGTAGTAGGGACAACTACGTAAATCAAATCCTTTCCATATATCTCTATATGGAGTTTAAAAATCGTTGTAAGGAAAAGGTGCCCTCCTAGCGTTTAGGATTCAATTGGCGGCAATGTCCACCGTGGCATTGATTAATCTGCCCCCTATCGACAGCGTGCAATAGGTTCTTGAAACCAATAACTGCTTCCTTTTTTGGACTGTCGATAGGTTTATCCAGTCTCTGCTTTTAGCAGTAGATGTCGCTAGCTGTTTTTGCTTTTCCTTACAACGATTTTTAAACTCCATATAGAGATATATGGAAAGGATTTGATTTTCGTAGTTGTCCCTACTACCGATATGTGGCTCTGAAGAGTGCTAAAAAGCACGAAATCGATCAGTCACTTCGGAGGGACGACTGCGTTAATCAAACAAAAGTCGTTTTAAGGAATAGTAAAATGTTTTATAAAAGATTGATGTATTTGAAAATTGTATAAAGTTACCTAATAAAAAGCATGAGAGTGTCAAATTGGCAATGCTCATGTATGTACGTGAAGAGAAAATCAGTTAATTGGTCTAACAAAAATGCAATTAAAAGGAGTATGAAGTAAATTGATACCTGCAGGTTTATTTCCAATTATGTTCAAATGAAAGAACCAAAATTAATCAGCAAATATATATATATATCTATTACGCTTGGATAGCTTTAGTTAAAAAATACACTGCCCAGTAAAAGAGCTTTCCCATTTTTCACCTCCGCGACTAAAATGGATTTTTTTATTATCAGATTCACTTTTAGTAACCTTAAAAATATACCAGTTTTCACCTGGAGTTAGATTTTTTTTGTTATCAGATTCTCTTTCAGCAACCTTAAAAACCCCATTAGAAAAATTTTATTATAAGATTTAGTTTTAGGGACCTCAAAAACCCCAAGACATAAATTTTTAAGAAAACTACCCCCTGCCCCTCAGGGGGTGGAGTAAGAATTTTTTTTATTATCAGATTCAATTTCAGCAACCTTAAAAACCCCTTTATACCAATTTTCAAATGTTTGTAAAAAAAATGTATTTTCCCCCCTTGCCGCACCCCAATATTTACCAAAGATAATCCAGAGCGAGAACTTTTGGTAACATACCTGTATGTCAAATTTTAAGTCTCTAGCTTAAAGCGTTCTTAAGTTATCGTTCCCACAAGATTTCCCGGACAGACCGATCGACCGACTAAAAATTTTCTTTTTCTTGAAATTGATTTATATCGACATAAACAAAATTGAAAATTTTTGCACGAATAAAGTTGTTTAAATTTTTGCATCAAAAAACTGGTTACAAATCGGACGCTTTATATGCTTTTGTTTATGCCAACCAGTGAATTACATCGGCACTTAGTGCTAATAAGAGTGCCGATGTATTGAAATCTTCGCCGAAAAGTCAAAATCTTTGACCACGTTTTTTTTACATTTCTCGACGTTTTAGACCATTCGAAATCAGTAAAAAAAAAATTTGCTACCGTCTGTCTGTCTGGGTGTAAACTCCATTTCTACATGAGATATCGACTTGCGGTTTTTTGCATATTGTTTCTTATCGTATTTCGAAGAGCTGATTAGATTTTGGGGGTAAACGATTGGGGGTAAGGGGGTAAAAATATGGTAAAACTCCTATTTTTAGCGTTTTTTGTTTATAATTAAGGCAATTATTATTGTATTTGGTTAATTTATTTATATAAAAGATAATTTTAAATTGGTCAAAAAATGTTATAAACAATGTTTTCCTAAAACGCATTATTTTCGAGATATTTAAAGCAGTAAAAGGTTTTTTTAGCATATCTCACATACTTATAACCTGATTTTAAAAAATTATATTTTAAATAAAAGCTCTTTTTAAGCCCTATAAAAAATGTTATATACAGTTTTTTGCTAGAATATAATGTTTTAAAGATACAGAATTTAAAATCAAACAAAACACCTAGTTTGTAATTTGCAAACTAGATGGCTCTAGTGTACAATGGTGCCGATGTTTTGACGGGGTGCTTGCAACGTTTCATCTAGTTTCTAATTAATTTTTGGACTTTTTATCCTAGAAAGAAAAACGAAATAAACGTAGCCTGGGTGAAATTCCAATATAAACCAATAAATTAATTTAGACGCTTTCAACTGTGACGAAAACGAAAATAGAAAGCAACCAACATTTTGATTGTGAACACGCTAACCTGCAATGAACACTTGCAGGTACAACCTTTTAAGCTTTAAGCTTAAAGACTACCTGGTATAAATTTAAGTAATATGATTGAAATCGAAATATTTTTTAAAATACAGGATCATTTTAAAATGGCTTTTAAGGGGTGATTCTACAAAAATATATGAAAAAAAAAATAATGTAAACAAATGCCTGAAAAAGAATCGTAAGGTGGCTATGCCCCTTTAAAAGGGACACCAAAAATTCAGTTAATAACTCAGAAACCCTTTGAGCAACCACACTTTACACTTTTTTGTCCCAAACTTTTTTCTTTTTAAATTTTTTTGTAGTTTTTTTATATTTATTATTATTTCAATGCACGGTGATTCTACAACAAAAGCTAAAAAAAAAAGTTCCCATACATTTAGGTCGAAAAATCGTTTTTAAATGTACTATGGCTCTTAAAAAAAAAATATATTATTAGTTAAAGTAATTAAAAAGTCTAAACTTCCTTAGAATCGATTTTTGGAAGTACATGTGTAGAATTTTTTTTTATTAATTATTGATATACATCGTACACGTACATTGTACACGTACATTGTACACTGTACATAGTACACTGTACATTGTATACTGTACATTATGTACATTGTAATGTGACGTATCCATAGTACTTTTGTATCTCTGACGGATTAATAAATATCTTATCTTATCTTATCTTATCTTATCTTATCTTATCTTATCTTATACACTGTACATTGTACACTGTACATTGTACACTGTACATTGTACACTGTACATTGTACACTGTACATTGTACACTGTACATTGTACACTGTACAATGTACATTGTACACTGTACACTGTACACTGTACATTGTACACTGTACATTGTACACCGTACACTGTACATCGTACACAGTACATTGTACACTGTACATTGTACACTGTACATTGTACACTGTACATTTTACACTGTACATTGTATTCTGTACATTGTACACTGTACATTGTACACTGTACATTGTACACTGTACATTGTACACTGTACATTGTACACTGTACATTGTACACTAACCTGTATCATTGAAATCTTGGTTTTCAAAATTTGGTTATAAGGCCCCTTCTTCGTTGCTTTAGCTCAAGGGGTTCCCGAGTTATTAAATAAAAACCGAATTTTTGAGTTTCTTTTAAAGAGGCATAGCTCCCTTAAGAGTAATTTTTGGGCATATGTTAATAGGAACTGCTTTTCATGTGTTTTGATGTAGAATAGCCTCCTAAAAAGAGTGCAAAATTATCCTGCATAAACGATACCTGGTTTAATAATATTTATAACATGCAATTTTTTCTTATATAGGGTCACTTGATTACTAGAACATAAAACGGCAGCTAAAATGGGAATAAAATGCTTAAAACACACTTACGTACAAGGGACATTCAAGTTTTTTGTCTAAGCGAAATTATACCTTTGGTCCTTATCTCCCTAGGTTCATAAAATGGTAGCTTATGCTCCAGACTTAAAAAGTAATAGTTTTCAACCTCTAGTAGAGTAAATCTAATCGACCACAAGTCTTGTTCTTCTGTTTTATGCAAGTGGACTTCTTAGTTTAAATTTCACCTACTTTGGCTTGTAAAATTCATTAAAAACACATATTTTTAAACAGTACGTATACTGTTACATTATAAACTGTAACTGTAAACTAATTACGAAAAACTGATTCCAAATAGAGTATAAATATAGTCATTTCAGTTGGTCTTTACATACACATCGAGAAAGTAAGAACATAAATTTAAGGATAATGTAGGTAACAAATGAGCATATAAATTATACAACAAATCGAGGCAAATAGTTATTCGGATATCTCAGTTTACGATCACAAATCTGGTAGTTTATCTGAACAACGAATTAATAATGAGAAGCAATATGCACGTTTAATTATTAGATATAAAATCTAAACTACTACTCTTTGTAGTAGTAGTTTAAACCTGCAGTTCTAGTAAACAACACACTATAGTGTTGAGTTTTTCTCAAAATTTTCCATAAATCTATTTTTTAATCACCGTACAGAGTGATATTGGTAAACTGCATAGTTTTGGACTGCTGGCCTGTCAGTTTTACAATTAAAATAATATTAATCTATCAGATTATTATTATTATTAAGATATTAGGATGCAAAAAAATGCCCTTAGATTTGGTTCTTCTAAAATAGAAGTTTAAAACACAGTAGGCATTATCTTGTTTTTTATGCACTCATATGGGAAAGACGCCTAATTTCGGATGGTTTCCTAACTTCGGATAGTAGTGTATCTAAGATACTATCTGCAGAGGTAAACAGAAACCTTCTTTTATGTGAAGCCAAAAGTCAAACTAAATCCGTCCTGTAATATGGTAACGGTAGAGCTCCTCCCCGTTAAATGGCAGCAAAATGAAAAAAGTATGGCTCCTATAGTATTCTTAAGAAATTGCTTAATGAATAAATTCGAGATTAAATTATTTCTAATTTGCAGAACAAAATGTCAAGGAATAACATGAAACATAAGCAATGGAATCCAGATCTACTCTTGAAAAAAAAAACATTATATATTGTCAAGAGTTGGCTAGGTAGCCATAAAGACCTAAATTGAATAAAACAATTTTATTTATTATTTATAAATCAGTACCTTGTATTACATACAGATGTTTTGCACACCAAGCTTTCTAGTGTTATTGTAAACTAGCATTGAAATTAAATAAACTAGGTTTGTTTGTAAAACATCGTGGTATAAATACGATACTTAGAACAAATGATAAAAAATTAGAAAATTATGAGATTATCAGATTGGATAGAGTAGAGTCGATAGTCGGGTAGTCCCCAAAGTGGGCAGTGCCCATTGGGCAAAGTAACCAACAGTGATATCTCTTAAACCTAAAGTGGTAAGAACGTGTTTTATAACTAAGAGTTTAATTACACCAACCCCAGACCATCATTCGTGACAATATGTCCGAAATTAGGAACCCTTTTTTTGATGCTTTAGCAAAAAAATTAAATTCATCAATATTTTTAATAAGAAACCTATTAGACATCATACCATTTAATATATTAATCAACGCTTACCATTCATTATTTCTCTCTCATATTCGGTATGGTTTAACAATATGGGGTTTTAGCTCTCATGCTTCGCGTGTTTTTGGTCTTCAAAGAAGAGTGGTAAGAATAATGTCTGGAAGTAAATATAGAGATGGTGTAAGAGATAAATTTAAATCTTTAGAACTTCTAACTTTTCCGAGTTTACTTATATATGAATCTATATGTATGACTAGATGTAGACTTGCCACTTATTCAACATATGAGGATAACAATACGCGGAACATGCAGAAACTAAGATTACCATTTCTCCGACTTGAGTCTAGCAGAAACTGCAATAATTATTATGGTCCCCTTTTATATAACAAATTACCGCCATATATTAAAGCCTTAAATAAATCAAAATTTAAAAAAAAGTTAAAAACATTTTTCACTGTCAATCCATTTTATTCAATTGAGGAATTTTTAGAGAAAAAACTAGAAATTAGCAATTTCTCCCTTTAATCTTTTATATTAAATATTATATTTATTATATTATTGTTATTATTTACTATATTGTTAATTTTATATTTAATTTTTATGTATTTATGTTTTATTGTTCTATATATATTGCAAACAATTCTTTTATTGTAAAGCATATGAATAAATTACTAAATTACTAAATGCAAAAAGTTTTTTTAACCGTGTTTTTTGGAAAAAATAAACTGTAATAAAATATAAATAAAATAATAAATCATGGTTCGTTATAATAAGTTGTATGTTGTTATATAAAAAAATATCAAAAAGAAATACCGCCTATTAAATATTCGATAAATTTTTAAATGGTATCTGAAATTAGCCGACTTTCCTTTATATTTTAATCCTTAAAAGGTTATATGAGGAGGTGACTTTCAAAACGCAGTTTTTGACAAATAACACATTTCGAGATATCAACCAAGTATTAATTTAGGAACTATAACAGCTTTTATAGTACCAATGAACATCAGGTATTATCTATTTTGGAGAGAATAGTTAAATTACATTGACGAATTAAATCAGTTTCACTAATTATTAAAAAAATTGCATATTGAAAAAATCAAAAACTGCGTTTTGAAAGTCAAAGCATAAAAACTGCGTTTTGATTGATTTTTTAAATATTTTTTAGGTAAGTATAGATATAAATAGTATACAGGGGCTGTCCATATTTTATGTAAAACATTTTTTTACTATTTTGGACCTCTCTGTGTAACGCTTTTTTTATTTAACTCAACACACAACATGACACTAGGGGGAGAGGGGGTCTCCCTCCAGAGTGTTACGTAACTTATAAATAGACCCATATTGTAAATTGTACATACATTCTCAATGTATGAGCCTATTTTGCTTTCCCATTTTAAAATTTTTTTAAATTTCGGAAACCCTTGTATTCGTGCAAAAATTTTAATTTTTTTTTTTGGGTTTTATGACGTTGTATGCCGATATAAATCCATTTCAAGCAAAGAAAAAAAATTGTCGATCTGTCGGTCGTTCGGTCGTTCGGTCGGTCGATCGGACTGTCTGGGAAATCTTGTGGGCACGATAACTTAAGAACGCTTTAAGCTAGAGACTTGAAATTCGGCATACAGGTATGTTACCAAAAGTTCTCGCTCGGGATTGTTTTTGGTGAACATTGGGGTGTGGCAATGGAAAAAAATTAAAAAAAATAGTAAAATTTGAAAATTGCTATATAGGGGTTTTTAAGGTTGCTAAAATTGAATCTAATAATATTTTTTTTACTCCACCCCCGAGGGGGTGGGGGGGGTAAATATTTTCAATATTTTCTTTAAAATTGGTATATAGGGGTTTCTGGGGTTGACGAATATGAATCTGATAATATTTTTTTTTATTTCATCCCCTGAGGGGTGGAGGGTAGTTTTTGTGAAAATTGGTATAATGGGGTTTTTAAGGTTGCTGAAAGAGAATCTGATAATAAAAAAGTTTTTTGACTGAGGTATTTTGTCGCAGTTGAAACCTATATTGACTGTAGTATAATTAAAAACTGCGTTTTGAAAGTCAAGCTTTGGTTCAAAAATTGCGTTTTGTTTTTCCACGTGGTTTTCTAACTAAATTTTTAATATGAAATAACAAATTTTTTAATTTTTTTTTTGATCAATAGATCGAATATGCATTAACAGTGTAAACACCATCATTATCTCAATTTTTCAAAAAATGTCAAAAACTGCATTTTGAAACTCACCTCCACCTATTAGGCTCTGAAATAAATACATGGCTATGTAGCTTTACACCAAAGCGAAGTTTTTTGAGTGAATTAAATTGAGTTCTACTGTTTATTAGACAGTGTTTAAAAAACAAAACAATACTTTTGTCCATGGTTAATTTTTTAATAAACTAGAAATGCTTTTATTTAGCCTTATGATGGTCAAAAAGTAAGTAAAGGCATCACAAACTTTATTCGCCATTTTCTCAATAATATGTTCAGTTACTTTGTTCTTTATTAGCCTGACGGTACTAAATATCACATATTATTCTCTTAAATATATGTTACGCTATTACCCTATATATAGATAGGTTTATATTTTTAACTGTATAATATGACAACGACAATTACCTACCTATGCATAAAGGACAGTGGATAGTATACTGGTAATTTTAGTAGTAATACTGGTAATTACTAAATAAAGGATAGCTGCACTACATGCACTTAGTCTACTTAGCTAGGCTTATTGTTTTATAATATCTTTTGGTGGTCTCCTAATGATCTAAACCTTAGTAAGAAATTTGGGGTAATGCCACGAGTAGCAAATGTTTAAGTGGAACACGATATCGTAGTTTAAGTGTTACATTTAAGGTATAATTAACGGTAACCTGCATTTTTCGCATAAAAAATAACACGCAGCCTAAAACCGACTGTCAAATCACACAATATCTCTTACGGTATATAGCACATTCCGTAATCGGATGACGATATATGACACATACCGCCAAACCAACAAAATAATACTCAATCTACCATAAAAATTAAACTGTTGGATGTAAATTATTGTTGTTAAAACTTTTGGTTATATATTATAATTTATATAAAAATATAAATGTATAAAACATCAGTCGTAGAAAAAGTATGATCTGCAACACGTGTAGAATGGCTGTTGATCGTCCCCCTCGCGAGGCTTCGCCGCTGTTGCGGCTCGGGTGACAAAAATCCACTCGTTCGCATGCATTATTCTACACTTGTTACAGAATATACTATTTTCTACGACTGCTTTGGAATGTAAGCAAATACACACACTTTTTAAACACAGAATGAATCCATTCTAGCTCTAAATACGGTATGAATATTCCGTATCAAGTGTTAGAATGAGCACATGTTGTGCCATTTCTTGTTTGTAAAAGAATAGAAAACTGTAGCAAAATTAGCAAATATATATATATATATATATATATATATATTACCATGAAACATTGAATAATTTATTACAATTTAAAGTTTTGCGTTAAAATTACATTAAGTTTATTAGTTTTTCTTAATATTTGACCAGTTTTTTGTCAATTTAGTTCAAAAAATTAAAACTGCTCCATCTATTGTTAAATATTTAAACCTGATATCTGTCACAACAATCTGACATAACCTTCAATTTTTGCATTATAATTTGTAAATATGTACTAAAATTAAATAAAAATCTTTTTTAAGTACTGATTTGATAAAATTATTAAATAACATTAATTGCTTTATTTAAAAATATGTGTTTTGTTGCATTTACAATGTCGAGTTACAAAAAATATTGTTTTTAACCTTGTCCGCAGTTTAAAGCCATACAGTGTTTCATATTTGCAGTCGAAGAAAAAGTATAGTCTACAACACGTATGGAATAGTCATTCCGCGCTCGCGGGACCGTCATACTCGCCTGCCGGCTCGTATGACAAAGTTTCTGCTCGCGCGGAATGTAGTCTATTCCATACTAGTTATAGAATATACTAATTCACGCATTACATAATTTGCGCCAAACGAAAACCGAGCATTTTAAATTAGCGCAATCAATAACCGCGTGATTTTAAACCAAGTAGACATAGAGCAAGCATAGAAAATTTCGCGTCTTTTTATTAAAATTTTTATGTATAGAGAAATAAAAAAAAAGAACATATTTTTGTCTTTTTATGTATTTTATGTCTTTTAAATACCTTCTATTTACTTTAATTCCATATACAGGGTTATTCAGAAATAAGAAAATAACCTAGCGAGAATTTTAAGGGATTAGGTCAGGAACTAAGTCCTAAGGGAGCTACGACCCCCCTAAGGGTATATCTACAAATAAACCTAACGAATTTGCTCATGCCACATTGATAAAGGTTTTCACTTTATGTAATTTTTATTTGGTAATGTTAACCAGGAACGTGCAAAATGGGGGAGTGGTGTCAGTTTTTTGCCACAAACTTTTTATCTGTATATTTTTTGACATTTTCTTAATAAAATATTAATCTTTAATTAAAAATACAAAAAAATGTAAAATGTAAGACCGTTTTAGAGAAAATTGTAGTTATTAGTTTATGATTTATGGAAAATTGTAAATATTAGTTTATTAGTCCAGGGATATGAGCAAAAAAAAATACCTCCATTGGAGACAGTGGTTCATCCAGAGGTCTGTCAATTTTTTTAAGTAATACAGGTGTATAGAAGCAAAACCTATGTATTTGCTGAGATGTATTTGGTGTCGTTTTTAAGATATTAACAACTAAATGTCAGAAAATGTCTATTTTTGCACATTTTTGCGTACCAGTAAAAAAGTTAAGTTTTTTATCAACATCTTGTAGAAAATTAAAAAAAAACCTTCAAAATGCCGTTTTTTAAATGTCGATAGGATGATTTGTTGCTTAGATAAACAATAAATTTTGAAAAAATCAACCTACGACTTTTTTATTGTGTAAAAATTTGCTTCTTATAGTGCTCAATATGTGGTTAAAATTTCAGAACGATCATTCAATAGTTTTTACAAAATTGCAATTGTTTATCCCAGAGATGTTTTTTTTGCAATAATATTATGCGTACAATAATGAAGCTATAATGATTCTACAGGTATCTTATGAAAGGGGAAGAGTTGTATCAAAAGAAATTATTAATTTAAAAAAAATCGGTTTTTAGTGCTGAAAAATATCGTTACAAAAACACTTTTATTTTTACCATAAACAATTTGCATAACTTTGTTGCAATTACTTTTAGGAGAACGATTTTTTCATATTCGAAAAGCTGGTACTTTTACACGAATTTAGAAAAACAAATATATTGCTCTAGGTTAATATGATACTTTTTTTAAATTGAAGTGTCATGGCAAAAGTTTCATATCCCTGGAATATATTGTTACCGGGAGGAATTCAAGTAAAGCTATATAGTATACATATTTTCACTTTAAGTAAGCATAGTTATTTTCTTTAAATAATTTTTGCCGATAAAAACTAGGAAATTGTAAATTTAGTGTATTTTATAATATAATATTGGTAAAAATCTTTATTATTAACTATCAAAAAATTTTAAAAATTAATAGATTTTTTTACATTTTCCGTAAAATAGAATAAATTAAAATGGGGAAATGGCTATAGCTTTAGTATTTAAAATGGGTTTAAAATGTATAAAATATACTTACTGGCTGTAACTGTATGCTATCTTATTTATGGCTGGCTATATCCAGATAAACAAGATAGCATATAGTTTTACTCTTTCTATAGAAAGAGTCTACAACTACTACGTCAGATAATCTGAATACAGAAAATTCAATTACCAAAATACAACGAATCTTTATTATTAACTATCAAAGAATTTTAAAAATAAATAGATTTTTTTAAATTTTTCGTCAAACAAAATAAATTGAAATGGGGAAATGGCTATAGCTTTAGTATTTAAAATGGGTTTAAAATGTATAAAATATACTTACTGGCTGTAACTGTATGCTATCTTATTTATGGCTGGCTATATCCAGATAAACAAGATAGCATATAGTTTTACTCTTTCTATAGAAAGAGTCTACAACTACTAAGTCAGATAATCTGAATACAGAAAATTCAATTACCAAAATACAACCAATCTTTATTATTAACTATCAAAGAGTTTTAAAAATAAATAGATTTTTTTACATTTTCCGTAAAATAGAATAAATTAAAATGGGGAAATGGCTATAGCTTTAGTATTTAAAATGGGTTTAAAATGTATAAAATATACTTACTGGCTGTAACTGTATGCTATCTTATTTATGGCTGGCTATATCCAGATAAACAAGATAGCATATAGTTTTACTCTTTCTATAGAAAGAGTCTACAACTACTAAGTCAGATAATCTGAATACAGAAAATTCAATTACCAAAATACAACCAATCTTTATTATTAACTATCAAAGAGTTTTAAAAATAAATAGATTTTTTTACATTTTTCGTCAAACAGAATAAATTAAAATGGGGAAATGGCTATAGCTTTAGTATTTAAAATGGGTTTAAAATGTATAAAATATACTTACTGGCTGTAACTGTATGCTATCTTATTTATGGCTAGCTATAGCCAGATAAACAAGATAGCATATAGTTTTACTCTTTCTATAGAAAGAGTCTACAACTAAGTCAGATAATCGTAATACAGAAAATTAAATTACCAAAATACAACCAATCTTTATTATTAACTATCAAAGAGTTTTAAAAATAAATAGATTTTTTTACATTTTTCGTCAAACAGAATAAATTAAAATGGGGAAATGGCTATAGCTTAAGTATTTAAAATGGGTTTAAAATGTATAAAATATACTTACTGGCTGTAACTGTATGCTATCTTATTTATGGCTGACTATAGTCAGATAAACAAGATAGCATATAGTTTTACTCTTTCTATAGAAAGAGTCTACAACTAAGTCAGATAATCGTAATACAGAAAATTAAATTACCAAAATACAACCAATCTTTATTATTAACTATCAAAGAATTTTAAAAATAAATAGATTTTTTTACATTTTTTGTCAAACAGAATAAATTAAAATGGGGAAATGGCTATAGCTTTAGTATTTAAAATGGGTTTAAAATGTATAAAATATACTTACTGGCTGTAACTGTATGCTATCTTATTTATGGCTGACTATAGTCAGATAAACAAGATAGCATATAGTTTTACTCTTTCTATAGAAAGAGTCTACAACTACTAAGTCAGATAATCGTAATACAGAAAATTAAATTACCAAAATACAACCAATCTTTATTATTAACTATCAAAGAGTTTTAAAAATAAATAGATTTTTTTACATTTTTCGTCAAACAGAATAAATTAAAATGGGGAAATAGCTATAGCTTAAGTATTTAAAATGGGTTTAAAATGTATAAAATATACTTACTGGCTGTAACTGTATGCTATCTTATTTATGGCTGGCTATAGTCAGATAAACAAGATAGCATATAGTTTTACTCTTTCTATAGAAAGAGTCTACAACTACTAAGTCAGATAATCTGAATACAGAAAATTCAATTACCAAAATACAACCAATCTTTATTATTAACTATCAAAGAGTTTTAAAAATAAATAGATTTTTTTACATTTTTCGTCCAACAGAATAAATTAAAATGGGGAAATGGCTATAGCTTTAGTATTTAAAATGGGTTTAAAATGTATAAAATATACTTACTGGCTGTAACTGTATGCTATCTTATTTATGGCTGGCTATGGCCAGATAAATAAGATAGCATATAGTTTTACTCTTTCTATAGAAAGAGTCTACAACTACTAAGTCAGATAATCTGAATACAGAAAATTCAATTACCAAAATACAACCAACTTTTGACTAAAAAGTGAAATACAGCCAATGTAAGCTGTGAAAGCTACGCGTGTTTCTTGTAATGAGCATTAATCGGAATAAATTCAGTTATGACTCATCAACGTTGAAAATAAACACAGAAACATAGACTTACGGAATAATTTTGCCGAATTATGAGGGAAATTTTTATAAAGGTCCTAAATCGAAACATTTGACGACTAATTTGTTACACACAACAATATTGAATATACATATTAACTATAAATATGTAAATATATCGGTGTTTTTCGAAGAAAATAAAAATGTAAATATTTAAAACCTCGCGTCAACGATAGCGCCTATGCGAGCACTGGAAATTCGCCGTTGACTGGTAATGAGCTCTCTAACAGTTATATCTGCTAGAAAATCGGTAATATCTTCAAATTAATTTTTAACCGTTTTTTTTTTGTGAAAGCATACATTCTTTTATATTTTATACACAGTAAATTATCCATTTATTATCAATTTACTGCTCACACAAATCCAATTTCCAGCGTCAAGTTTACGATGTGCGAAATTATTATCCATAAAAATATATATTCCAACGACTATTCGTGATTTCATTACAATTTTCTATTAAGTGTCTCGACTAAGTGGAAAATTGTTGAGAAAAGTCCTCGTAAAAAATTATTAAGATCGTCATGAAAAGGATAGAAAGAAGCGGTGGCGGAATTTATACCTACTTCTCATATTTTTTTATTTCTTAGTCTTAAATTATTTTTCCCGGAAAATTTCATCTTTTTCATTACTTAAAATATTTACCATTGTTTAATTTTCTAGAAAAATTTAAAATTTAATAATAATTATTTTAAAAAGAAAAATTGTTTTAAGAATTATTTTATAACCAGGTTTAAAAATAACATCCAAACAATTTATATTACTGTAATATTTAAGTTAAATGACGTCATTAAAAAAAAATGCGTTTTTAGTTAAAAATACATTTAAAAATCTAACAAATAAGTAAATTAACATTTGGCTTGGTTAAAACAAATACTTTTTGCGAGTTTTAAGTAAGGTGGGTGAGCCAGTTATTATGAACTTAGGACATTTTATTTTTTACAGCATTCAAATTTATACAGAGCGGTCCAAAAGTCACCCCCCCCCTCTTAACTTTTGAACGAGTTTAGATATCGACTTCAAATTTAGAACTCTTAAATAAGACAACTTAAACTATCTTTAAGCATATATTTGATACTTTTAGCTCTTAAAATGTGCGCAGGGGGGCATGTAGCGACATTTTTTTAAATGGAAAGGTGGGTCATGTGATACATCATTTTAAAGCTTATAAAATTCTCCATTTAACTGTATATTTTATATTTTTTTAAGCATTTTTTTTGGGTTTAAAAATACCCATTTTCAAGGGTATTTTTGTCAAAATTTCTCTAAAAATTCCAAACAATTTTTTAAAAATGCCTAATTTCATAATGAAAAAAGTAAATTATACTTTTCAACTAATTTTAGTTGACATAAATAAAAATTAACAAAAAAAAAACTTAAAAATTTATGTTTTTAGCACAAAAAACTGAAAAATCAAATCCTTAAATAACATGTTTAAAAAATTTTAAAATGTATGGTTATATAGAGAATTTTAAAGGCTTTAAAATGATGTATCACACGACCCCCCTTTCCATTTAAAAAATTACCCCCAAGGCCCCCCTGCCCACATTTTAAGAGATAAAAGTATCAAATATATTCTTAAAGATAGTTTAAGTTGTCTTATTTAAGAGTTCTAAATTTGAAATTGATACCTCAACTCGTTCAAAAGTTAAGAGGGGGGGGGGGTGACTTTTGGACCGCACTGTATGTAGTCACCTGAAACTTTACTATATTAAACATACCTTTATTCTAATGGGTAAAAATAAACAAACTGCAGGATCTTCAAAGAAAATATTGTTGCTTTTTAAAAAAGATTGCGTACTGACAATATTAGAAACCAATGTCCTTAATATTGCCTAATAGTAAAGAACAAACTTACAAAAAATTTAAAAACTTATATAGTATATTAAACATACGTTTTTAGCGCTTGCGGCGAGTTTTCTAAAGTACTAGTGCGCTAAAAACGTGTTATGAAACGAGTGCTTTTTACAATTTTTTCTATTTTGCTCTAAAATTAAAAAAAAAAACTTACATTTAAATTGATGACTGATTTAGGGACTTTTGTTTTGGATTGGCATTACAGTTTACACCATGTTTAAAATTCTAAGAACAAATGATATTTTGATATATTTTATAGTCATCTCTTCTCTTTTTTACTGCAATTAATGAAGCCACAATTTTAACATGGTAAAAATACCTTAAACACAACATTTTGTAGAAAATTCAACTATAAAGCGACATTGACATTTGCACGGAAAACGTCAAGCGATAGGCCAGGTCTGTAGCCAACCCAAAAGAACAAAAAGTACAGACCTCTTATGGGCCTATAAGAACTCGCAAAATGCGTGTGATTATGAGCTTATAAGAGTCGCAAAATAGAAAAAGAAAATATTGTGCCACAATAACAATTTCAGCTATTTTTAGGTACAATTTGGGCACTTAACAAATTGTCGTTTTTAGTAATCCCCACGTACTCTTCATGTACGTATCGATTATTATCTCATATACAGGATGATCATGCTGCCATGCCAATATTTAAGATTCTACATCCAAAAATATGACAAAAAGTTTCTATAAAGGCTGACATGTTGAATGGGGAACAAAAAAAAACATAAATAAAATTTTAATTCTGCAGGGTTATTCTTCATTTAAAACTGAGCAAAAAAGTATGCTTCACCAAAACACCTAAATTTAATATTAAAGGAGTAATAGCCTTTTAAAAAGTAACGTTTTTGGTAGCATTAAATGTTACTTCCTATTAATTGTATTTTTTTTGAAAACGGTTTGTCCTACAGTGTTACACTATATGACATTTTTATGTAGTTTTACTCAAGGAATCCATATTTTTCACAAAATATCCAAAATAGTACACATAAAAAAGTTTGGGACAAAAATGTGTTAAGCCTAATACATTTTTCCGTCTAGGGACGCCTCTGGATAAATTAACATAAACTTATTGCCCTTATTAATACTAGTATACGTGCGAAAGGTCGTCGCTCTAGCTTAAAGGGTATCGGAGTTATTAATTAAAAACCTTACTTTTATTACAATTTTAAAGGGCCGTAGCTCACTTAGGGCTCATTTGCGGACCAACCTTTATAGGAACTTTTTTTCATATATTTGGACCTCTTAAATTTTAACATGCCAGTTATTGATCACCCTGTATTCTCTTCGAATAAAAAGCAGAACCAAGATTCAGAACTCTCTGATTTCTTCGTTACTTTCTTTTCCTGTAGGTTCTTGTTTTTGTCATTTTGCATCGGCACTTAGTGCTACTAAGAGTGCCGATGTATTGAAATCTTCGCCGAAAAGACAAAATCTTTGACCACGTTTTTTTCACATTTCTCGACGTTTTAGACCATTCTGAGTCGAAATCAGTAAAAAAAAATTTGCGTCCGTCTGTCTGTGTAAACTCTCTAACTCCATTTCTACATGAGATATCGACTTCGTATTCCGAATACCTGATTAGATTTTGGGGGTAAATGATTGGGGGTAAGGGGGTAAAAATAGGGTAAAACTCCTATTTTTAGCGTTTTTTGTTTATAATTAAGGCAATTATTATTGTATTTGGTTAATTTAGCACTTACATAAAATATAATTTTAAATGGGTCAAAATATGTTATAAACAACGTTTTCCTAAAACGCATTGTTTTCGAGATATTGGCGTTTAAAGCAGTAAAAGGTTTTTTTTAGCATATCTCACATATTTATAACCCGATTTCAAAAAATTGTATTTTGAATAAAAGCTCTTTTTAAGCCCTATAAAAAATGTTATATACAGTTTTTTGCTAGAATATAATGTTTTAAAGATACAGAATTTAAAATCAAACAAAACACCTAGTTTGAAATTTGCAAACTAGATGGCTCTAGTGTACAATAGTGCCGATGTTTTGACAGGGTGCTTGCAACGTTTCATCTAGTTTTTGTTGTCAACAACTTCGCATGGTAATATTAGGAACACATCTACTTAGACAACAATTAGAAAAACTTACCTTTTCGCTTCTTTATTGATTAAAACATAATATGAGCCAAGAAAGTGCATGTTTGTGCCTACCTTATTACGTTCTTGCCATGCAATAATCGATTCTAGCGACAGTAAGCACAATTTTACAAGTTTTTATAGTGGAAGAGCACGAAACATGAACTGCGTGCACAAAACTAACAAGTTTAAAAGGGAGTGGCAATATTAGGAACATGGCAATAATTGGCTTACCCACCTTAATCCAAATATGGGTTTTAATACTTTTGAGTATGCTAATTTTAGAGCTGCGTGTGATTTGGTCTTACAAAAAATACACGACCAGGACCAAAACTAACACTATCGCTGTAAAAATCAATATAAACCCTCTATTGTAAGAATTAAGACGCAGGTAAATATATATTTTTTCTATTTTGCGACTATTATAAGCTCATAATCACACGCATTTTGCGTGTTCTTATAGGCCCATGAGGTCTGTACTTTTTGTTCTTTTGTGTTGGCAACAGACCTGGCCTATTGCTTGACGTTTTCCGTGCAAATGTCAATGTCGCTTTATTTTGTGTTTAGGTTATTTTTACCATGTTAAAATTGTGGCTTGGTTGGTTAATTAGAATTTAGAATTTTAAACATGGTGTAAACTGTAATGACAATCCAAAACAAAAATCCCTAAATCAGTCATCAATTTAAATGTAAGTTTTTTTTAAATTTTAGAGCAAAATAGAAAAAATTGTATAAAACCCTCGTTTCATAACACGTTTTTAGCGCACTAGTACTTTAGAAAACTCGCTGCAAGCGGCTCGTTTTCTAAACTTGTCAAAAAGATTGTTATAGTTATATTATATTCAAAAATGCATATTTTATTAATTTTTGTTATTTTAGGGTTAAAAAAGGGGTTAAAATTATTTGTGTTATTATCATAGGAATAAAAATACTTTTGCCCCACTATGTTTAAGTATTAATTGCAGACAATATTTTACTAAATATACAGTGTATTTCTTTAACCTGAAACTTTCAAATATCTCGAATTTTAAATTCAAATTTTAGAAAAAAAATGTAGGACAAAAGTTGTTGTTTTAATGGGAGGGGGGGGAAACAAAATGGCGTATTTATTTTTTACGGATATTTACGTTTTTTAGGTCATTTTAAGTTCAAGTTTGTTGTTTTAAATAGAAACATATATTTTTTTTACGGTTAGTTAATTCTCCTCAAAAAAATAAAAGCTTGTAAAAAAATCATATCATGGCAAAAAGTATGTATCTTGAGGTTAGGTTGACAATGGGAGTTAACTTTCAAATTCCGGCCTCACATTGGGATTCGGCTACTCAAAATACATAGGAATTGACTAATCGAGTTCGGCGGAGATCCAACTTTTTTAATTTTGTGTGGGGTGTTATCTTTGCAACTAAGATCCGATCAAAATAAGTTTTTACCAAAAGATTTTTATTTTTTGAGGAGAATTAAATAGTAGTAGAACACAGTTGACCTTGAAACGACCTTGAAAACGTAAACATGCTTAAAAAATAAATAGGCCATCTTGTTTTGACTCTTAAAATACACAACTTTTGTCCTAGATTTTTTTTCTAACATGCATAGTATTCGAGACATTTAAAAGTTTCAGGTTAAAAAAATCACCATGTATACAATTTTATTACATTATGTAGGGTTAGGTACAAAATTAATGGAATATAACTGTTTGGGAAAAATTAAGCCTACTTTTTAGTAGTGTATATATCAGGAAACAAGGGCGTAGATCTTTTTCTTCTAATACCCAGGGCCGGCCTTTCAAACCTCAAATTTGGCGCCCCTAGCAAAAGAGAAAACACCTTAAAATAAAGCTTTGTGCTCCTACAAAAAAAAAAATTCCCCCCAAAAAATGCCATCAAGAAAAAAAGGCTCCCAAAAAAAATACCCTAAGACAAAAGCTTTGTCCCTGATGGTTTCTACCAAACTTGGCGCCCAAAAAAATACCAACAAGAAAAAAAACTGTGTCCCTGACGGTTTCTACCAAGCTTGGCGCCCTGCAAACAAAATTGGCGCCCACGCCTATGGGAGGGGTAATTACCCCCATTACCCCCCATCATCTACGCCCTTGTCAGGAAACAGCATGCGGTAGAGGATTTAGGTTAAACTGACCTATAAAACGTGTGGGATTTGTTTAAAAGGGTAAATTTCCTAGAAATTTATAGTAATTTTAATAGAATAATATGGATTAATTATAAATTAAACGTTTATATAAAGTTTAAGCATCGACCTGCACGTTTGCGTTGGATCTATTATAAAGGCTTCATATAGTTTACAAAATTAATTTTAGCTAAATTATATTATTATATACCTAGCACATTATAGAAAAAAAACAAAACTGTGTAGGAATAAATTTTGATATGAGTAAGGCCTTTGATGTCATAGATCACCCGGAGCTTATAGCTATATTGAAGTCATATGGCATAACGGGCGTTGCTTTACAGTGGTTTATTTCATATCTTAAAGATAGATTACAGTTTATAGAACTTAAGGGAGAACATAATAATGTTATAAACAAAAAATTTAAAAGTCATCCCGAATTAATAAAATATGGTGTGCCCCAAGGAGGAGTATTATCTCCTTTTCTATTTCTTATTTTCAGCAATGACCTAAATTTTTTTGTAGAAAGCCAAGAAAATATAGAGAATACCGAAGTCTGTCAATTTGCGGATGACTCGTCATTCACAGTTTTTCACTCAAACTTTGACACATTTGTAAAACTTGCAAATAACGCTGCATACTGTATGAAAAAGTGGTCCGATGAAAAGGGCCTTGTACTTAATCCCAGCAAAACCGCCGTTATGCAAATTGGTAATAGTCGTAACCATGAAATTGACAAAAAAAACATGCTTGTTAGAATAGATAAAAAATCGCTCGAAATAACCAATGTTGTTAAGTTTGTGGGTGTGAAAGTTGATGCACATTTGAGCTGGGAAACGCATATAAGTGATATTGCTGCTAAAATTAGGAGTGCCCACTTTGTAATTTGGAATCTTAAAAGTCTAGTTAACCAAAACATGTTATTACTATACTATAATGCTTATATACGGAGTAGACTCGAACATAATATTAATATATGGGGCGCATCCACCTTTATTGAAAGGTTATTTATTCTACAAAAAAAGATAGTTCGAACCATATCCAGTATTAAATATAGAGACCATTGTAAACCACATTTCATAAAATTAAAAATTCTAACTATCTATTCTCTCTATATATATATATATATATAATATTTGTGTTTTTGGACGTATGAATAGTCATCTCTTTATAAAAAAATTCTGATTTAAACACTGCTTTAGTAACAAGACACCACAACATGTTTTCTTTTCCGAAACACACCACCACATTTTTTGAAAAAAGTCCTTATTACATGACTGTAAAAATATTTAATAAGCTACCTAAAACAATTAGGAACATAAACTCAGACATTATTTTTAAAGTTAAACTAAAAGAATTTCTTTTAGAAAAAGCCTATTACTCTCTTGAGGAGTATTTCAATGAAAATTTTAATTCTGTATAGTTCAATTTAAATGTTTATTTATTTTAATATTTTTTATGTCTGTGTTTATCTACATATAATACTATGTGTATTAATTTTTGTATTTAAGTATATACAACTCTGACGACCCTATATTTAGTTTTCTAGATCCACGGGGGATTTTAACTTTATCTTTATCTTTATTTCAAACAACATGTCGAGTTTTAGAGGTCTGCCCGGGAACGGGAGCCTTCGTCAAAAAATTGACCGCTAAAGATAATATTGCGAAAATATTTGTAAAGGCTTAACGGCGATAAACATTTAACGCAAAAAAATATTAAAGCGAAATAAAAATAGCGAAAACTATTACTAGGAAAGGGGCGGCGGTAGCTCAGTCGTGAACGCCCCGATCTAGTATTCGAGAGGCCGGGGTTCAATCCTCGGTTGTGGAACAACTTTTTCACAGAAATAAAATACCGTCGTTTCCCCACCACGTTGGCTTGTGCTGCCGAAGATCTAAGCACACAGTACAGAAAAAGGTTTGCAGTGGATAATGCCGCATAGCCATATAAGAAATACACTATAAGAGAAAGTCAAATACGTGACCGTGAAAAGTATTCAGGACCCGAACCTGTGTTTTGGCTTCTAGGTACGACTGAGCGATGGCGCCAGCTGTATATGAACTTGATTGTTTAGTGGGAGTGGGGTGAGGGGTGGTATATCTGTCAAAACAATTGAAATTTTAGTCGTGAAATTTTACTCGTGATTTGCAATTTATTGTGCTTTTATACCGAACTTTTATTGTGATGTCTAATACAAAATGTGTATTGTACCGTTTTGCAAGGATCAGTTAAGTAAACGTCACCGTTTTCCTAGTGATGCAAACTTATTTAATGTGTGGGTCAAAAACATTAATAGTGCCAAGTTAAATAAAATGACTAAAGGCAGGGACTGACCCTGTCTTGAAAAGCTTCTTATTATTTTGACTGGGCTATTTAGGGCAGGGACAGCCCCTACACAAAAAAACTTATTGATTTGACTGAGCTGTTTAGGGCTGGGACAAATGCCCTAAAAAGCTTCTTACCATTTTTACTGATATGTTTAGGGCAGGGATGGCCCCTATCGAAAAGAGCTTATCAGTTTGACTGAGCTAGCCTTAAACAGCTGTTTAGGGCTGGGATAGCCCCTGGCCAGAGAAGCTTATCGGTTTAACTGATTCATATTGTTTATCTGTTAAATGTAGGAATACTAATTATAAAAACTTTGCAAATGTGCTCTGCCCTTAGGCAGTATATTGTGTATGACACTCAATTATATATGAAGGCAAATGTTTACTCCTCATATATATATTTATTTATAATAAAAAGTTAACTGTTAAAAGTACGAAATAATTGTTTTAATTTCCTATTTACGTTTAAAATAAAATATATAAAAATCAAATTATATAGGTTTATTTAGCAAAAGATAAAATTTCATATTTTTAAAGTTTAACAAATTTTACATTTAATTAAAATTTCGATTCATATATCGTTATTTTTAATTAATGTGCGGGTTAGATAACCCACTTGTTAGACTTTAAAAATTTGTTTTATCTTTTGGTGAATAAACTTAAAGTTTTAAATAAAAATACAGAGCTTTTCCCCATTTTTACAAAATTTATTTGGGAAAGCAATAGTAATCTTTATTACCGACTTCCGTAGGTTATCTGTATTATCGGCTGTCGTTGACCGTGAATTTAGTGAATTTTAAAAAACAACTGCTAATGGCGGTACAATAGTTTTCTATCTCTATCATTTGACTTTCTCTTATAGTGTATTTCTTATATGCGCATAGCACTCGGACCTGTGATACTACCCGGGCGCACCGAGAGGGAGCAGCAAGGTAGCTGTCAGGTCTGTTGGCCGAGCTCACTTTAAGGACTTCCAAGCAACCAGGCTCTGTACTAAGGCTGCAAATGCTGAAAATGATCCTTAAGCAGTTTGGCGCCGGTCCAAGTGCACTGGCAGCCAATAAACTTAAGGATCAAAGCCGCTCACTTAGCCAAAAAAGCCGACAAAACGAGGTTCGGATTCCTCGCTAAACTGTAGCCGGGACCTACAGTTTAGCGAGGAATCCGGTACAACAACAAAAAATCCTCGTTAGAGTAGAAAAACTAGTAACACAGGGGTAGGCAAAAAGGACCATATGGTCTAGTTGCCAGGCTTGACCTCCCCACCATTACTACTACATTACTAGGAAAAGTTTTAATAGCGAAAAATATATAGCGAAAGTAATAGCCACGAAAATAATTAACGCGCAAAGACAATTTCGCGTTTATTTTTAAATTATAAAAATACGGTTTTGTTTAACTCAGTTTTAGAATTGCAGAATTAACAACATTTTAATATAACTAAATGTTTTGGTTTGGTTTTTAAAAATATATGTAAGTAAAATTATTATAATTAATTTCTTTATTATGTTTAGTATTTTAAAAAACATAAATATAACTAAATTGTTTGGTTTGGTTTGTTAGGTTTTGTTTTTGATAAAATATAAAAATGAAAGTAAGATTATAAAACTTCATTCAAAAAATTATAATATTATATATTTTAAGGTTATTTTTTTAATTAAAAGCACGACTATATTATTGCGCAGGAAAAGTATGCGCGATTATATTATTACGACGTAAAAGTATGAGCGATTTTTATTGCCTCGATAATAGTTTCCGCGGTAAATGTTTTCGCGGTAATAATTTTTCCCGGTAATTACATTTTCGCGTTGAAACCTTTCGCTGTTAAATCATTGCGCGGTAAATGTTTCGCGGTAATGTTTTCGCGGTAAAAAAGTCCTTACTAATTCTACGTCTAACCACACGTTAGTGGTACTATGTACTTGAGACACACAAGTCTTCAACTTTCTACCATTCAAATTCTCCAGACTAGGAAAGGTATGAGTAGTTTTCTTCATCTAGCAATAGATGGCGCACAAGTATACATCAATCTAATGACTATATTCCTTTTGCGAATAAAGTCTAAAAACATTTTCTTAATCAGCGTGCAGAGTTGATTCTTGGTACTGAAGAGAGTCAGCAGCCCGAAACTGTGAGTCTACCAATATCACTCTGTACGATGGTAGAAAATAGATTGATGAAATAATATAATAATAATGTAAATAAATAAACGCCTCAAATTATTTACTTACCAACTTATCAAATAAAACTTTTTTGAAAACTTACCTGAAACAAAAAAAGGATTAATAGATTTTTTTTTATTGACTATAACTTGGAAATTTGTGACCACGGTAACTCGAGAAGGCTTTGAGCTAAACACTTCACATTTGTTTCATAGGTTTCTTATCCAAAGTTCTATGCTGTAGTAGTATCTATATTATGCACCGTACGCAAACCTAGTTTTTAGTTCACGAGAGTGTTTTTTTTTAAGGGGCGCAGCAGAGTAAAAAAAGCACTCAATGTGCACTGAAATGGTTTGCGTTGAGGAGCGTATACTATTTTTCATCCGACACCTAACATCCAAAGAAACGAAAAAATTATTTTAACATTAGTTTATCAATTTGAGGTTATGTGTTTGACGTTTACTAACTTTCTGAACTGTAAAATCAGCTTATAAAAAAAATTACATTTTCTTGCACATGTCTAAAAATTTGAACATACAAACAAATAAATAAATAAAATACATAAACTTACATAATTTACTTACATAACCTATTTGGTGACATGTCCATGAACTCTTCAACAGAGTGAAAACAAAATTTTTGCAATATCGAGCCTACCACACCTTTAAATTTTTCAGGTTTAAGTGTTTTTAAATGATCAGGCAATTTTTTATACAATTTTATTTATTTAGGGATGTTGAATACCTAAATCTAAAATTTTTTATTAAGTTAGGATTTTTTACAGATCTGGTAGAGTAAGAATGATTGTCAATTTTTCATATTTCTCAATATTTTCATGGACTTCTATGAAAGAATATAATATACACCTTGTATTTGAAATAGCGTCAGAAAAAAAATATACGAATAGCTCATGGTATAACTAACATTTTCCGTGAAAATTAAAAAAAATATGTGCAGCAGTTTCAGAATGAGATTTTTTTGAAAAAAATGTACCTTTTAGCCGTACTTCAATGTCACGCTGTGAAATTCTCTAAATGAATGGTGACCTTGTAGCAAATATGTATGAAATCTTCCCAACGTTGCCAGATTCACTCGATGAGAGTCCAAAAAGTCCAAACGAAAAGTTTTTTTAAACTTACCTACCGTAGTAAAATAGGGGCATGTTTTCATGAAGTAAACATATCATTATCACCTAGGTAATAATAATATTTAAGTTATCCGCTGGATGCCATCGAACTATTTCCCCAACCCTTGTTTTTTATCTTAACAAGAAGTTTTCACTGATTTTTTTAAATTAACAACCACAGCGATTGAATCACTATAAGATTTATTAAATAATAAAGTAAAAAAATGTACACAACACTTTGAAACACTTTTTTTGCATTAGAATGGTCGGGATAGGTATTAAACTTGAAATATTAAACAAAAATTGTCTAATCACTACAGGAAAATAACGCACATAAACCACTGCAATGATTTTTAACTATTTATTATTGAAACTACGATTTATTGCAAAAAATACTGGTCAAATTAATTTTCTGAGAATCGAATTAGATAAGTCGTAGCTCTCTCTCTCTCTCTCTCTCACTTCAGATCTGTGGTTTGAGCTGCCAGGGCTATCCAACCAGTCCTCGTCGGTTACACTTAAACGAAATGGACCGTCTGGTTTGTACCATGCCTTTCCGTCTGTTGCAACGAAGTTATCCTCTTGCTGTGAAAAGTCTTCTCTGATGATTTCTTTCTTTTAAAACACAATCACAATATACTTTTTATAGTCACTAAAGTTTAATGTTTGATTTATTAAAAAAAAGTCGTAGCTTCATAAACCAAAGCCAGTTTTTATATTTCTACAGTTGGCTACACTTTGTTTGGTATTTTTAGGTTAGATCATTTATTTTTTCGTATTTATTTATTTATTTATTTATTTATTTATTTATTGTTTTGACTGTAGCAAAACTGTTGTTTTCCCTTAAAATTTCTATAATTTTTGGTCATTAGTCTTATACATCTGGCTCTCACTACTCTGGCTGAAATGTAAAATACAAAGCCAAAAATCGAAGAAGAAGAAGAAAACTGTTGTTTACATCCCATCAGGGGGCTATTTTTACGTGCAATGGGAAATTTGGATTTGTGCTGTATAAAATACTGATCAAAATGTAAAGTGAATCGCTGAAAGATTTTCAACAAATTTAAAGTTAAATATCTCCGAATATAATAAAAGGTACACATTTTGAATAGATTACATGTATTTAGAGTTGCCAAAAACTTTACACTACTAGTGATATGGTATTTTTTCTACTAAAAAATTTGCAAGTGTGAGTTAAAGTTGTGTGAGTGAAAGTTAACCCGTTAAGTTTCAGCATCTGTTAAAAACAACATCTGTTAAATAGTTTGTAGGTGAAGATTATGAATATGGCAAGTACATCTTTGGTTATTATTTTAACATTTTTTACGGTGCTTTATAATTATTGTTGATAAAATTCTATGATGATTAAAAGACGATAAAAGTTATTTTGTCAAACAGTAAATACGGAATCGACAAAATCTGACAACCTTGCATTTTGCAAATTTGAAGCGCGATGATAAAGCTAACAGATGCGTCGTCTGTAGGCTGAATTTAAGGTTTTCTAAAGATTTTTTTTAGATTTTTTTTTCCAATTTTTTTCTTTCTGAATCGATTATTGGGGTCACAAAGATGATCTGGTTTTTTTTTCCAGACGCTATTTCAAATACACCGTGTATAAATCAATGGGAGAGGTAGATTACCTAATTTCTTAAAAATAGGTTGACAATGGTCACTATACGTTAGACCGCATATGGCTCTAATGCATCGCTTTTGTTAGATAAATATTTTGTCCGTATTTTGACTGTTTTCCCATAGAATAGTTCCATATGATCATAGATAAAATAAACAAATAGTTTGATTTTTGACCGTCTGCGCATACTTCTGTGTCCCGACTAAATGCGTCCTCCATTTTGATACCAATTGTCCAACATAAAGTAAAAAAATATATATTTTATGTTGGTAACACTGTGTTGTGTTGGATAGGAAAATTTTCTTTGTTAGATATGTTTTCATTTCACTTTAGTAGTCAGTAAAAGTTTCTTTTTGTCGTTGTTTTGTTGCAACAGTTTGTTATATATGTAAAAACTAAATCAATATGTTATTCTACATAGATATTTATTTATTTTTACCAGTAATTTAAATATAAAAATATAATTCTTCGCATACACCTCTAACATATTCGTGCAACAGGTTAACATAACCTAATTTATGTATGTTTTGAGTTTGTTTTCGAGGTTTTTCTGTTATTTTTTCTACGCGTTTGGTGTTTTGTGCTAGAAGGGTGAACATTTTATTTTATTAAAGACTATATAATAGCGTTTTTGAACTTTTAAAGTCTTTCTGTGTTTTTTGTATATTTTATAGTGCTTTTTCAAAGAACTAGTAAAGTCTTTGCAATGACGTGTTTTATAAAAAGTTGTAGAACCATAAAACGACTGCTACCTGCAGACAGCAGTATCATATTTTTAGGTAAGTTTGATTTTTTTTAATATAACATAAGAAACAAATAAAATTTTATATACCTAATGCTTAATAAAAACAATTAACTGCCTGTGATACAGGATAAAATGTAGGTAATTTTTATTGTTTTTCTTTTTGTGAGAATTTTGATGCACACAAAGTAGTAATTTTTACTTAAGTTTTTCTTTTGGGGTATGTTCAAGAACTACGTCACACACTTTTTGTTAAATTAAATTAAAGTAAGGTTATGTCGTTTATTTATTTACATTTTACCCACTAATTTAAATTTCCCTGCTGATTTCTGACGTAACTTCCGATCAAAATGGAGGACTAGTAAATTTGTATATAACCTTAAGATGACAGCTCATCTATGTTCTTTGTCTATGCATATGATAAAAGAGAGTAGAAGTTGGCAAAGTAAGTGATTAATAAAACTTTTTTTAAGTTCTAATAAGAAAAATTGTTTTAGAAAGCTTGGGAATCAAATATTTAGGCAACGGGTGGGAAATAGGCACTAACTAGTAACTGGGTCGTAGGAAATAATTATGTGTAACAATTATTGTTCTTGTTAAAAATGGGGGTGGAGGAAGGTCAACGAACTAAGAACTCTTATTAGTTCGTTGAGGAAGGTCTTTACGGCCAGGCGGTGAAATAAGCTAAAAAAGCTATTTTTCTCAAAATTTTCTTAAAATATTTTAGTTTTTCGAAAAAAAAAATAATTTTTTTGCTTTTTTAATTTTTTTATATTTTTTTTTTTCAGAATTTTTTCTTTTAGTTTAAAGAAAAATTTTTATCCAAAAAAAAATTGATTTTTTGTTTTAATAATCCTAAGCACATACAAAGCTTTTGGAAAATTTAAACTAAACTTTAATACAATTACATTACGATTAATCATAAAGTTTCTGATTATAATGTTTGTTTGTGTATTAGTCGTGACTGACCTCGTCATGGTATACTATTTAAACAATATAATTGAATCAATTATGCATTTTAGCTGCACTTAAAAAACAGGTCAACAAAATATTGTTTTTTGTTTGCTAAACATAAATGGGATAATTCTCAGTAGTAATATCATAAGTGCATGTTGAATTATCGATAATTTTTTTACTGTATTAAAAAAATATTTTGCTTGGCAATTGCTTCAGTGCTTTTTGACGAAAAATTCATGAAAACAATTTCCTTAAGCAAAATATTTTTTATATACAATAAAAAAACTATCGATAATTCAACATGCACTTATGATATTACTACTGAGAATTATTCCATTTCTTTCGTTACCATTCTAAATTTTAAAACACTTCGTTTTTAATACAGTTAATGGATTTTGAATTCGACACGTACAAAAAAAAAAATTCGTCTCCGATTATTCTTTGTTACTTCTTTTGTGCCAGATTTAAGCCGTCGTGAATATTAATAGCAGTAGGTTCTAAACCAAATTGCTTTTACTGATATCAGTTTTATCAGTTCAAGTTAAGCTTGTGGGATACTATGTAGTAGAATGTAGTATAAAATCGAGTTTTGATAAATCTTCTCAACCTGCAATATGGTTTTAAAGGTATTGTATCATACTGCCCGACCAAAGCTGTTTTTTCGGCAAAACCCGAAAATAAAGGTTGAGTTTTGACCGAAATCGAAACTTTTTAAAATAGTAACATAAATTCAGTTTTCATATATTTTACATATTTAAATAATTTTGTATACCGGGTGTGTTTTATTTATGTCCACCCCAAATTAAGATTAATCTTCATTCGATAAAAACGAAACTTTGGTGATTTATATAATTTTACATTGGCTCTAAAATGGCGGATTTAATTTTTTTGTTTCGCTTCTGGTATTGCCAGAAATGGCATAAATATGTTTTTTGGTAATGGAATACCCTGTAATTTTTTACATTTTTGAATTCAGCAGAAAATTGTATGCATAAAAAACTTATTGTTTTTTTACTTTTTTTTGTGTAGTAGAATGTAGTATAAAATCGAGTTTTGATAAATCTTCTCAACCTGCGATATGGTATTGTATCATATCGCCCGACCAAAGCTGTTTTTTCGGCAAAAAAACCCGAAAATAAAGGTTGAGTTTTGGCCGAAATCGAAACTTTTTAAAATAGTAACATAAATTCAGTTTCAAATATTTTACATATTTATGCCTAGCGATACTAAATAATTTTGTATACCCGGTGTGTTTTATTTATGTCCACCCCCAAATCTCCTTTCAATAAAATGGCGGATTTAATTTTTTTGTTTCGCTTCTAGTATCGCCAGAAGTGGTATAAATATGTTTTTTGTTAATGGAACACCCTGTAATTTTTTACATTTTTAAATTCTATGTATAAAAAACTGATTGTTTATTTTTTCCTTTTTTTTTATTTCGT
The DNA here is from genome assembly GCA_958510825.1 of Brachypterus glaber. NCBI lineage: Eukaryota > Metazoa > Arthropoda > Insecta > Coleoptera > Kateretidae > Brachypterus > Brachypterus glaber. The sequence continues at coordinate 87,281,164 of OY294045.1, read as the reverse complement.
TTTTATCGTATAAAACTGAGATACACATAATGTACCTTGTTTTTACTTAAGCTTAAAAAAATATAAAATAATAATATTAAAATAAAACTTTGATGAGTAGCAGCGAATTTATGATTTACTTTGAAGATTATGTAAGTAAAAGAAAGGTAAATTACGTGTTTTTTATATGTACATAGAATTTTCGGCTGAATTCAAAAATGTAAAAATTTACAGGGACGTCCATTGGACGACCGGTGCTATATGGGTACTGATCTGGTTGCCCCAAACCAGGTCGTTTTTACACTGTACCAATCTGGTTGAAGAATAAATAAATAAACAAATAGAACAGTTGATTTAATGTCTATTTTTGCTGACGCCAAATCATACTAGTTTACTAGCTGATTTTACTATTTATTTTTTCAGTTCGATTTTTATTTTATTTTAAAACACTTCGTTTTTAATACAGTTAATGGATTTTGAATTCGATACGTACAAAAAAAAAATTCGTCTCCGATTATTCTTTGTTACTTCTTTTGTGCCAGATTTAAGCCGTCGTGAATATTAATAGCAGTAGATTCTAAACCAAATTGCTTTTACTGATATCAGTTTTATCAGTTCAAGTTAAGCTTGTTGGATACTATGTAGTAGAATGTAGTATAAAATCGAGTTTTGATAAATCTTCTCAACCTGCAATATGGTTTTAAAGGTATTGTATCATACTGCCCGACCAAAGCTGTTTTTTCGGCAAAACCCGAAAATAAAGGTTGAGTTTTGACCGAAATCGAAACTTTTTAAAATAGTAACATAAATTCAGTTTTCATATATTTTACATATTTAAATAATTTTGTATACCGGGTGTGTTTTATTTATGTCCACCCCAAATTAAGATTAATCTTCATTCGATAATAACGAAACTTTGGTGATTTATATAATTTTACATTGGCTCTAAAATGGCGGATTTAATTTTTTTGTTTCGCTTCTGGTATTGCCAGAAATGGCATAAATATGTTTTTTGGTAATGGAATACCCTGTAATTTATTACATTTTTGAATTCAGCAGAAAATTGTATGCATAAAAAACTGATTGTTTTTTTACTTTTTTTTGTGTAGTAGAATGTAGTATAAAATCGAGTTTTGATAAATCTTCTCAACCTGCGATATGGTATTGTATCATATCGCCCGACCAAAGCTGTTTTTTCGGCAAAAAAACCCGAAAATAAAGGTTGAGTTTTGGCCGAAATCGAAACTTTTTAAAATAGTAACATAAATTCAGTTTCAAATATTTTACATATTTATGCCTAGCGATACTAAATAATTTTGTATACCCGATGTGTTTTATTTGTGTCCACCCCCAAATCTCCTTTTAATAAAATGGCGGATTTAATTTTTTTGTTTCGCTTCTAGTATCGCCAGAATTGGTATAAATATGTTTTTTGTTAATGGAACACCCTGTAATTTTTTACATTTTTAAATTCTATGTATAAAAAACTGATTGTTTATTTTTTAGTTTTTTTGATTTCGTTTTTATCGTATAAAAATGAGATACACATAATGTACCTTGTTTTTACTTAAGCTTAAAAAAATATAAAATAATAATATTAAAATAAAACTTTGATGAGTAGCAGCGAATTTATGATTTACTTTGAAGATTATGTAAGTAAAAGAAAGGTAAATTACGTGTTTTTGATATGTACATAGAATTTTCGGCTGAATTCAAAAATGTAAAAATGTACAGGGACAACCGGTGCTATAAGGGTACTGATCTGGTTGCCCCAAACCAGGTCGTTTTTACACTGTACCAATCTGGTTGAAGAATAAATAAATAAACAAATAGAACAGTTGATTTAATGTCTATTTTTGCTGACGCCAAATCATACTAGTTTACTAGCTGATTTTACTATTTATTTTTTCAGTTCGATTTTTATTTTATTTTAAAACACTTCGTTTTTAATACAGTTAATGGATTTTGAATTCGACACGTACAAAAAAAAAATTCGTCTCCGATTATTCTTTGTTACTTCTTTTGTGCCAGATTTAAGCCGTCGTGAATATTTATAGCAGTAGATTCTAAACCAAATTGCTTTTACTGATATCAGTTTTATCAGTTCAAGTTAAGCTTGTGGGATACTATGTAGTAGAATGTAGCATAAAATCGAGTTTTGATAAATCTTCTCAACCTGCAATATGGTTTTAAAGGTATTGTATCATACTGCCCGACCAAAGCTGTTTTTTCGGCAAAACCCGAAAATAAAGGTTGAGTTTTGACCGAAATCGAAACTTTTTAAAATAGTAACATAAATTCAGTTTTCATATATTTTACATATTTAAATAATTTTGTATACCGGGTGTGTTTTATTTATGTCCACCCCAAATTAAGATTAATCTTCATTCGATAAAAACGAAACTTTGGTGATTTATATAATTTTACATTGGCTCTAAAATGGCGGATTTAATTTTTTTGTTTCGCTTCTAGTATCGCCAGAAGTGGTATAAATATGTTTTTTGTTAATGGAACACCCTGTAATTTTTTACATTTTTAAATTCTATGTATAAAAAACTGATTGTTTATTTTTTACTTTTTTTGATTTCGTTTTTATCGTATAAAACTGAGATACACATAATGTACCTTGTTTTTACTTAAGCTTAAAAAAATATAAAATAATAATATTAAAATAAAACTTTGATGAGTAGCAGCGAATTTATGATTTACTTTGAAGATTATGTAAGTAAAAGAAAGGTAAATTACGTGTTTTTTATATGTACATAGAATTTTCGGCTGAATTCAAAAATGTAAAACTTTACAGGGACGTCCATCGGACGACCGGTGCTATATGGGTACTGATCTGGTTGCCCCAAACCAGGTCGTTTTTACACTGTACCAATCTGGTTGAAGAATAAATAAATAAACAAATAGAACAGTTGATTTAATGTCTATTTTTGCTGACGCCAAATCATACTAGTTTACTAGCTGATTTTACTATTTATTTTTTCACTTCGATTTGAGACTTATTATTATAGAAATTAAGGATATAGTCAACAGAACATTAATATTTTATTGTTTTATACGTATTTCGAGACTTTTAAATTAGTCCCATCTTCAGAAACTCTTAAACTGTAAAATAAATTAAATTATAGCTAGCTAAGTACTAAAACTGCAAAAAAAAAAAAAAAAATAAAACACTTACCAAAATAGGTCAAATACGACATAAGTTACAACACAAAGTTGGTACAACATTCATTTTAACGATTTAAAAAAAAAAAAATACACGTAGTCATCGGGATTCGTTTAAACGAATTAAAATTGTTAAAAATATAATATAATAAATTAAATACGACATTACGTCGCTGACATATTTCTTCTTCTTCTTACACTATGGACTTTACATAAGGAAAATTAGCCAGTTTTATTTACTCGCTAAGGGTAAGTAATATAAATGGATATTTAATCGATTAAATGATTGCACAAAAGGCTCTTAAAAATATCTAATTTGGGAAAAAAAAAATAGGTAAACTTTTGAAGAAGTCAAATATTAAGCCTATATTTCGGTCCAACCAAAAATTAGGTCAATGTTTGACTTCAACAAAAGACAAAATACCCCTGAGTTCAGAAGGCGTATATAAAATACCCTGCTCCTGTGGTACGGTTTACATAGGTGAAACTAAGAGAAAAATTTCTACAAGACTTCAAGAGCATGAGCGCAATATAAGAAAGAAACAAATTTCCTTATCGGCAGTAGCCGAACATGTACATGAAACAGGTCATAAAATCAATTTGTCTGAAACAAAACAAATATTAACAGAAAACAGAAAAATGCCAAGGAAGATACGGGAATCGATAGAAATCATCAAGCATCCTAACAATATCAATCGGGACACTGGTTACCACTTACCTGCAATATGGAAGTCTTTGATAGGAAAAACCTCGTCACGGGTGAATAACCACAACTCGTCATAAATAGTGTCACAAGTTGATTCGAAACTTAGTTTCAGATTAATCCCTGAAGATGTCTCTAGTAGTAAGAGACGAAACGTCGGAAAATGAAAATCCATTAACACGGTCTAAACCCGAAAGTGAAAGTTCTTTATATCTTAATGGTCGTGAAAGCTTAAAATCTAAAGTGTACCTATATTACAATGAGATACATTCAGCTAAGTTAACATCATGAAATTAATACGTTTAAAAGTTTTAATCTGCATTTACTGTAATTACATAAAGTGTATCATCATAGTTTCTCGCATAGCTTAATGTTTCGCATTTTGCCTCTGAAATTATTTCGTAATTTGTGTAACATTAAAACTTGTTAATTACAAACATACCTAGTAATTTAACAGAAGGAATTTTTTAGCCAACTGGAGTTAATGACAGAGCTAATATTTCAATAAAATTGGCCATTAAACTTGTAATAGTATAGGGCAAAGGGGGGGAATTGGGGCCTCTAGGGTAATGACAGTAGTAGGGCAAGCGGGGGATAAACCCACTGTGGTAACCGGAGGAATTCTTCAGCTGAAGACATCAGCGAGTCCTGAAAAAATCCTGATAAAAAAAATTAAATTTTTTTTTTTTTTCAGGATTTTTTTTGTTCTTCGGCTGACGACAATGACCAGAGTGTGTCGCCACCTAGCGGTGTAAATGAGTCCAAGGATCAGGACTGCCTAGCCAGACAATTTAAATTAGCCAGACTTTTTAAATTACGAGACCTAAAATTTTTATTAAAAATATTTATTTATATTTTATACTAAAAACATTCTTAAATAATGTGTACAATATTTGACAGAGGATTATATTTAACAAGTTTATCATGCAGGATCAAACAATAGGCATTACTTTTCGATGGAATAGTTTTATTTGTTTCAAACTCAATTCTCAAATATACTGCACCGGTTTTTAAAGATTCATTTTGCCTGCTGCAGTCAATTACGTACAGAGGAGCTTTTTCAAAGAACTCTTTTGGTGAGAGACACGGGTCACAATTATTCTTATAATAGTATGATTCCTGGAATTGTGCATACATTTCATATAATACCGACCACTGTTTTTCAGAACAATTAATATTTAAATTGTCATATGGATACATTTCAGAGTTCAAATAAGGTTTTATATTTGTTAAATTACAATGCTCAAAGTGACTCATGTCTGCTAGCATATTGTCTTTTTGAGCGGTTTGAAAGCCTACAATAACATAACGTGGTTTTTCAAGTTGACTTGCAGTTTTTACAGGCCATGTATGTCTTGTTGTTTCTGGTAGTAAGGGATATTCATGAAGTTCCCAGCTCCTTAATGCAATGTACAAATCAACTCCTTTTTCCATCGTATATCTCAGTTGTATATTCATTTTTAAATTTAAATACTAGATGCCCCATGTACTAGTGAGTAGTCCATAGTGTACCTAGAATGGGATCGATGCCCAATCGCTAAACTAGAAAGTTATTAGAGAAAATTGCTATTTTCTAGTTTCAAATGCATGTAAATAAATTGAGCCTAATTAGTTAAATTTGTGGTATATGTAGTATTAGTATCTAGTGTACTTTAGGACTTTGTAATAGATTGATACTTAAATTCAGTTAATTTTGAGTTTTGTGTAAACATTTGTAAACGCACGTTTTGGTGTTATAACGGCCATTTGTTTTGGGGTAATGCCGGCCGGTTTTACTTACGCCAGATATAATAAGTCAAATTTAAGTTTTTATATTTGAGATACCCCGAATTTCACAGAAAAAAAGGTTATCTTGGCAGAAGATAATAAATTATCTTGCATTTATATTATCTTAAATCGAGGTAATAATCTTCTTTTAAGATAATGTTTCCTCGGTTTAAGATTATCTGCGACTTTGGTTTCCTTTAATTATTCTCTTGGTAGAAAAATCCTTGTGTTAAGGATTTTTTCCTTAAATGCATGACATTTAAAATAGTAACAGAGAATCAAGAGTTATTATCTTGACTCAAATCCCCTGTTGTCTTACGGTAAAGAGTTTGCCGGCCTCACCCCAGACAATTTGCGCAGTAGTTCAAGATATGCGCGGGAGAGAAGTTAGGTTTGTTTTTTTGCCGTCAGTTGCCTTTAAAGGTGTATCATTGTTTTAATCTGCTTTAAAATGGACGAATTTGTATCAGTTACCCTCAAACGATGGGGATTTTCAAATTTACTTAAAAAATTCACGAGTAAGTAGCTTTAAATAATTTATAACTATAAGAGCCATTTTGCAATGGCGTTGCAACAAGTTTTTCTTCAACAACAAGTGCTTTTTCCTACGACCACCTATGAAACCAAATTTTATACGATTAACAGAGTAAGAAAGTATCATATTTCATAGGCGTACGAAATAATATTAAACATGTGTGGGATTTTTTTTCAAAATATTTACCATTCTATTAAACCTGGAACCTGACTGTGGGGTCTTTATCTTACACCAAGTCTTGGTTTAAGATAATATGATCTTGAATCAAGAGAATCATAATCTTAAATAAAGATTAAAATTATCTTCATTTAAGATTATATTATCTTAAACCAAGACTTAGTGTAAGATAATATGATCTTGTATAAAGATAATATGACCTTAAATCAATATAATTACATACTTGGTTTAAGATAATATGATCTTAAATAAATGGTTTAAGTGGCTTTGATTTAAGAAAATGTCCTTAAATCTAGGACCTCAAATGCCAAGATCACGGCGGACTTGATCCAAGACAGTCATGGCGTTGAACATATCGAAAGCCATGGCGGCCTTGGTTCAAGATCGTTTTGCTTTGATTCAAGATATTCTTTTTTTCTGTGTTATAAAACAATGAGTGAAAAACTCCGAAGACTTTTAGGATGAAAGTGATGATAAAAATTACAACTCACGAACTATGTCTAATGTGTGGGGAGTTTGGTAAAAACCGTGAGCTATGGATATGATGCTTAAATTGAATATAAACTTTGAAGGAAAAATCTTTGTTTTTGATTTTTGTATATATATAATTTTTTTGAATAGGGGTAATTCTGGCCTATGCCGTAATTACCCCCAGTCTGCAAGTAATGTCGGCCTTTGCAATCTTTTTTTTTAATTGTAAAGAAATTGTATTTCAATTTAAATATTTACCGTTATACCGTTTTACAGTATATTTTTAAGTTACACTTAGCTCATTTCCATAAAAAAAAAAAAACATTAATAAAGCTAAAGCTACAAAGAGTCTTGGGCGGCTGCCATTCCCACCCTTTCCCCTATAACGTAATGAGCGTTGTAAAAATCAAGTTACACTAGGGAAGAAAAAGTTGCACAGAAACCACACACCCGCATGTATCTTATTTTACAGGGGCGTATTTGCCGGCAATTAGACCTCTGTAAAAGGCAGGCATTTCATCTCATACAGTGTGTGGGAAGTAACTTTTTTACAACAAAAATACACATCCGATGTTTCATAATTTTTTAATAGGTTTGGTCTTATAATTCATTTTAAGACCAAAAGCAAAATAAACGTTTGTTGTTTTTTTTTTTTAAGTCCATAAAATCACGCGATTTTATTACTTTTTCTTCTTCTACACTAATATGTTTGAAATATAAAGTTATTAAAAAGTTTTTAATTAAATATTTCGAGAGTTTTAACCTATACGGAGAGAATCAGCTCCTGCTCCCTGATAACACACTTCATCCTAAGAAGGTTTTTTAATCGTTCCCTTGAAAAGGTTCTTAGCATAATGCTGTAAACATGATAAGCATGTTCTTAAAAGGTGCACTGCTGTAGTAGCATAAGTGCTTCTACTCTAAACATTCTTAGCACGATTAGAGTATTTTGCTAAGGATATTCCCAAAACATATTCTTAAAATATTCTAATGGGAATATTTTGAGAATAATGCTATAGTGCACATGCTAAGCATGATTAGAGTATTTTGCTAAGAATATTCCCAAATACATATTCTTAAAATATTCTAATGGGAATGTTTTTAGAACAGTAATATGGCGTCTATATTATTTTAATTTTGTTAGGTTAGAATTACAAATATTCTTAAAATTACTGTTAATAACATAAGTTTTACCCTTAAGTAGTAGAAATGGATGTATTTTTAGACATAAAGTGATTTTATATAGTTTTAGACAAAAAATTAAAATTATTATTTTTTGAAATGATAATTATTTGCAATTTTTTTTCTCTAAACATTGGATTTTTGTGCGGCGCATGATTTTTATGGCTGGTAGAAAGTTTGCTTTCACAGTAAAACTGCATATCGTATATGAGTCTTACCTGATCGATGCTATATCTAAAGATTTTTATATGCTTTAATTATTAGGTTTATCACAAAGACGTAAAAAATTTCGCCATGTCCAAATTTATGATATCCATAAAAAGGATCGAATATCATAAAATATATTTGAAAGAAAGAGAAAAACTAGATTAATGTAGAAATCTGAAATGCCTACCTACTTTGTTTGCGCATGCCCAATATTCAATATTATTACTTAAATGCATCAAATAAGAATATTTTAAGAAGCATGCTAAGAGTATTCCTAAAAGTAAATTTACCTACTTCTAAGAACATTCTTAACATGCTTCTTAAAACATTCTTATTTGATACAGCGGCTTACAAGAAGCTTCTTAGGAACTTCCAGCATGACTAAAACGGTATCCTTTGCATTTCTTTAATCGTTCTTAGAATATCCTGAGCAAAATAGATATGCTTCTAAGAAGCATGCTGTCCTTCCGGCTATTTATTTTAAGAATCTTCTTAGAAGGCTTTTGTGCTATCAGGGCTCTAGTTACTAACTGTTGTGCTAAACATTAATTGACATTTAATAAAAAATGTATGGTAGTTTGAACTTTTTGTTTAGTTTCGTTTACCAATGATTTGGTACTGATTCTTCTTGATAATTTAATAATAGGAAATAAAATATTTAGCATTAAATGCAACAAATTTTTTGTTGCATTTAATTTTAACAACAAAACGTCACTAATATATTTTTTCTATTCTGCGCCTCTAAAGTATAAGCTCATAATCACACGCATTTTGCGTGTTCTTATAGGCCCATAAGAGGTCTCTACTTTTTTTTCTGTTGGGTTGGCAACATACGTTTTGACGTTTTGCGTGCAAATGTCAATGTCGATTTAAAGTTTAATTTTTTACAAAATTTTGTGTTTGGGTTATTTTTTACCGTGTTAAAATTGTGGACTGGTTAATTGCAGTGAAAAAAGAAGAGATGACTGTAAAATATATCAAAATATCATTTTTTCTTAGAATTTTAAACATAATGTAATGCCAACCCAAAACAAAAATCCCTAAATCAGTCATCAATTTAAATGTAAGTTTTTTAAATTTTAGAGCAAAATAGAAAAAATTGTATAAAGCACTCGTTTCATAACACGTTTTTAGAGCACTAGTAATAGAAACTTATGTTATGAAACTAGTACTTTAATATACTATATCATCATCATCCATTTTAATGTGAATCCGAAACATTTTTTGGTGTTTTATAATAGAATAGTTGTTAAGGTTTATGGTAAATTACCGTAAACCTGTTTTAATTTATTTAATAAAATATAATATTCACCAATGAATCGTTTAATATTTACCACAACAACTGGTAATAAAATTTAGAGAACGCATTCACCAGGCTACTGTATCTCACCAGCAATGACATCTACTTTTTTAACAACCAAATTTTAGTCAGCCTTAGCGGGTACTGTGGTCAGCATGCTAATTTAGTGCACATCACCGGATTAGTAAATGGGGCTCTCTATTCCTACCATTAGGAATACACTATGGTGTCTACAGCTTTCCCCTTTAACCCTTACCCCCAACTAATGATAATTTTTCGATTTAATTGTGTTTTTTTTATATTTGCTATGCCTAAAAAGAAGAAAAAAAGAATAAAAAATAAACCATTTTTTTTTTTAGTTTTTGCTCCAGTTTTTGTTTCCTTAGAGTTTCAGGAGAGCTTTATTACACTGAATTAAATTTTTATATTTGTTTGCATACATATAAAGTCTATAAAAGTATTTTGGATTAATATTGCCTTAAAGAAAAAATAAAGAAGTAAAGTCACAATTGTGACACCCTGGAGGGTAAGAGTTAACTCTATGGGTTTGTTTTGGTTCTCGAAAATCGCAGATCGAAACCGGTGTTTTCGCTAAGGTTTCTTTTTGTTGATTTTTTTTAATGTTTGGTTTGGTTATCGAAACTCGCAGATCGGAAATAAATAATTTCCTAAATTAGCAATTATTTTTGTCATATTTAATATTAAAATTATAATGTTTATGAATATTATTAAATTCAGTAATTTTTAACTGATTCTTGGTGATCTATTTACCACAACAACGTGACGCCATGACAAAGATTTTTTAGGTTAAAACTGCCAAACACGGTCGTCATTACGTAAGAAAGATTTCGTTAAATATTTAATTATAAATAGTAGATGTTAACACTATATTTACCAGAAAATTATACTAGTGTCCTTCGATTATACAATTAATAAACAAATATCGGGACTAGGACTTTAAATAAAAAGTTTTATGCACTAGCGACGTTTCGTCTTTAATCAAGACTTTATCAAGCTAAAAGAGAGAAAAAGACCTTATGTAATAACACAAAAAAAATATATAACTTAAAAAAAATTATTTAAAGTCTACTTTTTAATCTTATGCCTGGAAAATACGAAAAACATTTATTAACTAGGCATAAGATTAAAAAGTAGACTTTTTTATTTTTTTTTAAGTTATATATTTTTTTTGATTTATTACATAAGGTCTTTTTCTCTCTTTTAGCTTGATAAAGTCTTGATTAAAGACGAAACGCCGCTAGTGCATAAAACTTACTGTTTTTATTTAAAGTCCTAGTCCCGATATTTGTTTATTAATACTATATTTACCAGCCTTTTGGATAAATAGTATTGGTAGATCCTACCAAAATTACTTGTGGTTTTGTATATATTTACGCAAGAACATTTGGTTATACTTACTGTTATATTGGTAGATTTTACGAATCGTTCTCTTCGTGTAAAATAAAATGAAGAAAATCTTAAATTACCGCGGAGACCTTAACTAAACAGATTTCGGGAGAACAGAGCCTTGCATAAGAGCTGCTTAAAAACGCGGGGTGCCATATATTTATGTTTGGGATATTTTGTTACGCATCTCCAGATTATTGTATGTATGTATTATACATTCGGTGTATCTAAGTGAATTTAAACGACTGAATTTAATTGAGTTTTTTTATAGGCCTGAAATTTCAGTTCTGATTATAATATAATAGCTGGTGTAATAGTTCTATCGGTTCAAAATTTAATTTAATATTCCAGTATCCATAAAATTTGGCAAACTTAATTTTAATAAAGCCGGTTTAAATTTTTAACAAAACAAATATATACATAAACTTTAAAATCTTATTAGAGTTCAGCAGATTAATTTTCAAATAAAACAAAAAGTTAAATATGAATTTTCCGATGTCAGACACAGATACTTTTGTTTAACAAACGCTTTAGGCTATGAAGTTAATTTAATATTATTAAAAAAAAATCCGGGAATATATGATTTGCTTCGCATTCCGTAGCATACTCTTTACAGTAATTAGGTATGTAGGGGAAAGTAGGGTAACGGTGCGCACCTAAGCGAAATTTAATACGATTGGCACCTGAATATTTAAAAAAATTTATAAGTGGCAAAAGAAGCCTTACTTATTAGCTATCATTGCGTATCATCAAAACTTTTTAGCTTTTACCACAATCACAATAAAAATGTAAAACTACAAAAGTGCGTTTGCGTACCATTCCCCACCCCAAGGGGCAATGGTGCGCACCTGTTGTGGAATTATGCACAAAAGATAAAAACAGAAATTAATGCAAAATAATTTATTAAACACAAGATATGTATACAGGTTTTCAAAAACTTAATTAAAAAAAAAAAGTTTTAGAATTTTTTATCGTTTAAAGAAAGTTTCCAAAACCCTTCTTTTCAAAATCTATTTTTTGAACATTTGTATGCTTATTTTATTCTCTGCTTTTTAATCATACATAACATGTAATTATTCGGAAGGTTTTAACTTTAAAAACTTGTTTTTTTATTTAATTTTATTACTATTTAATTGAATGAGGGGAATGCGCATCATTACCCCATCATGAACTTAAAAATAAATCACTTTACATAACAAAAACTATTTAAATACATTTAACAAAATTACATGGATAACTGCAAATGATCATATCCTTCAAGGATACATTTATTTTAGAATAATCGGTCAAGAATTATGAACTTACCTTCCTTTTTCAAGCACGTGCAAAATAATAACAACAAACATCAATTCACACATATTTAAATATTGTGAAAAACTTTCATTTGTCAGTCGCCGTTTTTGGTGCTAGCGAATTGTTACACGTAATATGAATTTTCGGTGGTGCGCACGGTTACCCATTGCGCACCGTTACTAGGGTAACGGTGCGCAATGGGTTTGGACTTTTTCCCCTATATCGACAAATTGGGTTTTTATCGATATGCATGCCTCAATACTTCCCAAATTATGATTTATTTGAGCTTTTTCTCGCACTTTATTTTTTATACTGTATAAGTAGCGCTTCTATAACTTGTTTGTTTATACAGGGTTATTCAGAAATAGTCATTAATTTTAAAGGGTAATTCTACAAAGGAAAATATGAAAAAACGTTCCTATAAACATATGTCTAAAAATGCATCGTAAGGGAGCCTTTGGTTAAAAATTACGGTTTTTATAATAACTCAGGAACACTTTCAGATATAGCAACGAGGCTTTGCATGTAAACTAATCTTAATAAGGCCCATCTTCTTATGTTATTTTCAAGTACTTATTTTAGGGGTGTCCAAAATGGGGGCCTTATCAGGTTTTTGTCTCAAACTTTTTTGTGATTTTTTTTTGGAATATGATTTCTCAGGTCAAAATACATAAAAAAGGTACTTGTTGTAATACTGTTGGATTAACCGTTTCCGAGAAAAAATAATTTGAAGGTGAAATTTTATGGTTTGAAAGCGAAAAATTAAATAATAAAATGTCAAAAATATATTCTTCCTGTTCCTTAAAATTTACGTCTAACCATACGTTTTACTGGATACTACGTGCTTGAGACATACAAGTTGTTTTCAACTTGCTACCATGTAGAGTCTCCAGGATTAGGAGAATAAATGAGTAGTTGTCTACATCTAGCAATAGATGGCGCGCAAGAGTACATCAATCTCATGACATTATTTAATTCGTGAATAAAGTCGAAGAATATTTTGACTCCAAGGGCCAGTAGCCCGAAACTGTCAGTCTACCATTATCACTATATACGATGATAGAAAATAGATTGATGGAATATTTAAATAATATTTTTATAATTTTGTTTAAAACTGAGAATGTCTGTTTCTTGATGTATTTACAATTAGCCCCCCAAATGCTTAGATAGACCTATCCAATACCTGTTTACTTCTAGTAGCGCCTATGTATCAACGTCACATACCCTGTCTTGATTCTGTTCGTGAAAACGCGAGTTACGCAAATGCTTCTAATATTTATGACTGCTACACACATGTCTAACATAAGCTTAATTAAAGGATATAATAAATAAAAGCATTAAGCTCTCAAATAAACATGTTTAACTAAGTAAACACAAAATAGCAAATAATGTGAGACTTGTATTACAAGACGACATGCTATGTTACATGCCATGTAAGTGATTAATCGAGCAGAAAATGTCTTACTAGTATATATTTATACCAAGCCGTAAAGATATATTATTCACAGTAAATGGTATAGTATATTTTCCCAAAAAAAAAAAAATTTTAAAAACAAAAAAAAAAATTTTTAAGGTGTTTGTTTTGAAAAACGAAAAATAAAAAAATATATATTTTTCAAAAAAAAAAGAATTGAAAAAACTTTTTCCATTTCAATTTTTTAAAAATTTTCGAAAACTTTTGCTTAAATTTTGCGAAAATCGAAAAAAAATTGAAAGCTTTCCCATTTTTCACATCACTTTTAGCAACCTTAAAAATATACCAATTATCACGGAAACTACCCCCCGCCCCTCAGAAGATAGATTTAGAGTTTTTTTTATTATCAGGTTCACTTTCAGCAACCTCAAAAACCCCAATATACCAGTTTTCACAAAAAATACCCCCCACCCCTCAAGGGGTAAAATTAGAAAAAATTTATTATTAGATTCATATTCGTCGACCCCAAAAACCCCTATATACCAATTTTGAAGAAAATATGGAAAATATTTAAAAATATTTACCCCCTCACCCCCTCGGGGATGGAAACCTCAAAAACCCCAATATACCAATTTTCACAAAAACTCCCCCCCCCCACCCCTCAGGGCGTGAAATTAGAAAAAAATTTATTATCAGATTCAATTTTAGTAACCTCAAAAATTTTCAAATTTTTCTAAAAATATGTAGCCGAGCTAGAACTTTTGGTAACATGCCAAATTTCAAGTCTCTAGCTTAAAGCGTTCTTAAGTTATCGTGCACACAAAATTTCCCGGACAGACCGATCGACCGATCAACTGAAAATTGATTTATATCGACATAAAACGTCATAAAACAAAAAAATACACAAAAAAAAATTGAAAATTTTTTCACGAATGCAAGGCTTTCCGAATTTTTAAACATTTTCAAAATGGGAAAGCAAAATACACTATATTAATCGTTATAACCAGCTTTATGTATGTACCTAGAACATAGTAATTATTCTTCATTGCCGACAAAAACAAAAATCTTTAACGATGTACCTAAATCGTTAAATATTTTTACAAGCTACATTAAAGTAGGTACTCAAGAGCTACTTAATTATTCATACTCGATCGATTTTACATTTTATGTATAATAATACTCGTTTTTGAGGCCAGTTCCCAGAACTATCAAGTTGCGGTATAGGTTTTTAATATAATAAGGGAAATAACGGTAAAAAATAGATTATTAAGACCAGTATCCGGCGTACTAGTTATAGTACAGTCTTCAAGTTAATAAAAGAGACTTTACCTAGAAATAATTCAGGGAGTTTAGATTTTTGGTTTATTGGGTAGGGTTTAAGGCCGCAAATAAACAATTTTGCGCCATTGAACTCGATTTGGAACTGTCATTTTTTTAACGTATTTTTCACAAAAAACGGACTTTTTAAAATATCTCAAGATCGGTGCATCCTAGGACAAAAAAACGTTTGATATGAACATAAAGAGGACCAAATCTCCAACATTTTATGTGTAATGTATTTTTTTGTACGACTTATAGATAATTCACGGCACCGCCTTAAACGTTACACTGTAGGGTTTTAGATTTTTCTTTATAACTTGGTTAGAAAGGTATTTTTTATGCTTAATACAATGGTGGTTCAATCGAAAATCGGTTTACTCGAGATAATGGGGCACAAATGTGTGAATTATTTTAAAAAATATTAATTTTACGTAAATTGAAAAGAAAGTGCCAGATAGTTTTTTTTTAATTTTCACCCAAAATGTTTTAAGGGGCATGCCCAACCGACGAGAAAGAACAATGATGGTTTATCGAAATAAAAAATTAAAAATCTAAAAACGTATTGTGTAACGTTTAACAGATATTTTAAAAATCCGTTTTTTGTGAAAAACATGTTAAAAAAATAACAGTTCCAAATCGAGTTCAACGTCGCAAAATTGTTTTTTTATTTGCGGCCATTAACCCTACCAAATAAACCTAAAATCAAAACTCCCTGAATTATTTCCAGGTAAAGGCTCTGTTATCGACCTGAAGACTGGACTACAACTGGAAATATGTCGGGTACTGCTTATGACCATAAAGCAATAAGATAGTCTTTGCTTATGGCCTATGACCTATGAAAACGACAAAGTTCACATGATTTAGAGAGTAAGAAATTGTTATGTAAATAATATAATTCATGTATGGAAAAGCAAAGCTACCATGATTTTTTTTTTAATTATTTACCATTTTATTAGACTTTTTCTATTAAATTTTTATGTATATGGATATATTCAGTTTTTCACTTTTTTATTAGTAACGATATATCGTTACTAATAAAATACCGATAGTTCTAAGTTATAAATCGTTTTAATTTTGATGATATTACAATACTTTAAATCACACCGGAATCCTAGCAAAAGCCGAAAATCCCCAGCGCATCCATATCGCCCTCCGGCGCCAAACGGATGCCCCAATCAAATGGAAAATCAAAGTAAACGCCAACAAAACACAAGGCATTCTAATCTCTAGGATTAGAACAGGCTCACCTCAACCCATTCAGATAAATGTCCAAGCCATTAACTGGGAATACCATGCCAAATACCTTGGCATTACAATATCCAAAAAACTTTACGTGGGAGCAACTCGTCAAAAACACCCTCCAAATAGCCAAGTGCCGCCTCTCCAAACTCTACCCCCTAATAGGTGGAAAGAGCCCCCTATCCATCAAAAACAAACTTCTTCTCTACAACCAAACCCTAAAGCCGGTACTCAACTACGGAGCCCCAGGCCTTCCAAAACAAGGCACTCAGAATATGCCTCGATGCCCCCTGGTTCATGAGGAACAACCAAATATACAGAGATCTCGACATGCCCCTTCTAAAAACGGAAATCATCCGATACAGCACGTCTTTTATAGAATTTAGATCACCCAAACCCCCTCATTTCAAACTTTCTAGATTATGTTCACGAAATCCACTACAGCCACAAAAAGATCAAAAATGTCCTCAACCAGTAATGGTACCCACCAATTCAGGACAGATGCATTCCCAGCATCAATGAGTTAGTCTCACTCCTTCCACACCTCCCTCCCCTCTCTATTCCATCCCTCCTCATCACCCTCCCACCTCTTTTAAAGAAAATTTTTGAAAGATCCAAACCAAACATCGAAAAAATTTTGAAAAAAAGATGTACAAAAAAAAATTAAAAAAAAATCATTTTTTTTCTGCGAAAAACAAAAAAAAAATAATAAATAAAATTGAAAATGAAAGACTTTTTTATTTTTATTTTAAGTTTAACCCTCCACCACTTTTTTTTTTTGGGGATTACTTTCACAACTAGTAAAAAGTTAATCGATTTTTTTAAGCTTTTTTAGATTTTTTTAAAAGTTTAAATCCCCCATAACTTTTTTGTTTTTGGGGGATTACTTTAAAATGTAGAATTGGTCCTTATAATAAAAATAATTTTTCCTGAAAAGGTTATGTTATAATAGGAATTTTCTTTCAGCTTTTTTCGATTTTTTTAAAAGTTTAACCCCCCCCCCCCCCTAAAATTTTTGGGGGGATTTCAAAAACAATAAGGATCTTCCCCTCGTAATACTTAATTTTTCCTAAAATTCTCAAGTCGATCGACATTTAAAAAAAAATTGCTTATTATTGCATAAAACAAATTTGTTTCCAAGAATTTTTTGTCTACGACGATTTTTGAAATTTTTAAAAAATTCTAAACTACCTACAGACCACGTTAATTAAAAACGTAAACCGATTTCTTTGATCGTTGCTTTTAAAAGCGGAGCAATGTCATTGGCTCATATATGAGACACCGGTCTATTTGAAACATTGCCGTGGCTCATATATCAGCCGCTTGGTAGCGAACGTGATAATTTTAATTAACTAATAATTTTAAATAATAATAATTTTATTTACCTTTATTTACAAAAAATAATATTTAGTTACTTTAAATATTTTTATTTTTGTTGGGGTAGTAGGAAAAATAGTGTACATAACTTGTCGGAAAATATCTTTCTTGGAATCACGACATTTTACTTACAGCTATGCCAATATAATTTTTAAAATATATTTTTAACTCATATATATATATATATATATATATATATATATATATATATATATATATATATATATATATATAGTACACTCATTTTGGTGCCTAAGATTTTAGACCTGATTTTGGGTATATTTTGTGAGCTGATACGAGAAAACTAGTCACTTTTTTCATATCAGCTCTTATCTTGATTGCCAATTTCAATACCAAAGTATGCAGAATACAAGCGAATTACCGTGTCATTAATCGGTTTCCGTTGATCTTTCATTCTATACTCACCACATATGTAACAAAACATATCAGGATCGTTAATGCAACATCTCGACTTACTTGCCATACTAAATTTATACGATTATTGTCATAAAAGTCGTTATAATATTGACTGATTTCGAATAAAACCGGAAAAAAGTTAAAATAAGAATCGTAGGTAAACCAGAGCTGTCAGCTGACATCTAGTAGCAGCAATGTAGTTCATACTACCTACCTTACCGACTACAGATGTGAACAGAGCTGCACCAAACCAAAAATTTTTTTTTGTAGGCCAGTATATATATATATATATATATATATTTGAAGTTACTATAAGGTGGTAGAAAAAATATTGTATGCACCACATATGCCAACTGTCATTAGTGTACTCAACTGATTTCTTGCCTCAACTCCATCTCAGAAAAGAAACTTCAGTTTCGAATACTATAGACTTAGTTCGCATACTAAGTGCATAATATACTATTACCATTAATCGGCGTAAACTCAGTTATGACTCATCAACGTTGAAAATAAACACAGAAACATAGGCTTACGGAATAATTTTGCCGAATTATTAGGGAAATTTTTATAAAGGTCACTAAATCGAAACATTTGACGACTAATTTGTTAGACACAACAATATTGAATATACATATTAACTATAAATATGTAAATATATCGGTGTTTTTCAAAGAAAATAAAAATGTAAATATTTAAAACCTCGCGTCAACGATAGAATCGACGCGGCGTCTATGTGAGCACTGGAAATTCGCCGATGAGTGACTATTACAAAAAAGTTAAAAGCAAAATTCCAGTTTCAATTTTTTGCCCTCTAGGTGTAAACCCAGTTTTCACCAATAAAATATTGAGAATGTATTTTTTTAATTTTATATAAATATATAAAAAAAACTCTTGTTCGCAGCATTTTTTATTCAAAATTTGAAATCTGCTGGATACTAGGAACTGGCCTATTCCTAACAATGCTCGCTTTTATGCTTTGATCGGTCACGCTTTTAAACCTTACATACCTCTAGCTCATTTTATTATAATAAATTTAAGCACTACTTATGCCCAATGAATTTCCTTTTACTTTATACGGCACATTTCCATTTTGTATTTCAATAAAAGATTATTATATACTATTATACGGAAAAACAGCATTTTTCCTACGACCCCCTTTGAAAATGACATTTAGCACACTCTTTTGTTCTTTAGAAAACGCCTTATATCACACTAGTTTGATATTTTTATATCACCCTAGTTTGATAATTATGTATGTAGGTTTTCCTAATTTTATATAGATATACGTTGTAAATTCTACGAATTTTACTCATCTCATTTTATATGCCATTTTCCACATTTAATGACAGCCCATTTTGACATCTTCTATGTTTTCAATCCAAATATTTCTGTTTTTCATGTCAAAAATAAAAACTATAACCCAACTATTTTGATCAATATAACTTAAGATGTTTTATTAATGTCTAGATTTTATAAAAATTACTTAATTTATGATTTAGTTACCTTTGGTCTCTTTAAGTCATCTTTGTGCTGTCTGGGTATGTATCCAAGTCTATACTGCGTAACGCACAATCTATTTTCGTCGTTGATATTTTTTATTTACTTTTTTATGACACCTTATCCAATGTATAAACTGAAGGGCCATTATGTACTTAATCGAAACGGGATAATAAACAAACCCGACACTAAGGGGATAAAATTTAGTCATAACAGATAAGTGTTGCCTCTAGGGAAAAGTAATATAAGTTATAGGCGCGTTTAGATAATAAATACGCTCAAGGCGGTGGGACTTTTTTTCTTTGAAAGACTAAATTTACGATAAAGCTTAAAAATAATTTATGATTTTGTCTTCCAAGCGATAGATATAAACCGTTTTTTAGTAACAGACTGTTACTAACCGTCTCTTACACATTAAAAAAAAATTAATACATTCGAATCGTTTCATGTAAGAAGGGTCTGTAATAAGTATTTAAGAAATAACAACTCGTAAAAGTAACCTATAACGAAATAATACCATGTATTCCATGGTACACTAAGTTTTTTTTGACTTTCAAATAACTTTTTTTATAATATTACCTAATAGTATTTATCAATTAACACGAATTCTAGCATTATTAACAAAGATGAGTAACAGATATTAACCTTTTCACTCCGGGACTGGTCCATGTATGGACCAACAAGAAAAGCGAACGTAATAGATGTTCATAAGGTCAACTTAATGCACTAAATTTAGGAAAAGTATTGAAAAAAATCCTGGTTACTTCTTTGACCTTCAAAATTAACTTTGAAGGTCAAACAATGAAAATGCGTATTTGTGATTAAAAATTGGTATACCTACGTTTTATGAGTCGCTGAATACGATAAAATTAGTAAAAAAAATCTAGTGACTTCGTTGACCTTGAACTTTGAAGGTCAAAGTATGAAAATGCGTATTTGCGCTTGAAAACTTGAAAATTGGTGTACCCAGATTGTATCTGCTATAGTAAATAAGAATATTAGTAAATAAGTCTAACTATCTCACCGACTTTGAAGTTTGAAGATCAGTTGATTCCAAAGTGTATGGAGCTAGCTATGCACTAGCTATGCACTTTCACTGACTGAGGGACTGTGAAGTCCCATTGGGCGGTAGAACGCGTTCAATCCAAACTTCTGCACTACGGACTGTCTAGAATACCTTTTTACTATTTTTATCGTATTTATCGGTTCATAAAACATAGGTATACCAATTTTAAAGCTCAAATACCTATTTTCATTATTTGACCTTCAAAGTTCAAGGTCGAATATGAATCTGACATTTTTTTCACTATTTTTATTGTAATCAGCACATCAAAAAACATTGAAAAGCCCTCTTAAACCTTCACTTATAATTTTTTACATTAGCCTTAACTTTCTCTCCGGGAGTGGTCCATATATGGACCAGCACTCCGAGTGGCGACTTGTAATAAGAAGTTCATTCATTTAAGTCATGAAATTCAGCTAAAATGCGAGGTCAATTTTAAAGGAAAAATCCCCGGAGCGAAAAGGTTAAGGAAGTAATTATTATTAAATATTTTATTATAATATCACAACAAAAACTGGTGATAACAAAAAAATGCTTTCCCCCATCCCAGACAGCACAAAGATGACTTAAAGAGATCTTAAAGATGTCGTAGCTCGTCATTTAAGACGCATCTTATTATTTTTTTTTTATTTTTTCTTTTTTTGTAAAAACAAAATTAAATTAAATTTTGTTTTTCAAAAATAGATCTTTAAAAAATGGTAATTTTTTTAATGGTTGATTGTGGTTAATTTATTATTAGCGATGAGTATCGAAGTTAAGACGTCTTGTACCGATACTTAAAAGTCATCTTATAGACATCATAATCAGATATCTTTTAAACATCCCTAAAAAGAAGTCCATAAGATATCCTTTTTATGCCTTTAGGCTTCCAGACATAATTAAGATCTAAAAAAGACGTCTTTAAGATATCATGTGCTGTCTGGGATACCTAATACAAAAAAGATTTTTTTCTTCAAGCATACTAAAATGTTCATATTTTATAACTGAACACACTAGTTAGAAGTGATCTATTTTTTTACAGTAAAAAAATTAGTTCATTGTTGTACGCCGTAAAAAAAAGTTAGTTAGCAAAACCACCACTGGCCGCAGTACTCTTTGACTTTGATGACAGCCATACTTCAAACTTGTTTGTTTATTATGTAAACAGGTGCTTGACTCGAGATTCTGTGCAAAAACCTTGTGTGAAATTGATTAAAAATGAATGAAGAAGAATATATGGTTTATGCACCTACAAATCTATCCGAAATTGCAGATGCTATATTAGACAAGTTACCATCGAAATCGCGAAAAGTGTTCGATTTAGCCTACGAAAAAAATTAAAATGATTTAAGGAAGGTTTAAGATTATTTCGAAAGGGTTTTATTGGCATATTTTAATAAAAAAAACATACTTTATTACTGAATAAATTAAATTCAATAATTAATATTTAAAAAAATATATATTTGATGCTTAAAGAAAAAATAGTATGTTTCACTTTTCTCTTAATAAAGCAATATACTATTTGTTTGAAAAATTAAAAATAAATCTTTTTCTAAACTACCAAAATATTTCTTTTTCTTTTTCAAAGCAGACACATTTTGAGATAGAATTTTTTATTGTTTTTCCTCTCTTTGACCCCACCCCGATTTTTACCAAAAACAATCCCAACCGAATTTTGGATAAGGAACCTATGATGATCATATATGTGCACGGAAAAAAAAATTATAGCTAGGAGCGCTATAACACACATACCAAGCAAATTATAATCGCTTATTATATAAATACAAGGCTTTCTCTTACAATTATGGCAGTCAGTGTAAAAATTTATATGAAATACTTTAATTGTTTAGTGAATAATAAAATATAACAAATAGTATGGCATTTATAGCTTAAATAGATCTAATTATTGTCCGTGCTAATAATTTTTATAATATAATAAAATTTCTGTAAATTTATAATAGTGCCTGTAATAAATATAATCGTGTCTGTAATATATATAATCGTTTCCAATTTATTTTTAACATTTTTAGTTATTGTGTCCCTTATAATCTATAGCTTAAATCACTATAATTTGCCACTGTTACCAAATATCTTATAATGTATAGCGCAGAGCCCACTAATTTCTTTCCGTGTGGCTTGGTTCCAAAACGCTACTATTGACAAATTGACATTGGCCCTTTTAGAACCAATCCACATATATTCTTTCATAAAAATTGTAGGTTGTTCGAAAAAAAGCTTCAGCAGATATACTTAGACTGCTAGAATATAGCAGTGCTAGATACCCATGTCGCATGGCAAAAAACTCTTACTCACATTGCTTTTTTCTGCAGAGTCAGTACCGTAGAGTGAGGTGTATACCCAACGAACTAAAAACTCTTCTCTCTAGAATACGCTTACCGTTGATATTAAGTATCGCCAACATCTCGGTGCATTTGTAAACAAATAGTAGGTATATTCAGGCCTGAACAATAACAATTACCAGTAACTGTTATTGTTGTCTCTGTTAGAACAAAGCTGTGCGAGTAAGACAGACAAATGTATATGTTGGCTACATTTTTTTCAGTTTTTACAAATGAAATGCCTATTCTAGAGGGAAGAGTTATTAGTTCGTTGTGTATACCGCATCTTATAGAATGGGAAACACCCTCACCCTAACCACTTCGAAAAAGTTGAGGTGATTTACTAGGTAATGTGTAATGTGTTCAGTTGTAGTTGGGAAAACTCAGTTGACCTTGTTTTGTTGGGTTTTTGGTTTTGAAAGTTGTCAAAAAAAATTTCCGACGAGTTTTTTTAGTAACTACTTTTTGCCTGGGATAAAAAAAAGTTGGTAATTCTTGTTTATTTATTTATATCGTGTCAGAAGCTTCAATACATTAAGTTTTAAATGAACATATAAACAAATATTAAATTTAATATTTTCACTTAAGTGAAAGATATCTAATTAAAAATTAAAACTAAATAATATTTGCCCAATATCTGGCTAATAACATCTTGTATTAAAAATGGAAAAATTGTGTTTTATCAGTAGTAATATCATAAGTGCATGCTGAATTATAGATAATTTTTTTACTGTATTAAAAAAATATTTTGCTTGGCAACTTTCCTTAGGCAAAATGTTTTTTTATATACAGTAAAAAAAATATGTATAATTCAACATGCACGAATGGTATTTTGAAAGACTATTTTACAAACAAAATAAGGAAGTATATAATTCTACCATGTTTAATGTTTTTTCATATTTAAATTAAAAATTTAAGAACTAAACAACAATATTACTTTACAACTATAAAAATTTAAATCTCAAATTTGCCGCTCTTTTTAAAACCACGATGTTCACTTGTTCGCGAATGTTGCGAAGTCTAAACTTTGGTTGAGGGATATTTTATGCTTGAGATTATTCCAATAAAATAGTTTTTATCATATATTTTAGCATTTAAATAAACATCATTGCTGTTTTTGTTTAAAAAGTTTAGTTTTCAACTGAAAATAAATAAAATAAGGGGTGTTTCCACCCGTAAAAAAACAATTTCCTATCTGTTTCCAATAAAGTTTGGCAACGCTGTACTGGTACCAGCGCAGTCATTTGATGTTTTGATTTCCGTAATTTAAAATAAGTAAATTCTTTACTGCAAATATATTTTTAATAAATAAGTGTTTAAATTAGTTTTTAGTGGCCTGATTTTAACACCAAGATTCAATTAAATAAATTAAAATTTAGTGATTTAACGCTTTTAAAATTAAGAAAAGTGCATAAAATATAATATTTTTTATACCTAGAATGTTTTGGTAATAAAATAAGCATTTATATTGCTTATGAATAAAAATAAATTAACTAAAGGTAAGCTTCACAAATTAAAAAAACATTTTGCAAAAAATATAACATTTATTAAGATGTCAGTAACTGTCAGTTTCTTGTTTCCATAGTAACCAAGTGATAATTGCACTTATGCAAAAATTATCAGATTTATTTTGATCTGATTGGTCAAGAAACTAAAAATGCAAGATTTTGATTGGCCTATATATTGTTTGTGAAATAATTTTATAAATTTCCTTCGCTACGGTTTTGTCTATAGTGCATTGCCTGCCCATACGAGAAGATATCAGAGATATTTCCATGATTTAGTAGTTAATCGCCATTTCAATTTAATAATGTCTCGTGGTTTTCATATTGAGATCACGTAGTCTAAATGATGCTCTGAAGCGTTCTTAACGCGATGGCAAGCGTCGGTTTTTCTGGTAAAAATTAGATTCGACCCCACGAACAACTAGGGAATTTTAATTTTTGCGCTTATTCAGAAAGCGGTGTAAGTTGGTAAATTAATTAAGCATTTCCAAACGCCGCATTCGCGATTTTCCGGTCTGGTTTGTCCTGCATAATGAATAGTACGGTGTCCGGGAAGCAAGATTTAGTTTGACTTTCGAATAACACATTGCATTGTTACATGCACAAAAATTCAATGATTCTTTCATCAATGTTGTTGATGATATTGTCAAGAAACTGTCAAAATCTCAAAAATCGTACAGGGAATACTTACCTGGAAACTTGGGTTCTCCAGATTTTAGGTATTTTAACTTTTCCCTGCCTTCTGATTTTCGAATCGATATGTGCTATCAGACATAGACTGTCAAACTATGACACTTACGACACTGAAAGTCCGAATATACGAAACCGTGATAAACTAATGCTTCCATTTTTGTGGTTGGAATCAAGTAGAAATTGTTTCAACTATTATGGACCTACTTTTTATAATTTGCTTCCGAAAGAAACAGTTAAACTTACAAACTCGCCCTCTAAAAACAGAATAAAATATTATTTAATTTCGCATGCTTTTTACTCAGTTGAAGAGTTTAAAATGACATTAAATAGAGTATCAATTAACAATTTCTAGTCTTATGTTTGTTTATAACAATTTTAATATGTTAGTTTATACATGTATATGTAATGTTATATTTTATGTAAATATGTGATGTTATATTTTATCACCTATATTTTAATTTTTATTAATTTAAGTAATTTTCAATATTTTGACGATGTTATACTTTTGTAAAAGTTCTGGCAAATAATAAATGGTTGATTGATTGATTGACATGGTGCTTGGGTATCACTTTTAACAAATTTAAAAAAAAATCTATGGGGCCGATCGTTTTTTATTTACGAAAAAAACCCGCATAGGGTCGGGTGCTTCTTAAAATTCGAAAATTTGAAACGTAAACGGGCAACCCAAGCACCATGTAACAATGCTATAAAATAAAATTTGGGTTATTCGAAAGTCAAACTAAATCTTCCTTCCCGGGCACCGTGAATAGCAAGTTATCGAATTAAATGTAAAATACATAATACATTTAGGTTTTTATATTGATTTGTACCATCTAGTTATACATACGTGTGACCACATTAACCGGGCATAATTGACCGCACTAACAAAAACGGCACATTCTTCGTCTTTTATTAAACGAAGGAAATTTTTTGACTTGTATACCGTATATAATATAAACAATATTTTTTTGTATTTAGGTATAGTTGTATTAAAAACGAATAAGCATCTGCTGAGCGCTTTCGGAATTTTATTCCATCATCAGGGCTGGCATTGTCAATGCCTTACAGGATGCAGCAAGGGAAGTATGGTTATGCAAAAATTATCAGATTAATTTTGATCTGATTGGTCAAGAAAGTAAAAATGCAAGGTTTTGATTGGCTTATATATTGTTTGTGAAAAAGTCCTTAATATTACACTAATTTTACCCGCAATTTTAACAGTGTGATGCTAATATTAAGCCATATAAATTGCTTATAGCAGAGGTATTAATACTGTCAAACTCCTCGGTGCTGTCTTAAGTTACGACAGCATTGTGTTCAATTTGTAACATGAAACACTAAAACTTTTCTCGACTTTCTCTATATATTATATAATTAATTCAATTGCTTTTAGTATTATACCCCTAAGTTTTTATTTAGTCAGCAATAACCATATAGCACACTGAAAAAAATTACGTTCTTGGTTCAAAGTGGTCAACACTCTTGGCAGTTATTCTTTTAGCTTAAAAGATGTGTATCTTCAAACAAATGTATTTATCTTGTACAAAGAAAAGTGTCGCTTTTGAAATATTTTTAAAATTCTCTTGAACCTGGCGCATTTGAGGCAAAAACCATTTATCTTGTTTTAAGATTATTAAAAATTAAATAATTTTAAATACTTTGGCCAAAGAATTTTTCTTTTGAGAAAAGACCACTTGCATTCCACACAATATCAAAGAGTTTTAAGTTAAAGAATCAGAAAGATCTTGGCAGTGAATTATATTTTCATGTTAAGAGAATGCGCTTTTGGACGTATTCAAGAGTGCGAAGCATTTGGCTTAATTTCATATGCCATTACCGCAAAGGATCCTTTTTTTCAGTGCACACAATATCCCCTGGATATGCTCTCAATGTAGGGGATGGACCTACCAGGTGGGTTGTCGGTAGCGAACGTGTTAAGGTACCAAAAAAAAAATATTTATAGTAAATTTAAATTACCAACATAAATTTTAAAATCGTTTTTTACTTTTCATGAAAAAAATGAAAATATCGAGATAGGTAAATTTACCTCTTAGCCGATCATTGTTTTCTGTCTATATATAGGGTTATTCTTTTCA
Organism: Brachypterus glaber; assembly: GCA_958510825.1. Classification (NCBI taxonomy): domain Eukaryota; kingdom Metazoa; phylum Arthropoda; class Insecta; order Coleoptera; family Kateretidae; genus Brachypterus; species Brachypterus glaber. The sequence goes on along the minus strand of OY294045.1, from coordinate 87,254,033 downwards.
ATGGTACACCCCCCGTAACTTTTAAACGGATTGAGATATAAACTTTAAATTAGGAATATGTTTATCAAGCCATATTTTTCAAGTAGTATTCGGTAAGGCGCCGCCAGGAGGACAATGGGGCAATATTTTAAATGGCACCCTAGGTCTTGTGATACGTCATTTTAAAGAGCCTAAAATTCTCTATTTAACAGTGTAATATTTATTTTTTTAATATATTCTTTTTGTTTTGAATATTTTTTTTAATTCAAAATTATTCAAATTTTTAATATTTTGTGCATAAATGTTGATTTTTTTTCATGAAAATGAATAATAATTAGTCTTAACATGATTATTTTTTGACGTTTTTATCAACCAATCATTTGAGTATATTTCTGATCACGTGTTCATTTTAGTCCAATTATATTACAGTTATATCGGAAATTTTCTACTGTAGAAAATTGTAGTGAGAATAGCTGTAGTATTTTGTTTTTTAGTATTTCTCTTTTACAACAAAATTTCATACCTAAAACTAATTAAATATAAATATATAACTATTTATAATTATTATTATTACTTTACCAAAAAATACTACAAAATATTCTTTTTATAAAATGTAATGATAAGTTTTTCTAGGTTGACTTCTTAATATGAGCCTAGCGCAATACCGCGCTAGTCAGTGACTGAAGTATTGACAGAACCATAATTTGTAATTTAAAAATGGACAAAAAAGGTTTTATAAAACAATAGTTTAGCAATTAATTAAAATATTTAAGATAAGTAATAAAACAATTTATATCATTTGGTTTATAATCGTTAAAAAATAATCTTCCGAATTACACTTAATTATCGGGAAAAAATCACAGTTCACATTCAAATTTGCTATCAAAAAAAATAATTTCCCAATTTCCAAAATATTTTTTTTAAACATATATCAACTTTTTTAAAAATATATCAATTTTGAAGAAAAAAAAAATCTTCGAAAGAAATATTAAAAAATAAATAGTTACATGGTTAAATGTAGAATTTTAAGCTCTTTAAAATGGCTTATTAAAAGACCCAGGGTGCCATTTAAAATATTGTCCCCCACTGCCCCCCTGTCGCAGCCTTACCGAATAAAAAATTGAAAAATATGACAAATGATAGTTTTTGTTGTGTGATGCATAATTCAAATTTAAAATTTATACATCATCCCGTTCAAAAGTTATGGGGGTGTAGTATTTAAAAGAATAACCCTGTATGTATATGTAAATATAATCTGAATTTTTTTAATCGTAAGTAGTTTACACAAATTTGCTGATTTTGATGCAAATGATGGTCGTAGTGATGACACATCTAATGAAAAACATACCCTAAAAACCTTAAAATGACATAAACCTTAGAACGACATTAGTTTATAAAGACTGTGAACGACTTTTAATTGTTAATGGAGCTCTCTACAACTAGAATTATGAAACAAAAGACGTCTACCCTATCTCTATCTCATTTGTGCTACACTTTCCAGTCAACCAAATAATTACTGTATTTGTTTTTCATACAACAAATACAGTATTTATTTGGTTGGCCGGAAAGTGTAGCACTGAGCTGCACGAACGAACATAGCTAATGGGAATCTGTAGAATAAGATAATTCTACTAAAATTTAGATGGCGCCAGTAATTTCTTTAATAAAAATAATATACACTTTTCGCCTGGCCAAGTAAATATTGTATTTGTTCAACAAAGAACAAATACAGAATTTGTTTGGTTGGGAGTGTATGTATGTCTTCTATCCTTTTTGGGTGGAACTTTTATCCCTGTCTAATCTAACGGGAGAAATCGCCATTGTTAATTTAGAAGTTCTGTTACAGAACTTCTGTAAAAAAGAATAATCCCGTATAACCTATAGAATCCAATAATTTATACCTACCTACATTTCACGAAAATAAAAAACAAAGTGTTGTAAATTTATCCCTTTATTTTCTCGACGTGTAAGAAAAAACAATTTCGAAAAAAAAACATCTGCGTGGAGAAAATAACCCTAATTTATTATTGAATCCAGTAAGTTTCCAAAACAATAAATTACAGGTGGTAAGACAAGTGTCGGCAGAAACAATTTAAGTTGACTTGATGAGGTAAATCTATACAGAGTGATAAATAAATTCTGTATCTCAAATAGCAAATGAAGGGTCCAGTGGAAAAACGATGAGGTTCCATTTTTTTCGAAATCGACATTTTAGCGGCGTCTGTTAGCTTGTAACATGAAGAACCAACATACAAAACCTTATAATGAGATTCCACTAAAAACTGCGGTTGAAAATTTGAATTTGAATGTTTACATCTTTGAAATGAATAAAAATGTTGGGTTTGGACTTCCCCTCGCAGAACTTGATTTTTCCTTAAAATTTCAAGTTGCTCGGATTATTTTTTCTTGAGTTATTGTGTCTACAAAAATCGTTATATCAGACAAACAGACAGACAAGCAGACAGATGGACAGACGGACAAAAAAACAATATTTTCTTATTTTTTCATGAAAAAAATTTGTATTCAAGAATTTTTTGTCTAGAACGATTTTTGAAAATTTTGGAAAATTCGAAACTACCGTATGTTACTATTCTAGCGCAGGCACTGTGATTAATATAATAATATTGTAATATTAAAACTTGATTTTAGAATATTTCGCCGTCATCAAAAATTTAAAGGATAAATTTAATGATACAGTGGCGCACCCAGCATTTTTCTTGGGGGGCTGAGCCTGGCACGGCCCAAAATGTTTCTAACAGTGGCAAGCCTATTCAGATTTCCAACAGTATGTATCAAAAAAAGGTTTTTGTTAAGTGACAAACAAGGGTTTAGCCAGACTTTTTGGCATAATTGGTAAGCAAGTTTAGCGCCGCAGGCAATTGATTCAAAATTTCAAAGTTTTATTTAAAAAAAATTAAGCAGAATGAATAAAGCTACAAATTTTGCGAACATTGGCTATCTTATCCCAAAATGGCTATTTTTGGACTTTTTTTCCACTGATCGATTCAATTATATCTATACTGGAAATTCAATAAAACCTGCAGTGACTCATACCTCTGCTGCTTTCGTATAAGGGGTCTGCCTTTGCGAAGCTTCGACGAAATTACGCGAGTCGCACCCGAACTAGTATGATCTTCGCCTTTTACCACATATTCGCAACTGAGACGATTCACTCACCGCATGCGCGCAGTAATGAGAAGAATCCAGCGCATGCGCACTGATTCTGTTTTGACGTATGCCTAAAATTATTTTAAGGTTATGTAACATTCTTTTGCAAAATTTTACAAAAATATCTACTTTTTTCTTATGCATATTGTTATACCAGGCAAGCATTAATTTTTTAATTAGCTAAAGCTAAATTATTTAGCCTAAATATAATCCTATTTGATTCTTAAAATATATCGCCTTCTAAATTCTAAAATATCGTAGATAAAAAATGCCTCCCATTAAAAAACAAAACACCAAACCAGCAAACTACCAAACCAAACCATTATTAACGTTAACCAACGCCTCCCATTAAAAAAAAACACCAAACCAGCAAACTACCAAACCAAACCATTGTTAACGTAAACCAATGCCATTAAAAAAATCAAACAGAAATTCGTGAGTATTTTAACAATATTTTGCTATATATTCTAACAAAAAAACTAGTGTACTGGTAGTAGTAGTTTGGTAGTTTGCTGGTTTGGTGTTTTTTTTTAATGGGAGGCGTTGGTTTACGTTAAAAATGGTTTGGTTTGGTAGTTTGCTGGTTTGGTGTTTTTTTTTAATGGAAGGCGTTGGTTTACTTTAATAATGGTTTGGTTTGGTAGTTTGCTGGTTTGGTGTTTTTTTTTAATTGGATGCATTTTTCAGATACAGATATATTTTAAGAATCAAATAGGATTATATTTAGGCTAAATAATTTAGCTTTAGCTAATTAAAAAATAAATGCTCGCCTGGTGTAACAATATTCATAAGAAAAAAGTAGATATTTTTGTAAAATTCTGCAAAAGAATGTTATATAAGCTTAAAATAATTTTTGGTATACGTCAAAACAAAAATAAAAAAATCAGTGCGCATGCGCTGGATTCTTCTCATTACTGCGGTGAGTGAATCGTCAACTGAGTCACCGCAGGTTTTATTAAATTTTCAGTTTTCCAGTATAAATAAAATATAATTTAATTAATCTTCTCAAGAGTGTCTAATTCATGTCTCTTATTTTACATAATTCTAAATTGTTTTGAAATAAACACAATATAGCATTATTTCTATAAAGTTACACCATTTATTCACGTCTATATTGAATTCCATTCATAAAAAGTTTTTCCGCTTCGAGGAGAACTCCTTTTTCCGAGCTATTTCTCAAAACGGAACTGACAAAGAAAATTAATTATGATCATGACAAAATATTTATTATATTTTTTATTGTTGCGTAAGTTTGCCAAAGAGTTTTGAAAAGAAGTAAAAAACTTAATTGTATTGTTATCTGAAGTTTATAAAATTTTAAAACAGCAACTTTTAATTTTAATCAAAATTATAAAAATATTATTTTAATATTTCATCTACCTTGTTCAATCTTCGTATTCGTAGACTGCAGTTTCGTGCTCTTGGCGCTCGTCAGTTCGAATGAAAAAATGTTTCAAACTTTATTTGTAAAAAAAATACGTCCAATATACCAAGTCTATTAGACAAAATATATGTTTTTTTAGTCAGCGTACAAAGATTACTCTGATATGTTTATTTTTTCAGCGTACAGAGATGACTCTTGCTGCTGATGAGTGCCATCATCAGAGGATAGGTGGTGGCCGTGGCGGTTTAAGTATTTGATATTTACTTCGTCACGGCTAGAGCGTGGGTTCGAGTCCCCGCGGTGGAAGACAAATTATTTAGTTCATGCGATGGAGAATTGTGGCCGACTATTATGTTCTTAGGGTCCTTAGCAAAGGATCCCAGGTCTACACAGTATGGCTGCTCTCCTTGTGACATGGATAATTGTGGCCGACTATACAGTAAGGATGCTCTCTTTGCGGTCTTATCCTGAATTGTTGAATTTGAATCTACTTGCCTTAGATTAAACTAGGTGGCAGAAATAATAGTTTGTTCAATTTCTATAAAAAAAAAAAGAATTGTTTGACAAAAAATTGTATCTATGCCTTACAAACAGTGGTTCGGAAGTCACTATAAGCCGGTGGTCCACAGAAGGTAGTATTGGGTCCTGTAATATTTTTAATTTACTTTAATGATGTTGTTCGCTGCGCGCAAAATACTGAGTATATCCTATTTGCGGACGATACCACGTTATTAAGGCAAAGCAAAGACTTAAAATTATTACTGGGTGATTTGGGACAGACGCGGTTGGAGGCCTTGGAGTGGTTTGCTTCGAACAAACTTAGTCTTAATGCTTCAAAGACAGAAACTATGGTTTTTACCCTAAGAAACTTACGTAATCATGTTAATCCAGACTCGGTGCGCTTTCTTGGTGTGTATCTGGACAGTGGATTAGTTTGGAATAAACACATAGAATATATGGCCTCATCTTTATCCAAATATATATTTGCTCTACGTAACCTTGTTGGTGTAGTTTCGATGTCTGTTCTCAAAACGGTTTATTACGCATCAATACATAGTAGACTAAAATATGTAATATTTGTTTGGGGTCATTCTTCTTCTACAGAAAGGCTGTTTCGTTTACAACGAAGAGCTCTCCGTACCATGTTTGGTGCAAAATACAGGGATGATTGTAGTCCTCTTTTTATACAGGCACAGATTCTAACTTTACCATGTTTATATGTATTGGAATGTCTGATTCATGTGAAGGTAAACATTGGTAGTTACAATAAAAATAATATAGTTTCTACAAGAAATAGTAATAATATAAAAATTGAGTATCTTAGATTAGAAAGGACAAGAAATGGGAAAAATTACTATGGCCCTACTGCTTTTAATGCACTCCCCACCAGATTTAAGGCTGAAATTAAATCGTTTTTTATAAAAAATCCATTTTATACTATAAATGATGTTTTAGTAAATTTAAAAAATATTTTATTGTAATTTTATGTAAATTTGTATTTTTGTACTTATTTATTGCATTTTGTATTTTATTGACGTGTGTAAGTTTTTTTGTAGCACAATAAATTATACTTATTCTTATTCTTATTCTTATAGTTATAATATTTTGACGAATGTAAACCCTGTATCATGATTAAATAAATGAAATGAAATGAAATGCACAATGGACATTTGGCCTGCGTGCAAGTGATATTATCATGCATTACTGTGGTATTATCCCCCTTCAATGTAACTTTTTGCCATCATCAGAGCCCGGGGATATTGAAGTCATCTTTTGTCATCTTTTTTAGCTTTTATTAGATACATGTTAAGAGCCGTCATGTTGTGAAAAGAGCCCGTGCTTGCAAAGCGGAAAATGGACATCATTTAAAAGACCTGAATTTTGATACATAGTTCAAAAAAATTTCCATTTCTTGTACTCTATATTGTAAAAGAAATAAATAAAAAAATTGACTAACACAAAAGTTATTTAATTTTTAAATGGTATTATTGGAGACTCAAAAAAAAGGATATTTTTGAGTCAAAATACGCATGATAGGGCTTAGGAAATTAACAATTTCGCAATTTGGGTGGAAACACTACAGCTAGGTACCTGTACAATAAACATAGTAAGTAGAAAGTAAACATAGGTAACCTCTTTTTTTTAATCGGTCTACGTTGGTTTGGACTTTTTTTTCAGGTTTGGTGTTTTTATGCCCCCTTTTCATTTAAACAGGGAGAATACATTTCTGACAAAAAATCAAAGCCGCTCACTAGAAAAAAAATCGTTGGTTTACGTTGGTTTTTTGCAGGTTTGGTGTTTCTTATACTAAGGGGGAGGCGTAGCTCACATAGGTAGAGAAGCTATAGTGGGTATTAGATAAAGACAAAAACACATTAGGTGTGTAAAATTAGTCCGCCATTTTTTTCACATTTTTACAAGTCTTTACAAAACAAGTCATTTTTAAGTTAAAAAATTTAACACTACAAACAAAATAAAACTAGAAAGACACGCAAATACCACAAACAACGCCACAAACAAAATATCACCAATTATTCGATTTCATAACAAAATGATAGAGTGCAGCGTTGTCGGACCTCCTACCCAAGTAAATTTACGTTTGCTTGCATTTAAACGGTTTAAATGTAAACTTATGTTGTCTTTGAGTATTCTTATTAAAACTTGTAGCAAAATATTGTAAATTGATTGTTTTTTATAATTAAAATTTATACGGTTGAAAAGGTGTTGGCAACGTAGAACCGCCATTTTTACCGTTTAGATGTCAATTTTCTCTCTATTGTTGTTACGCAGCGCAGAACCCTGCGCAAACGTTTATTTCCTCTATATATTCTCTACCTATGTGGCGTAGCTACGCGTAGCCCCCTTCTATTTAAACCAGGAGAATACATTTCTGGGAAAAAATCATCGTCGCTCGCTAGAAAAAAAAAATAAAAAACGAAATAAAAAATCCAATCCTTGTCAAGCCAAGCTATGTTTTACGGGGTAATTAAAATTTAATTTACTCCATGAGTATTTTTTAAGAAAAAACGCTCTAAAGTAAATTAGATTTAAAATCCTATTAAACACGAAGACACGTGGTAATTAAGTGCCGACTCTAAACTTTTATAATTAAAAATATTACCCATGATAAAGAGATTAAAAATAATTACAACTATAATAGATTAGTATTTCGCAAGTTTATTGCAGTATTTTTGCTAACATATACCGGGTCATTGACAAGCTATATCTCCGTTATTTGAAAAGATAGAAATTTTTGCAAGAAAATTCTTAAAATAGAAGCCAGAGAAGATTTTATTGACTTATCGCCTTGTAAATTCCGAAACGTCGTATCTGAAAAATGGGAACTTGCCAGAGACTAGAAATTATTCTTTTTTGTGGAATTAGTAGGGTAGTAATTTAAATTGACTAATTTATGTGAATAAGACCTTATTATTGTTTAAATGTAATTAATAAAGTTCTAAATAAATACCGTATTAATTGTATAAAAAAGGATAATTTTTTATACCTGTCAAGTGGTCATTTTTCAGATACGTTGTTTCGGATTTTACAAGGCGATATATAAAACCCCCAACTTCTGTTTTTCAAATAGCACCTTCCAATTTTTATGAAATAATATGAAAGTGCATTTAATTTCTAATTCAACCATGTATTACACAGGCCCACAAAAAAAAGTGGTCTGGGCCATGGATAGGACTTTTTATGATATCCATATGTATTCTCGCCCGCTGAAAGCTGAACTCAGTTTATCGCCTAAGTCTGGATTTTTCTCTACAGCCGCACCATGCTACCAAACGGGAAAAAAGTGACAAAAATTATTTTATTGTGTATTTCAACTTTAACACATAAAAATATGTTTTTTTATTTTTTAATATTTTCCATTGAAGAATTTAAAGAAAAAAGGGGAAAAAATACTGAAAAAATATTATATTGTGTATTTCAACTTTTAAATGATTATTAGTAAGACATAAAAAATATATTTTTTAATTTTTTAATATTTTCCATTTAATTTTTTTTTTATTATTTATATATTAAAAAATTAAAAAACATATTATTTATGTTTTACTAATCATTTAAAAGTTGAAATACACAATAAAATATGTTTTTGGTATTTATTTCCCGTTTTTTTTCCTTTTGCTCTAAATTCTTCAATTAAAAATATTAAAAAAATTAAAAATTAAAAAAAAACATATTAAAATGTCTTATTAATCATTTAAAGTTGAAATACACAATAAAATAATTTTGGTCACTTTTTTCCCGTTTGGTATCATAGTGCGGCTGTAGAGTAAAATCCAAACGTGTAGGGGTTAAACTGAGTTCAGATTCGGTTTCAGCGGGCGAAAATACATAGGAATATCATAGTCCTATCCATGGCGCAGACCACTTTTATTTTTTGGTGGGCCTGTGTTATAATTGGCGTCTTATTCTTTAAAGGGGCTCCAAGTAACAACTATTATTATATTATTCACAGCGCCAGCGCTAGAATAATATTATACGGTAGTTTCGAATTTAAAAAAAAAAATCAAAAATCGTCCTAGACAAAAAATGCTTAGATATAATTTTTTTTTTAATGTCCGTCTGTCCGTCTGTCTGTCCGTCCGTCTGATGTCACGTTTTTGTGTGCAAGATAACTCAAGAAAGAATAAGTCGATCGACTTGAAATTTTCAGGAAAAATCAAGTTCTAGTAAGTAGGGTTTCCAGTCCCGAAATTCGGGATCCCGAAAGTTCGGGATATCCGGAAGATTTTTGAATCCCGAAATCCCGAAAAATCCCGAAAATCCCGAAAAAAAATCCCGAAAATACCGAAAAATTAGAATTTATTTATTCAACTCGAATCGGGTTACTCGATATGTAATTGTGATTTGCGTATAATATTTTTTGTTTACGATGGTGAAAATGGTGGTAGGGTTAAGAGTATTATACCTGAATTTTTTCAGAAGTTTTGAAAAAATAGAGGTCGCTCATGGCCATTTTTTTAAAAGATATGTTTCTTAAGCTAATAAAAAACATAATTTTAATTTAAAATTTTTAAAATTGTTTATAATTACTTTTATATATTTTTTTTATATGAATTTATATTTTAATGTTGTTTGTTTTGTTTTGTTGGTACTACCAACTTGGTAGTTATAGATGTAACTTTTTATTTAATTTATTTATTTTAACTTTTAAAAAGTATGTTTTTTTAACTTTTTATTTAATTTATTTATTTTAACTTTTAAAAAGTTTGTTTTTTTTAACTTTTTATTTAATTTATTTGTTTTAACTTTTAAAAAGTTTGTTTTTTTTAAATAATAAATATTTTACTGAATATTTGTTTTTTTTCGTGATGCACACATACAATTTGTATATAAAAAAATTTTTCTTGCTTTTATTAGTGTTTATTTTATTTTTTATTTTTCTTAATTTAGTAAAATATAAATTTAAATAAAATATGGTTAATACTGGTTATTTTAAAAAAGTTTTTGGTTTAAATTTTATAATTTTATTTATTTAATATAAGATAATTAATTTCTGATGAAATGAGACATTTTTAAATTTCGGGATCGGGATCGGGATCCCGAACTTTTTGAAATTTTCGGGATTTCGGAATTTCGGGATCGGGATCCCGAAACCTGGATTCCCTACTAGTAAGTAAGTAAGTAATTTATTTGTGATACACAGTTTTCACAAGTTTACATCAAATAATAAATAAATGTTATATTAACATAATTAAAATAGATTAATTTAAATCAAAATTCAAAATTTCACGGTAATACTTCGAGAAAAAAGCTATTGAGTCATTTCCATTAAAACCTAAAATTTGGCGCAGATACGTAGACGATATCTATGCTATTTGGCCCCATGGCATGGAAAGCCTTCAAGGTTTTCTAAATCACCTCAATTCCCAACATAAATCTATACGGTTTACGATGGAAATTGAGAACAACGGATCACTTCCCTTTTTGGACGTTTTGGTTTACAAAACGGAAAATGGCTCAATAGGACACTCGGTATACAGGAAGAAAACCCACACTGACAGATACCTAAACGCATTTTCACATCACCATCCCTCTCAAAAACGCTCGGTAGTTAATTCACTTGTTCATAGGGCTTTCATGATTTCAGACAAGAATTCCCTAGACACAGAACTCCTTAAACTAACCAAAGCCTTGACCATGAACGGTTATACCAAAAAAGACATTAATAAGACCATATACAAATACAGAAATCCCAGACCCAAACAACAGGACAATAGTGACAATGACAGACAGACACAAGTTATACTTCCCTATGTAAGCGGTATCACGGATAAAATAGGTAAACTTTTGAAGAAGTCAAATATTAAGCCTATATTTCGGTCCAACCAAAAATTAGGTCAATGTTTGACTTCAACAAAAGACAAAATACCCCTGAGTTCAGAAGGCGTATATAAAATACCCTGCTCCTGTGGTACGGTTTACATAGGTGAAACTAAGAGAAAAATTTCTACAAGACTTCAAGAGCATGAGCGCAATATAAGAAAGAAACAAATTTCCTTATCGGCAGTAGCCGAACATGTACATGAAACAGGTCATAAAATCAATTTGTCTGAAACAAAACAAATATTAACAGAAAACAGAAAAATTCCAAGGAAGATACGGGAATCGATAGAAATCATCAAGCATACTAACAATATCAATCGGGACACTGGTTACCACTTACCTGCAATATGGAAGTCGTTGATAGGAAAAACCTCGTCACGGGTGAATAACCACAACTCTTCATAAATAGTGACACAAGTTGATTCGAAACTTAGTTTCAGATTAATCCCTGAAGATGTCTCTAGTAGTAAGAGACGAAACGTCGGAAAGTGAAAATCCATTAACACGGTCTAAACCCGAAAGTGAAAGTTCTTGATATTCACGGTACAATTTAAGTACAGCAGTAAAGCTAAAAAAACAAACGATTAACGCCAGTTTTTCAGGAAAGATTACTTTTATTATAAGGATCAATTGTACCTATTCTAAAAGTAATTCCCCAAAAACAAAAAAATTATTCATTTTTTTTAATTTTTTTTTTCAAATTTTTTTCGCTTTTCGCAAAAAGAAAATTTAAACAAAAAAGTTTTTTTGATTTTTTTTTTAATATTTTATTTTTCGTTTTTTAAAAAAGACATCGATAGATTTTTTTAACTTTGGTCTTAAAAAGATCCCAAAGCTCAAAATAATTAAATTATGAAAAAAAACTTGGGTTATATGAAAGTTGAGCTAAAAATTGTGTACAGCTGTTGAAGAGGATAATGTTAAAACAAAAAATACTGCGAAGCAGTCTACGATTGAAATATGTCATGAGTGGTTTTAACCCCACCACGAGCAGGAATAATACTTAAAAGTATAAATAAAATTAAGAGTACACTGAGATACATTTTTACATCCACGTGCATGGGTAATTTACTTGCAGCTGCTGCTGATGTAAATTTACACTCGAAGCGTTAATATAACTGCGGTGTGTATTATATTTTTACATCCAGTGTGTAAAGTTTACACCAATATTATGAATGGTTTTTTATAAATAGTGTTTTATGGAAAAACTACGCAACAGAAAAATAAAACGTATATTCGTAAACAGCGCTACAAAAAGTACCAATATAAAATAGAAACAGAAAACATACACAAGTCTTGACAACTCAAAATTTGCAGGCCAGTGTTACCGCCTAAATAAGTAAAATATTATAAAATGTATGTTTTAAGGATATTGTATTAATCACACTTTTGAAATATTTACTTTTAATCAATACTTACCAATTATTTCTTTGAAAAATCTAGCACATACAAAATTATACGTACGCTCTTACAAACGTAAACAATTTTAATGGTCGACAGCCACCAGACTCGATGAAGCAGGGATTCTGGCTTCTCGAGTCACGTGACTAGCTTAACACCCGCGATTGGCTGGATTGTACATCAGATGTGTGATTTTTACACTTCGGGTGTATTGTTGCTAAAGGTATGTTTATAAAAATACACTTTCTTGCGCTCCAAGTGTATTGTTGCAGAAGGTATGGATGTAAAAATACACACTCTAGGTCAAAATCACCTGACGTGTGTAGTGTCACATCAATGTTGATGTACATTTATATAAAGGTGTAAAATTTACACATTTATAGAGTTTATTTTTTTACACCTTTTCAATGTAATTTCTTTTAGTGTAAGGGTTTTAATTAGGTCAAATATATGTGTGAAATATTAAAAGCAATAGAAAAGTTTAAATATTTGTTACCAAAGCAATACTTTCCTAAGGGAAAGTAATAGTTTTAAGTGTACGTTCAAGGTTGTATGAAGGTTTTTCCTGTTACAAGAAAAATAATAGAAATCCTGTCTTAGTTTTACTAAAAAGAACGTGTTCTCTAAAGCACCAAATGAAAACAATTACCTCAAACTAAGTTAAGTAATAAAGGGTTCGTACAACTCGATGGAACGAACGTAAAACTTTTAAAAGCAATTATTTACTGAAAAAAATAGTTGAAAAGATAACTGAAACGTTTTTTTATATTGTGTTTTACCTAAATTCCTATACATATACGTTTCATCGTATGAAATAGCTGTATCATCAAAGTGTTTTTTTTTACCATTTTTTTTACTGGTTATATCTATTTAAATTACATACTGAATGTACGCGGTTTTTTACCTATTTTGTTAACATGTTTCATGCATACCTTTTTGTGTAACTATCGTCTAGTTTAAAACGACAAATCTATGCACACATTTCTATTTTTTTTTTTATTTTAATTTCGATCGATATACCGGGTGTCCCACCAGGTTCTTGACAAGCTATATCTCCGTTATTTGAAAAGATATATTTTTTTGCAAAAAACAGCGTTAAATGGGAGCCATTGAAATTTTTATTCACGTGTCCAAAACCACCCCTTGCTTGGGGGTGGCTTCAAGGGGGCGGGTAGGCAAAGGGTAGTTTTGGATACGTGAATAAAAACTTCAACGGCTCCCATTTAACGCTGTTTTTTGTAAAAAATTCTATCTTTTGAAATAACGGAGATATAGCTTGTCAAGAACCTGGTGGGACACCCGGTTTAGCAATCAAAATATCCTAAGCTCCGAGCTCCAAGCAGGGCCGTATCTATGGGGGGTGGAGGGGAGCCTCCCCCCCACCTATCTTAAAATCAAAAAAGTTGCATATTTCATGGATTAAAAACATAAAAGTTCCATATTTCATGGATTTGAAAAAAATAAAATAATAAATTTTTAATTTTGGGAAAAAAGTTTTTAATTTATGGCTTAAAAATATAAAAGTTGGGATTTTTGAACCTTAGAATAAAAAAATTTGTATATTTCATGGATTAAAAATATAAAAGTTGCATATTTTTTCATGGGATAAACATAATAAAATAATACATTTTTAATTTTGAGAGAAAAGTTGTAAATTTCATGTGTTAAAAATATAAAAGTTGGAATTTTCAAAAAACTTGCATATTTCGTGGATTCAAAATATAAAACTTGCATATTTCATGGGTTAAAAATAATAAAATTATAAATTTATAATCTTTTTGTTGTAAAGTTCATAGATTAAAAAATATAAAAGTAAGGATTCTCAAACCTTGAAAAAATATAAATAACTTAACCAAAAGGTGTAATTTGATAAATAGAATTTAAAAATTTAAATTAATCCTCTTTTTTAAAAAGCTTTAAAACTTAAAAACATCAAATTTTTAATATTACCCTATTGAAAATGACGGGTCTGCGCGGGTATAAATGTTGCATAGACCGGACTTGAGCGGGTGAATTTCATCCGCTCAAGTCCGGTTTATGCACCATTTATACCTGCCAAGACTCGTCATTTTTAGCAGGGTAAAACAACGTTTATTTTGTCATTCATTTAGAGGGGTGGGGACACGGCACTCTTAAAGCCTGAATAGGTTTAAAAAAAATGTAGCGCAATTCTGACCATGGATCATGGTAGAGGATGGTCTTGAAATTAAAGAACTATTGACAGTGAAATCCTGAAAACTCGTTCTTGGTAAATAATGTTAAATATTCTTCTGCAGACATCATGGCAAGAACATCATTAATTTGCAAATTCTGTTTATTGATTTTTTTTTGAGTTGTAATTTTTGATCACCTCCCCCCCCACCAAATCTCCTTCGCTACGGCCCTGGCTCCAAGGCAGGTCCGCATTTCTACTCCTGTCAAGTTTCTCACAAAACAGGAAGATTAAGAAACTCTAGTAAGTGCATCAATATTTGGAAGGTAGCAGAAGCGAACATCTGTTGTATCTCGGAAGTTTGCAAAGTAGTCTTAGGGCATTACTGTAACATACCTTCAGTTTGTTCCACCAAGCTACATGTAGCTTGGTATACAAGCAGATTTTTATTGATATTTCTTACACTTTTAGTTCAGTGTAATAATGGAATTATTACCTAATCTCTCCTATATGACTTTGAAATGATTTTATCGGATTTTGAACTTAGTGATTTGTCTATTAAGGGAACGTTCAAGTATTACGTAACGCAAATTTTGATGATTTTGGACCACCCCCTCTAATGCTGTTTTCCTATACCATTGACATAGGCGTAACACTACAAAATGACCCTCCCCCCCTAGGAGCGTTACGTATTACTTAAACGTTCCCTATCTTTGATACCTATAAACCCAGAGATGGAATTTTATAATTTACGTTACGAATATTTATAACTCTGTATAATTATTTATACTATATATGTATTATATGTATTCTATGTATTATATGTATATTAAGGGAGTAGTCCCGCAGCATAAATTTCAAATGGAAACATTCATGCTAGGGGCTAAAACATAGTATACTCCTGAGGTATATACACTACTTTTTGCACGACCGAGAACTATATTTTCATAACATTTAAATTAAACCATGTATTCAAAATCAACATATCTATTTTTGCAATTTCTTTTAAAATTAAATCAAGATATTCATGAATTTCGAAATGACAGGTTTGCGTTTTCAATTTTTTTTTCCAATAGGGCCGTAGTATTTAAAATGTGGAACAAATTAAAAAAAAATCAAGAAAATGTAATAAAGTATATGGATTTTGGTGGAATAATGATCCAGCCTATCGAAAGTGGCCCCATGGATAGTAAGCATAGTAATTATTGAAAAACAGACAGATTTTGAATTTATTCCTAATTAGGAAAAAGTATAGAGCTATCGGGTATAACATGATACAGAGGCGGGAGTAAAACAATAGGTTTAGTCCCGCAACGGAGGGAGTTAAATAACGTTTTAGTCCCGGTCGTGCAAAATAGTATATTACATAACTAGCGTGGAAAGTGACATATTTCGCGTGAGTGGGAAGGTTTACGAACGAGCCATTAGGCGAGTGAGGAAATCCCACGAGTGTACAAAATACACTTTCCAACGAGTTATGTACACTATTTTTCCTACGATCCCGAAAAAATATAAAGTTTCTTAATTTAATATTTTCTAATTTTTGTAATTACTTTTATATTTTAGAATTCTAAAATTAAAAGTATTGAAATACACTTTTTTTTATTACTTATTCAAAGAATTTTTGAGAAAAGCAAAACAAACAATGCATAAAATAGCATACAAATTTATGTATATTAAGGAAATATGATTTTCTTTTAGTTTTAGTTTTCTTGGTTTTTAAATTTAATACAATATTATACAATACAACACCTAGCTGTTTAATGGGTTGCCTATAACGCAGCCTCTTGTGTAAATCAAGGCAAAACAGTTTTATAATTAAATTAGATTTCTTTAGATATGTTCCCATTAGAGGTGTGCGCCGCCGCGCCGCGCCGCCGCCGCCGACTGACTTTGGGACGCCGCCGCCGCCTAATATAGGGTCAGTCGGCGGCTCGCCGACCTTAAAATGAAGCAACAAAATTCAAAGTTAGCTATTAACTAGTGTTCTGTGGCTATTAATATTTATCAAAAGTTTTTATTCAAGACATTTTTTGCCAGCCTATTCTAGACAACGTGCGCTAAGCGATGCGCAAGTCATTGGCTGTTTAAGTTGAGGCACCGGCCCTCCGAGTATGGTTCTCTCTCTTTCTAATTAAAGAGTTAGAAAGAGATAGAACTAAGCTCGGAGAATCAAACGGCCCTTGCATAACCTTGAAACGATTAGTCCAACCTGATGTGAGTAGCGAGTGCGTGTGTTTGTTTTCGTTCTAATTAAACTAGTTTAATTCTAGCTAAAATAGGTAATCAACAAAAGTAAGTAAATATTTAACATATATAAATAAACAACAAAACTGAATTATGCAGGTTTTTAACAATATCATCATCTGTAATTTGTTTGGTCTTTAAGAGACAGGCACAGTGCCTATGGCTCATTTATCTAAAATTTGAATTAATTTGAATGGATAATTGGGGGAGTGAGTCTCTGCTCACTGATGCTGATTTGCATCTGTCATGAATTTTTGGGTGTTGCGACGAGGAAGGTGGGAGGGGGATTTGGGGGGATGGAGTAGGGATTGGAGGGAGGTGTGGGGGGAGTGAAACTAGTTCGCTGGTGCTGGAGATGCACCTGTCCTGTGTTTGTGGGCACCATTACTGGTTGAGGACATTTTTGATCTTTTTGTAAGTGTAGTGGATTTCATGATCGTAATCTAGAAAATTTGAGATGAGGGGGTTTGGGTGGTCTAAATTGTCTTGTATAAAAGACTTACTGTATCGGATGATTTCCGTTTTTAGGAGGGGCATGTCGAGATCTCTGTGAATTTGGTTGTTCCGCATGAACCAGGGGGCATCGATGCATATTCTGAGTACCTTGTTTTGAAAGGCCTGAAGTTTGGCTGAGAGCGTTTTTTAAGGGTGATTTTATTCCAGGCTGGTGCTCCATAGAGGAGTACTGGCTTTAGAGTTTGGTTGTAAAGTAGAAGTTTGTTTTTAATTGATAGGGGGCTCTTTCTCCCTATAAGAGGGTAGAGTTTTGAGAGGCGGGTGTTTGCTATTTGGAGGGTATTTTGGACGTGCTGATCCCACGTAAATTTTTGGATAGGGTAATGCCAAGGTATTTGGCATGGTTTTCCCAGTTAATGGCTTGGCCGTTTATCTGAATGGGTTGGGGTGGGCCTCTTCTAATCCTAGAGATTAGAATGCCTTTTGTTTTGTTAGCGTTTACTTTGATTTTCCATTTGGAGAACCATTTTATTAGGGCATCCATTTGGCGTTGGAGGGCGGTATGGATGCGCTGGGGGTTTTTAGCTTTTGCTAGTATGCCGGTATCGTCGGCGAACAGGGCTATTTCAGTAGCCTGTGTTTTTGGGATATCTGCGGTGAAGAGATTGTACAGAAGGGGGGATAGTGGGGAGCCTTGTGGAACGCCAGCTTCGATGGGGCGAGTGCTGGACTTAGAGTCGCCTATTTTGATTTGAAAGTCTCTGCCTTCGAGGAAGGAGGCTATGAGCTTGGTGATGCCTAGTGGGAGGCCGAGAAGATGAAGTTTGACTACAAGACCTATGTGCCAGACTTTATCAAAGGCTTTTGCGATGTCCAGGAGGATCAGTCCCGCGGCTTCGCGCCTGTTTAATCCATCTGTAATTGAGTCTACCAGGCGAGCCACCTGGTGGACTGTGGAGTGTCTGCTTCGGAAACCGAATTGCTCGTTTGGTAGGAGATTGAGCTCTTCAACTAAAGTTTGGAGTCTGGTTAAGATGACTTTCTCGGCTATTTTGCCCAGGGAGGATAGGAGGCTTATGGGGCGATAACTTTGGGGAAAGGTCGGATTTTGACCGGGTTTTTTGATTACTATTACATCTGCGTTTTTCCAGGACTTTGGAAAATGTCGCAGTCTGAGCATTGCGTTAATAATGTTAACGATGGCCATGATGGTTTTGCGGGGGAGAATTTTTAAGATTTTGTTCGGTATTTGGTCTGGGCCGGGGGCTTTTCTTTTTGGGAGATTTTTGATGATACTTTTGATTTCCTCGGGGGTTGTGGAGGTGATAATGTCGTTTTCGACTTGGGTTGTGATTCTATCGTAGGTGTGCTTTATTTCTCTTTCGTGCGTAAGTTGCTCGTAGTCAGAGTCGTCAGAATCGGGTTCAGAGTCGGTTTCTGGTACGGGGTCAGGAATTGGGGGGTTTGGTTTGAATTGATCTTGCATTGTGTCAGCAAATGCTTCGGCTTTTTCGGGGGTGGAGTAGACGACTCCTCTTAGGCCGTGTATTGGGGGGAAGCCTCTTTGTGGATCGAGGGATAGGGTTTTGGCCATTTTCCAAAGGGATCTATCCTGGGGGTTTAGGGATTTTAGTTTTCCCTCCCATCGGGAGTTTGCTAGGGTGTTTAGTCGGTCTTTGACTTCCTGAGTAAGTCTGTTCGCTTGGCGTTTAATGTGAGGGTCTTGAAGAGTGCGCGCTCTGCGTAGAAGGCGGTTTTTCTCTCTGATTAAGTCTTTGAGATCTCGAGGAAGGTCTTGCGGGTTTTTAATTTCTACATTTTTAGTTAGTTTGGCTTCATCCATTGCGGATTTAATGACTTGGGTGAGATTGTCTACGGCGGTATCTAGTTCTTGGACGGTGTTTATAGGACTGATTGTGGTTTTGGTTTCTAGGAGTTGGGATATGAATGCGAAATCGTATACTGTCTTTTTAGTGTGGTTTGCGGTTGGTATGCCTCCTGCCGTGATAATGATTGGGAGGTGATCTGAGCTTAATTCGTGTTTTAATTCTATATTAATGTTTAGCGTCGTGTTTTTATACAAAACGATGTCAAGGACGTCGGGAAGGCCGAGGCCATAATGGGTTGGGGAATCAGGTGCGGTAACCATAATATGGTTACGTTGTAAAATATCGTTAAGCCTACGGCCATTGGCCGTAGTTGTTCTAGAGTGCCAAAGGGCATGTTTGCAATTCAAGTCTCCGGCTAGGATTGTTGGATGGTTGTCATTGAAGTAGCCTTCGATGTCGGCGGGTCTAATTTCCCTATTGGGGGGTTTATAAAAGGACACGATCCTGAATTTGGAATTGTCGTGCATATTGACGAAGATGGAGGTAGTTTCGACTTGATCGCTTTGTGTGGGGGGGGCGTGTAAAAGATCGTGGGACAGATGTTTTTTAATATAAATTGCTGTGCCTCCTTTACGATCCAGGAGTCTATCGTTACGGTAACAGGAATAGTTGGGTATGGTACCCCTATGATGTGGTTTAAGACCAGTCTCTTGGACGAGGGCTATGTCGATTTGATTGTCGTGAAGAAATTCTATGAACTCCGGTTTTTTGGTTGAGAGGACATCAGCGTTCCAGGTGACGATTTTAAGGGCTCTGGGTTTCACTTGTCTATACATTTTGGGGTCCTAGGCTGGGCAATTGGAGGGTACTGAAAGCCTGCATGAAGCTGGCGAATTCTTGCATGAATGAGTGTATTTTTGAAATTTGGGTTTGATCGAAAATATTTGGGGGGTTGGCGCTGGGGCCTGGGGCCGCTTTGGGTTGTTGGGGGGTGGCGTTGGCTGCCTTTTGGGCATAGGAGGTGCCAGGGGTGAATTTTTGGGTTGGGGGGACCTTTAAGCCGGTTGGGAGGTTGTTAGAAGGGTGTTTTGGGCATTTGTGATAGTTGGCTGTGTGAGGGCCAAGGCAGTTTGCGCATTTAGCGTCTGTGTTGCGGGGTTTGTCACATGTTTTTGTGTGATGATCTTTTGCGCATTTGACGCATTTGGCTGTAGCTCTGCAATTGGCCTGGGAGTGACCGAATAGCTGGCATTTGTGGCATTGCCGGAATTTTGGCTTATAGGTCTGGCTTTCGACCTTGATTACTAGGTGTAGAAGCCTAGTTTCATTGAATATAGGGTGTTGTTGTCCGGTCACCTTGGGAAGGATGACTAGGACTAGTGGCATGGGGGTTTTGTCTTTGGTACGCGTCATTCTGGCGACTGACATGGGGGTGTACCCTCGCTCGATGAGAGCGGCTGCGACGTCTTTTACGGCTATTTGAGTGGGGATTCCCCGGATTACGGCGTGAATCGCCTTGTCTTCCGGGAGGGTGAAGCTGTGATACGGAATTTTCTCCGTATCAAGGTGTTTCGTGACTTTGCGGAAGTCGTCACTAGTCTGAGTGCGAATTTGAACACCGTCGGTGGTGTTCTTCGCGTGTAAAATGTTAATTCTTTGCGAATTAAAATAGCTCGATAGGGCTAGCCACTTTTCAGGGGCTCGGATTATGATGGGGGGGATTTTTGGGGCTTTTTGGGCTTCTTGGTCGGGGGTTGGGGGTTTGGCGGCGGGTTGGTTAATTAAACCGGAAGGTTGGTTTATTAAGCCGGAAGGGGCCGGGGCGGGGGGTGGTGGCCCTGATCCGGAGGGTTTAGGGGCCGTGTCGGAAGCGGCCCCTTTTTGGGGGATTTTTTGGCTCTTGGCCGGAATTGTGTTTAGCTCCGTTTCGGAGCCGGAACTTTTTGGGCGCTTTTTTTGTTTACTGCGTTTTCGCGGGGATAGTGTGGGGGATCTGGGGGATTCGCTCCCTGAGGCGAATTCCACTCCGGACATGTCTGATTCGGAGAGTTCAGGGGCATCGGAAAATGTCGGGTCCTGGCTTGGTTGGTTTTTTAGGAGGGTATCTATTTGATTTGTGAGGTGCGCAATTTCCTGTCGGAGGCCGCTGATCGTGTCATTGGCGAATTTTATTTGGGCTAGTAGACTATCGGTTTGTGTTTTGTGATTTTCTGCCTGGACCTTTTGGTGTTCAGATTGGGCTTTTAGTTGTTCTTGGAGGTTTGCAATTATTGACTGTAGGGAAGAATTAGAATTTGCCATGGTGGCGTCGTAGTGGGGCTTATCGGGGGAGTTTGGATATGACATCTCGGAGTGCGTAAGTTGAGAATTACGGGGGCCTGAAAAGGCCCCGGGCGGCGGGGGGGGGTGTAGTGTTAAGCACTAATTGTTAGTATTGGGGTCTTAGGGAACCTTAAACACACCAAACCGCCAGCCTCAGCGGTTTGTAGGAATTGGCTTAAGTCCACAGTGTGAAAAGGGCTGCAGCACTTAGCAAGCAAGCTTACAAGTGAGCAAATGTTAGTTCGAATATATTTATAATAAAACAATCTTACTCTATGGAAATCTGCTGGGCGACGTCTGACCTCTTCACTGTCACTCACTCGACGTGTGTGTTGTTAATGTGTATTTTTAACAATAATCCTTAGATACCGTTTATAAACAGTCAGTGTTTAGTAAATGCAATAAAACATAAAATAGGCCAGGGAGTCAGCTTTTATGTGAACTACTTATGCCCCTGGTAATTAAAAACATTTTTAGTGCTTAACAATGTTAAGTTAACAATGTTAACATGCAAAAAGAAACAAAAACAACGAACACTGGCATTAGGGTGGGAGAAATTCAACCAAACGTAACTAATATTTTTTTAATAGATTAGATACTATATTATAATATTACAATAAAAGTTTTTTTTATAGATTTATTAGTAACTGTACAAAATAACATCAAAACATTATATACACCAAATATAGATGCAAGTCGCTTGCAGAACAAAGTGGTAGAAAATATTTGTCTAAAATTTCAAGTCTCTATGTCAAAGCGTTCTTGAAATATCGTGGTGTAAAGTTGTTATGCAAGCGACGCATCTATATTTGGTGTATACTATTCACAGTGCTTGCGCTAAAATAGTATAATACGGTAGTTTCGAATTTCCCAAAATCGCCAAAAAACGTTCTAGACAAATAATTATTTTATAAAATTTGTATCATACAAATATGTTTCATGAAAAAATAAGAAACTTTGAAAATGTCCGTCCGTCTATCTGTCTGTCCGTTCGATGTCACGATTTTTGTAGACACGAATCGTGTCACACGATATCTCAAGAACGAATAATCCGATCGACTTGAAGTTTTCAGGAAAAATCAAGTTCCATGAGGGGAAAGTTATGCGGTTAAACTTTTAAAAAGATCGAAAAAAGCTGAAAGAAAATTCCGATTAATGAAAGTTTTTCAGAAAAAATTACTTTTGTTATAAGTGTCAATTCTCCAATTTTAAAAGTAATCTTAATCCCCCCAAAAACAAAAAAGTTAAGGGGGGTTAAACTTAAAAAATACAAATATCATTTTTATTTTTTTTTTTTCGTTTTTCGTACAAAGATGAACAAAAAAATTAAATATCTTTCTAGTTTTTTTTTATTTTCTTTTTTTTTTGGAAATTTTTTTTTTGTATTTTTTTTTTGTTCTTCAAAAAAGATCTTCAAAAAAATGTATTTTTAAATATTTTTTTCCTGAAAATTATTTTTTTTAATTTTTTTTTAAATTTTTGTTTTTCGCAAAAAGAAAATTAAAAAAAAAATATATTTTTTTTACCTATATGGGAACGTTCAAGTATAACGTAACCCAAAATTTGGTCATCTTTGACCAGTGGCGTAACTACAAATTGCCCCAGAATTTCAGACGGGGCCCCTCAGAAAAAAATGTACCACCGGCATGTGGTGTTGAACATTAACAGTGCTTTTTTATTCGACGGCGTAGGGCCGCCTAGAGGCTGCCCCCCCCCCGCACCGCACCCCCTGTAGTTACGCCATTGTTTTTGACCCCCACCCTCCATGTAACGCGGCGTAACAATATCAATGAGGGTGAATTATTATTATACGCGAGTAGAATACTATACTTTATCCATGTCCGTTTTAAAATTTAAACGGTTTATTTTTACAGACCCGTGATTAATAGACCTATTAATCACGGCCGTGGATAAAATATTATTTATATATTTTTTTAATAGAAAATGGATAATTCCCAAAACTACCACATTGCGCGAAAATGGGAATCTGTCACACAAAATGGTCAAGCAAAGAGTAATGCGTGGAATTATTTTGGTGCGTTATATACGTATACACAAGAAGGCATTAAAAAAAACATAGACCCAGAAAAAGTGTATTGTAATCAATGCCTTGAAGATTTAAAAATGACTAAAAATCCATTTAATATTTTAATTATCAAAAAATTTTCAAAAAAGGTTAGTACTGGCAACTTAATAAAGCATTTGGAAGAAGTCAATAAAATTAAAAATGACATGCAAACAAAAGGAAATTAACCCAGTTTTTTACTCCTCAAGCTAAGAGAAATAGTAATGAGAGTATTCTCATTACCATGAAAAAATGGGTCATGGCTAGAGACGTAACCCTTTGGTTTTGTAAAGACCTAGTCCCTTTTAAACAGGGTTCCCACCAATCCTGGAAAACCTTGAAAACCTGGAAAACGCATGGAATTTGGATTCCCACCTGGAATACCTGGAATTTAACATTTTTTTTGGCGTAACTACAAATTGCCCCTCCCCCTCCACAGAATTTCAGACGGGGCCCCTCAGAAAAAAATTTACCACCGGCATGTGGTGTTGAACATTAACAGTGCTTTTTTATTCGACGGCGTAGGGCCGCCTAGAGGCTGCCCCCCCCCGCACCGCATCCCCTGTAGTTACGCCACTGTTTTTGACCCCCACCCTCCATGTAACGCGGCGTAACATTATCAATGAGTGTGAATTATTATTATACGCGAGTAGAATACTATACTTTATCCATGTCGGTTTTAAAATTTAAACGGTTTATTTTTACAGACCCGTGATTAATAGACCTATTAATCACGGCCGTGGATAAAATATTATTTATATATTTTTTTAATAGAAAATGGATAATTCCCAAAACTACCACATTGCGCGAAAATGGGAATCTGTCACACAAAATGGTCAAGCAAAGAGTAATGCGTGGAATTATTTTGGTGCGTTATATACGTATACACAAGAAGGCATTAAAAAAAACATTGACCCAGAAAAAGTGTATTGTAATCAATGCCTTGAAGATTTAAAAATGACTAAAAATCCATTTAATATTTTAATTATCAAAAAATTTTCAAAAAAGGTTAGTACTGGCAACTTAATAAAGCATTTGGAAGAAGTCAATAAAATTAAAAATGACATGCAAACAAAAGGAAATTAACCCAGTTTTTTACTCCTCAAGCTAAGAGAAATAGTAATGAGAGTATTCTCATTACCATGAAAAAATGGGTCATGGCTAGAGACGTAATCCTTTGGTTTTGTAAAGACCTAGTCCCTTTTAAACAGGGTTCCCACCAATCCTGGAAAACCTGGAAAACGCATGGAATTTGGATTCCCACCTGGAATACCTGGAATTTAACATGTTTTTCTTAAAAAACACGTTTTTTTACCTGGAATTTTGTAATAGCACCTGGAATTTAACATAAAAAATATAATTTGTTTAAGAAAAATTAAATACCATTAGCACAAAAATTAAAGGATATAAAAAACATCCTAAATTTTTAGGTGATTTTAAAAGTCTGTAACTTGGCGAAAACTGGTCGGAGAGCAATGCTAAAAATCAATTAAAGGATGAATTTTTCTTGTTTTTTATTAATTTTTTGAAGATTTTTTTTTTAGAAAAAAAAAATCGAAAAAAGAAATTATTTTTTTCTTCAAGCGTACCAAAATGTTCATATTTTATAACTGAACACACTAGTTATAAGTGATCTATTTTTTTACAGTAAAAAAATGAGTTTATTGTTGTACGGCGTAAAAAAAGTTAGTTAGCAAAACCACCACTGGCGGCAGCACTCTTTGATGATGGATGGATAACAGCCATACTTCAAACTTGTTTGTTAATTATGTAAACAGGTGGTTGACTCGAGATTCTGTGCAAAAACCTTGTGTGAAATTGATTAAAAAAGATTAAAGAACAATATATGGTTTATTCACCTACAAATCTCTCCGAAATTGCTAATGCTACATTAGACAAGTTACCATCGAAATCGCAAAAATTGTACGATTTACGAAAAAAATTTAAAATGAGCTAACGAAGGTTTCAGTTTATTTCGAAAGCGTTTTATTGGCCAATTTCGAGGCCTACTTTAATGAAAAAAAAACATACTTTATTACTGAATAAATTAAATTCAAAAATTAATATTTAAAAAAATATAAATAGGATGCTTGAAGAAAAAATAGTATGTTTCACTCAGAGGAAAAGTGCTTTTTTTACTCGTTTGTAGTTTCTGTAAATTCTACAGACTAGTAAAAAAAAGCTTCACTTTTCCTCTTAGTAAAACAATATACTATTTTTTAAATTTTTTGTTACTTTAATATTATTATATACTAAAAGTATTTTACTATACCTGAAATTTAAATAATTTTTACCTGGAAAACCTGGAAAATACCTGGAATTTGAATGTCAATTTTTGGTGGGAACCCTGTTAAAGAAGTTGAAAATGATGGCATGAAAGATTTCTTTTTAAAATACTAAGTTTTATAATTGTTTTGTTTTGTATGTAAATAATAGTGAATTGCATATTTTTGTATTTTAAAAATTACTTGTTTTTTAATAGGTCGGCGCGCCGGTCACGCCGCCGCCGATAAATGACGCGCCGCCGATGAAAGCGCCACGCCGCGGCGCACCGCCCGCCGACCAAAATTTGGCAAAACGCCGCCGCCGATTAAACACTGGTCGGCGCACACCTCTAGTTCCCATATAAAACAGTAAAATTGTACTGTTTTACGATTTCATAAGAAAAAGCGTGTATTTTGATCTTTTTTATGAAATTTAAGGTAACTAAATCAAAAAATAAGTAATTTTTATAAAATCTAGACAAAAAAAAGTTATATTTTGGTCAATCTAGTAAGGTTATAACTATAGTTTCTATTTTTGACATGAAAAACAGAAATATTTGAAT
Source organism: Brachypterus glaber (assembly GCA_958510825.1). NCBI lineage: Eukaryota > Metazoa > Arthropoda > Insecta > Coleoptera > Kateretidae > Brachypterus > Brachypterus glaber. The sequence goes on along the minus strand of OY294045.1, from coordinate 87,227,864 downwards.
TGAAAAACATAAAAGATATCATAAAATTCTGCGATGAAAGGTGGAAAATGGCATATAAAACGAGGTGAGCTAAATTCGTAGAATCTACAACGTAAATTACGGCAAACCTACATAGTGAAATTAGGCAAACCTACATAATTATCAAACTAGGGTGATATAAAAATATCAAACTAGTGTGATATAAGGCGTTTTCTGAAGAACAAAAGAGTGTGTAAATTTCATTTTCATAAGGGATCGAACATTCGGTATTTCGGAAAACAATATTTTTTATTTTCAACAAATTCCACGTATCGTATGTGGCCCTTCAAATCAAGAAGGTCATATCTGTATATTTGAGGTTTGGGGAAAATTTACTTTTTTAATAGGAAAGGGGATAATTTCACCGATATAACAATATGAATAAATGTGAATAAATCTCTCAAAATGTAATATGCGACTTTTTTGTGGAAACATAACAGTTGACATAAGGAGCAAAGAAGTTGAAAACTTAGGTTAGGTGCTAGTTAGACTTGCGTGTGTTGATATACTCCTTTTGCGAATAAAGTCTAAAACCGTTTTCTTAATCAGCATTCAGAGTTCAGTCTTGCTACTGAAGAGGGCCAGCAGCTCGAAACTGTCAGTCTACCAATATCCCTCTGTACGATGATTAGAAAATAGATTGATGGAATAATAAATTAATATTTTTATAATTTTGTTTAAAATTAAAAATTTCTGTCCTTGATAATCCTATGTATTTTACCTTGCTAGAAAATACATAATATGAACAACTATTTCTGATGGTTGGTCAACTTTCTGTAGCGCCACTTTTTCTATCACCGCTATTCAAAAATCAACTAATATTTTGTTGTGAACAAATAGTGCTCAGAAAATATTTTTTTAAATAAGACAGGAACTAAAATATTTCAACAATATTATTTTGTTGGAATGGTGCACGTTTGAGTATCATAATTACCTAAGAAGTCAAATATTTTTTTGTATTTTTATTTTAGTGAGCGAACTTGGCGATTTTAAGGAAAATTACAAAACCTGAAATAACTTTTAAATCATCAACAATTGGATAACAACATATATGGTTATTTTGATTTGAAATGACCTCCTTCACCAACCCCTTTCGTTTGATCATCTGCTTTTGGGACACCCTGTATATTTTACATTGCCGATTTTCGAACAACTTTAATATTTTCCCTGTGTTTTAGGAAAAAAGTAGCTGAATTTCAGGTTTTCCACATGACCCTTTTAACTTCCATGAGTTTTCCCTATTTTCTCTTATTTTCCTGATCTCTGTAAACCCTGTTAATACATAACGCTTTAAGTGTGGTATAGTATATTCTATAACTAGTATGGAATAGTCAATATTCCGAGCGAGCGGAAAGTTTGTCATACGAGCGGGTAGGCGAGTATGACGGTCCCGCGAGCCCGGAATGACTATTCCATACGTGTTGTAGACTATACTTTTTCTTCGACTGCAAATATGAAACACTGTATGGCTTTAAACTACGGGCAAGGTTAAAAACAATGTTTTTTGTGACATTGTAAATGCAACAAAACACATATTTTTAAATAAAGCAATTAATGTTATTTAATAATTTTATCAATTCAGTAGTTAAAAAAGATTTTTATTTAATTCTAGCACATTTTTACAAATTATAATGCAAAAATTGAAGGTTATGTCAGATTGTTGTGACAGATATCAGGTTTAAATATTTAACAATAGATGGAGCAGTTTTAATTTTTTGAACTAAAGTGATAAAAAACTGGCCAAATATTAAGAAAATAATAATAATAATATTTATTGCATACTCATAATAAATATAATACTTACTAAGAAGTTATATGCCAACAAATATGCTAAGAGCACAAAAATGTAATCAAACATTTGAACGTGCTTTAAACACAAAAATATATAAAAATAATAATACTTATTAAAATAAATTAACAAATAAAGATACTAAAAATAATTAAACATATTATATATACATATATACAAATAATAATAAGGTAATATAAATGCAGCATGTAATAAAGTTCCCTAAAATAAAATTCAATAAAATAAACAAACCATGTACACTTGCTATAATCATACATATATATATTTTACCGACACCAGGAAAGTCAGGGATGAACTAGTTAAAAATTAAAAAGAAATAATGCACACAATAAAGTATAACAAGACTCGGTTACTATCAAGCAAATTAAAAATAAAGCAATAAACAAAATCATAAAAAGGAAAAAAAAAAAGAAAACCAGCCAAAAGTAAATCAAATAAACAAATAAAAACAAAATACAAAATAAGAATACACAACATTTGTTTAAAATTTGAATAAAATCAATAAATAAGTAAACAAACAAACAAAGATAAACATTTAAAATTAGAATAAATATATAAAAAACAAAGCAATAAATAAAATCCCAAAAAGGAAAAACAGCCAAAAGTAAATCAAGTAAATAAATAAATAAAAACAAGATACAAAATAAGAATACAAACATTTGTTTAAAATTTAAATAAAATAAATAAATAAATAAAAAGAGACAAACATTTAAAATTAGAATAAATATATTTAAAAGTAAGTTATTAATTATTGTTTAAATCAATAACATTAATAATAGACTCCCTAGGCGCTTGTATAATGTAAGTTTTTAGATGTTTCTTAAAAGCGTAAACTAATAAACTTTATGTATTTTTAACGCAAAACTTTAAATTGCATTAAATTATTCAATATTTCATGGTAAAATATATATATTTTTTCTAATTTTGCTACAGTTTTCTTTACTTTTATAAACAAGAGATGGCACTACATGTGCTCATTCTAACACTTGATACGGAATACTCATACCGTATCTAGAGCTAGAATGGATTCATTCTTTGTTTGAAAAGTGTGTGTATTTGCTTACATTCTAAACCAGTCGTAGAAAAAAGATTTTCTGTGGTATTCCGTTTAAAATAAAGTAGATTGGACTTTTATTCATCTATTTATTTGTTCATAGTCATTAATTATATGGGACCTTAAAAAAGGTATTTTTAAATATAATTTTACTTGGTCAGTAACTGATAAACATAACACATAACGTATCTTATCGTGTCTGAGGTTGGGTAAAAACAACGAACTAATAACTCTTCTCTCTAGAATATGCATACCGTTAATATAAAGTATCGCCAACATCTCGGTTTGTTTGTAAACAAATAGTAGGTATATTCAGTCCTGAAAGATAACAATTACCAGTAACTGTTATTGTTGTCTCTGTTAGAACAAAGCTGTGCGAGTAAGACAAACATGTGTATATGTTGGCTACGTTTTTGTCAGTTTTTACAAATGAAATGCCTATTCTAGAGAGAAGAGTTATTAGTTCGGTAAAAAGCACTGTGAAAAGTTGTTTAAAATGGCGAATGCAACGGTATTACCGGTTAATGTATCTTTTTATTTGCCTTTCTTTCTGCAGAACAATACAATTTAATTATCCCAAGAACGTTCGGATAAAATTTAATTATAGTTTAAAACAAGCTTAAGTAAGATAAGCTTCTTATTTATTTTAAGACCAAAAGTAAGTCAACACCTTTATTGTTAAATTGCTCTACTGTTTCCGTTTTTCCTTTTCATAATTCTATACTATCTTTTTATGAATTAAATCGTTCAATTTTAAATACCGCTGCGGACAAAATAATACTTTCCCCTATAGGACTAGGTTCTTTAAAATCAAAAAACAAAAAAAAAATAAAAAATACTGCTGCGAACAAAATAATACTTTCCCCTATAAGACTAGGTTCAATAAAATCAAAAAACAAAAAAAAATTAAGAAAATTTTTTTTAAAAAAGTTTATTTTTTCGTAAAACGAAAAATAAATTGAAAAAAAACAGTTTTTGAAAAAACAATCCCAGCTTAGAACTTTGGATAATCAACCTGTGGTGCAAATTTGAAGTCTTTAGCCCGAAAAGTTCTTGAGTTATCGTGGTTACAAATTTCCCGGACACACACACCGACAGACCGACCGACCGACAGAAATCATATTTCTTGGATATAAAACGCCCAGAAACGTAAAAAAAGGAATACAAATTTTTCGAATTTTTTTTTACTAACGCAAGACTTTCCTTGGGGAAAGTAAAAGGATCCATGTTTTTTGGCAAATTGAGGCAATTATGTTATTTTGCATAATTAATAATTAATTATATTATAAAACATGAAGGGCTGAACGGGTTTTGAAACGGGGAAGACAAAGAACAATGTTTTTGCCCTTGAACTGTCAAAAGTTGATCACTAAAAAAAAACTAACCACTATAAAAGTAGATAACTTATAATACACTAGCGGACTTTAAATTCGGGACACCTAAATAATTGCCATTTTTTTAATTCAAATATTTCGAATACTACTTAATGGATTTGACTGATTCTCTTTAATTATTAATTAACTGAAAAAGGCAAATCGGCAATAGATTTTACATGTAATTTTACATGTAATGTGCATATAAAATTTTAAAATTACATGTAAAATTGTAAAACCACATGTAAAATTGTAAAATTACATGTAAAATCTAGTAAATTTTACATATATTTACATTGAATCACATTTACGTGCAGAATAATGTATATACTTTTTCTAGTGGTAGAAAACAATATATAGGGCGCCACCTATAGTCTCAGCATTAAATTGACGATGTACAATTTTGATGCCGTCAAGATTTGACCAAAAGCTTACGTCTTGTCGACGTCTGATATGCGTCGTATGTATGACGTCACAAATATGATGTAAAAATGACGTCGATAGTACGTCGGGGACATCATCTGGTTTCCTGGGTATGATTACTTAATTGTCCGTCCATCGTATGATGTGAAATTTTTGATAATGAATAATAAAATAGTTTTTTCACTACCAGCCTAAAACCACAGCTTTATTACTGTTCTTTTCATTGGTAGAAATATTATTTCTCTACCTATGACGTCAGAGGTTCTAAAAATAATGAAATTGCACCATGGTTAATAATGAATTTTTATTCAGCTGTTTTGGCATCTGACGTTTCACTTAATTATTAAATCACATTGCTATTTACAAGTGTCTTTAGGCACCAAATTTATTTATTGCATGATAAATTAAAAAATATTAACTAAATTAGTACCTATAAAACATGTTTTACAAAAAACAAAGTCCAAACGAAAAGTGAAAATCATTGGTCCATCATATTCAATCATAGATTATACAACCCATATATTACCATAAGGATCATAGATTACTAGAGGTACTGTAACGACATAAATCGTCACTTTGTAATATAGCAAGGGTTAATTAAACTATTCGTTTACTTACGTTATAATTTATGTTTATTTTGTATATAAATAGTTACGTACGTACAGAACTATTTTGTATCTGGGACTATTTTGTAGCAGGAACTGAATTCTAACCATATGAGTCTCTATTCCATAGTTCTACCTGAAAATAACATAAAGAAAACATAATTAGAATATGATTTTTAATAATAAAGAATCATATGACTTATTTCTCTATAGTGCATTTGTCTATGGACTTACCTGGTTTTTATATGTTTCAGAGTCTATTGAGGGTTGGATTTCACTGGCTTTCATTTGTAGCTTGTCTCTCTTGTGGAAAGTTTCATATGCTTATTGCTTCGGGATAATCCAGAATTTGTTGAAAATAGTTTGCTGGAACTGCTCACTTAGATTCAGTATTTTGTTTATACTTAGTTCACAGGACACTTAGTATTCTGTTCGTATTTTTATTAGTTTTGCTGATAAACAATAAGTATTGTTTATATTTGTTTCTTAGAGTAATATTTTGAGGTTAGATATCACTAATACGGATTTATTAGGAAACATTCTTTTAATTAGTTATTATTTTTGGTGTCGTTTCAGTTACCTTTATTAGGAATCCTATACGGTAAAACTGTAGTTGATAATGACTTGCATAGATGTCGCTAATAGTTCAGAAATAGGATTTTATTTACCTGAAGGGTTCATACCGGTTGATAAGGTCGATTTTCGCTTCCTTCTTGAAAGCAACTCTGTACAATGGTGGTCTCATTTTGACGAGTGTTTATTTTCTGTAATCATCGAAGTAATCCTTCATGTATTTTTATTTAAAGTTAGTGAAAATGAATATTTAAACAATGCGGAAGATATTATAACTGTTATTTTCTACAATTATGCATTTATAACGTTTCGATGGACATCGAAGACTTAGAATGACATCACCATTAATTAAGCACAATCACTAGACCATTAATTACTCACCATTTCTATACCATTAATATGGAATTATATTAATTTAAGTTGAAGTTTATTTTGGTATATTTGATATACAAGTTCTCCGCATGGAGTGATGTTCTGTTGGAACATGGTTCTGTATTTTTCGGCATAGATAAATTCTATATGACCGTCTAGCAGACAATTTTATATTGGACATAATTTTCAAAAGCATATTTAATCCCGGACAACATTTTCAATCGAACATTTTATCCTGGAAGATGATTTTTCCAAAGTAGATGGGACAGTATATTTTTTTTTCTTTCATTTGAGAAATGAATTCATCAGCATAGGGGAGACTTGCACAGATGGAGACGATGGAATTCATACCTCATGGATTTTGCAGAAACCAGCTAAGTACTCATTCTGAAAACTTTTGAAAGCAATATTTCATATTTTTAAATTCTTTTATTTCAATATTTTTATAACTGTAAACTTTATCAGATCTGATATAGTATTGATTAATACTATATGCCCTTCTGGCTTTTGTTCATTTTTAGGTACTTATTTTTTTTAAAACATTTAATCTCATTTATTAATTATTAAATATCATACTTTTGATTAAATGATTTCTAATTTAAGCATGACTTTTATACACTGCAAGAAATGATTGTTGTTTACATACATTTCTTGGTGCTTGCTGAACTTCATGTTTTCTTTATACATTTAAGTCGAATGATTTCTGAATTTAGTAATTTTTATTAAGATTTCTTTAATTATATCTTAATATAATTACACATATTTTTTAGATATATTAATACATTACTTGATGTGCTTTCATTAAGTTTATTTATAATAAATTTCTCAAATGAATTATCTTATTTTATTTAGGGGTTATATTTTCTCAAACTGAAAAGCTTAAGTATTTACACTAGGTTGTTACTTACCTAAAGGAGTAAAAGCTAAAGTAACTGGCGCCCCTAACAACATTAATCAATTCTTTCTATTTTTCCCTTGCCCATACCCATTGCTCCGCTGTCAAAACTAGCCGTTGGCAGTGAACGTATTAATTACGGTACAGTACAACCCCCATATATTGATTTTTGAGACAATAGATTCTCCCTCACAGTTTTCGCCTGTCCCCTTATTTCTGGGGAGTACCAGAATCAGCACTTTCCATTTCACTTTCCATTTTTATATATTTTATTACACTTAACACGGAAACACTTTCTAACTTAATAATTTTAGCAGAACACCAGAAAATTTCTGCCAGAAATGTCAAGTTATTCATTTTTTTTAATGGCCGCGAACGGCCAGCGTGATATTTTAAATTTATAAGCTTTTTCATTAAATTTTAGTAAAAAAATAAATAAATAGCTAATTAATTGTACTGGTAGTGAAAAAAATACTATATTTTCCACGTAAGTGAAGATTTAACATTTTAGACCGCGTCTTGCGGGCTTCGCGCTAGCGCGCTCATCCCGCAATTTGACGCAGGTCAAAAATGTTAAACTTCTCTCACTTGGTAAATAATATACTATTTTTTGCGTGTAGGATCTTAAAAGTTTTGAGTCAAATCTAGGCAATATATTTCCAATTTCAATCTCCTAAGAAGCAATAAATAAAACATCACAAATATATATTCAAACATAAAGTTTCCTTTCTGACAAAACATTTTTTATAGTATATGTGATAAAAGCTTTGTCACAAATTTTATGATTTGTTACAGGCTACGTAGCTTTGGTGTCCCCAAATTGGGGATATGTTTAGGATATAAAATTTAAATAAAGAAAAACTGTTATTTTATGATATATTGTACAAAGATTTAGATTTTACATATGCAATAAAGTACCTTTCATTTCTATTTTTACTGCTACATCAAACGTAACTTATAAAAACATGTTATTTGCTTACTTGCAATAGACATATGTATTTATACTATAGTAAAGTACTGCCCTCTTAAAAAGGAACGCGGCATGTACACCTGACACATACGGTTTTCGAGCTTAGTATTATTTTACTACGGAGAATAACGGTATGTACTAATCCTAAGGAAATCTGCGGTAAGTGCATCGAAGATTTTACTTGCCGAGTTCTTTCTATGTGAAATTTTGTTTTGAAAAGAGAAACAGGATAAAGCAAATACAAAAGAAAGCAAATTTATGAGTATTTTAGTGGCAGTCAGACAAAATTAATAGATAGATAGATACATTTATTGTTTCTAAAGAAATATACATTTCTTATAAGAAGACATTAATATTATTATAAAATATTGATCAATCAACAAATAAAAAAGAAGAAATAAAAAAATATATTGTTTAATATTATACTACTATTGTTTAGTAGTATAGGTACTATTATAGTATCTACTAGTAGATATATCTGTTTAAATACAATTAAATAATAATATAATATAAAAACTGCTGCCAACAAAATAATACTTTCCCTTATAGGCCTAGGTTTATTAAAATCAAAAACGAAAAAAAAAATTGAAAAAAAAAATTCAAAAATTGAACAAAAAAAATAAAAAAATTGAAAAAAAAATAAAAAATAAAAAAATGTCTTTAAAAAAAAATATTTTTTTAATTTTTTTTTGAAAATTATTTTTTTTAAGTATTTGGGAAAATGCAATATACCATTTACTGTGAATAGTATATAATGGAATACGTAGCACTACATATCTTTACGGCTTGTTATAATAAAAGGTATCGAAAATTTATATCGTTACAGAAAATATAAAAAATATTTGATGTTAAAATTTATTTCAAAAATTCACTTGCACGCACAAAATAATTATACTTTCAATTAAATTTTATTTTAAATATAGATACCACAAATTAACAGATTCTTTAAATACCGAAAAGCATAAATATAGTTAGTTTAGATATTATTTCGTTTATTAAAAAATTAAAATCCATGCAAAACTTTTACATAGAAAGAACGCGGCAGGTAACTTCTTCGGTGTACTTACCGCAGATTTCCTTAGGATTGGTACTTACCGTTATTCTCCGTAGTAAAATAATACTAAGCTCGAAAACCGTATGTGTCAGGTGTACATGCCGCGTTCCTCTTTATGAGGGCAGAGTAGTTTGTATAGGTATAATTGTTGTAAGTAGAAATATAAATGATAAAAAATGCAAAATGTCTAAATTCAGCTATTTATAAACAAGAGAATGCTATTGGATCACTTGGTTTGGACTTTTCCATTACACGCGAAATCTACAAAACCAAATGAAAATACACTGCCCAGTAAAAGAGCCTTTTCATTTTTCACCTTCGTGCGTAAAATGGATTTTTTATTATCAGATTCACTTTTAGCAACCTTAAAAACTCCAATATACCAATTTTTACAAAAACTACCCCCCGCCCCTCAGTTGGTGGTGTTAGTTTTTTTTATTATCAGATTCACTTTCAGCAACCTCAAAAACCCCATTATACCAATTTTCACGAAAATTACCCCCCGCCCCTCAGGGGGTGGAGTTAGATTTTTTTATTATCAGATTCATATTCGTCTACTCCAAAAACCCCTATATACCCATTTTGACGAATATATTGAAAATATTTAAAAATATTTACCCCCTCACCCCGCGGGGGTGGTTTTAGAAAAAATTTATTATGAGATTCAAATTCAGCAGCCTTAAAAACCCCTATATAGCAATTTTCAAAATTTTGTATTTTTTTTCCCCATTTTTACAACAGGTTTGAATAGTATATGTTTGTGTATAGAATATAGTTATGTTTTATAATATAAACTACACAGTATATTCGCACATCCAATATTCGAATCTGTTTTGAAAATATTCCCTGTGCGATGTTTAATTTACTCTCTTGCTTGACGAAACAGACCATACTACCTATTTTACAATTTAACTTTTTTCCCTAGGAGAAAAAGTTAGCTAAAATCCACATAGTTTTTAAATCGTCCTCTGTACGTCTCTATCGCAGTAAAGAAACTATCAGGTTTGAATTAATTAGTATCCCCATTAATGGGAATGCATTTTATTACTTTTAAGCCTTAGGTCTGGATATTATTATCTCTTATAGAGAGCAACGTTTGAGTGCCGAACTTACAATTTTATGATTGCTTTACCTCTAAAATGTTTAGTTTTTTTTTTCTTTTCATCGGTAGGTATCGATTAAATATAAGTTATTTTTAAACAGATACATAGAGTAAGAAATTTATCCGATTTTGTAAAAATAGGTACAGATTTAAAAAAAAAATGGTTTAGGTAAGTGAATCTAGGAGACTTTGCCGAAAAATTTACCGCGAAACTTTTACCGCGAAAACGTTTACCACGAAAACATTTACCGCGCAATGATTTAACCGCAAAAGGTTTAAACGCGAAAAAGTTATTACCGCGAAAAATTATTACCGCGAAAACATTTACCGCGGAAACTATTATCGCGATAATAAAAACGCGCATACTTTTACGTCGTAATAATAGACCACGTTATATGTAATAAAACATTAAAATGTAGACTTAGCATAGAGCCAAGCAGTATTGCAGATCACAATATTATTAAAATTAAATTAAATAAAGAAATAAAAACTAAAACACTTACAACTACGCAAATAAAATATCTGGACTTAAATAAATGGAGGGACCTACTAAAAATTAAATTACAAAATACAATAATAAATACTTTTACTGAATTAATCAATATATTGAATACGACAAAAGAAGAAGCTACAAAAATAAAAAAGAGGAAAATTACAAATAACAATCAATGGATTACTACTGAGTTTATAAATAAAGTTAAAGAAAGAGACAGAAATTATCTTAAATGGAAAAAATCAGGTAGTATGGAAGCGGAAAATCTGTTTAAGAAGTCAAAAAATGCGGTCTCTAATATGTCAAAATGGCTAAAGAAAAAATGAGCAGAGAAGGAATTTGAAAAAGCTGGAAATGATAGCATGAAAAACTGGAAGGTGATAAATGGATTGATTCATAACACAAGAAAAAAGGCAAGAAATGAAATAAACCAAATAAAAACCAATAACAAAAAAGTAACAGCAAAAAGTGAAATAGTAGAAGTATTAAATGAACATTTTTCATCCATTGGCAAAAAAATTGCTGAAAATATACCCAACACCGATAAGGAATTTAAAGAAGAGGAAAACGAAAATACCATCGACTTAAAACCATGCAATGTAGAAGAACTTCATGAAATAATAAAAAACATTAAATCTGATGCATCAGGGCATGATACCATCACAAAAAAGGATTTAATCAGTGTATTCGACATAATTCAGGAAAAGCTAGTTTTCCTAACAAATAAAACTTTAACCAGTGGAGAATTTCCGGCTGAATTAAAAATATCCCGAATAATTCCCATATACAAGAGTGGACCAAAGGACGAAATGGCAAATTATAGACCCATATCTATAATAAGTATATTTTCGAAAATAATTGAAATAGTTCTAAAAAGAAGAATAACTGATTTTATAAAAACAACATTTAATTTTGATTTATCCCAGTTTGGATTCCAAGAAAATTCAAGTCCCTTAGGAGCAACAACCGAGTTATTGGAACATGTGCACACTGAACTAAATGAAAATAAATATGTGATCCTAGTTTTTATAGACTTACAAAAGGCGTTCGACACAGTGGACATACCTAAACTATTAAGAAAACTGCGTTCAATGGGATTCAAAGGTAAAATTTATAAACTCTTGAAAACGTACCTTGAAAATAGAGAACAATTTACGTTTTATATGGTGTAGCGAGTGACAACATTGAGGTAAACACGGGTGTGCCGCAGGGGAGTGTACTTGGCCCACTTTGATACTTACTTTATGTTCACAGCTTGCAATATTTAGGACTGAAAGCTAAGTATATTACCTTTGCGGATGATACTGTGCTTATTTTTAGTGACAAGGACATAAATATATTGATAAATAGAATAAATTCAAATTTAAAGTTATATTCTCAGTGGCTGTGTAAAAATAGACTTAGTATTAATGTAGGCAAAACTGTGTTTATGCTCATAAAACAAAAATCTAAACCTAGTCCTCAAAATGTAAACATAATTTTTAATAACACAAGTCTGAAACAAGTTAGCGATTACAAGTACCTGGGACTTTGTATAGATGATAAACTTAACTGGGAAAAGCACATAGCACATACCATAAAAAAAATGGTACCATTAATTGGAGCCCTATTCAGATGTTCACACTATTTAAATACAAAATGTAAAAAAAATATTTATCATAGCTTAATATAAACAAACTTAAGGTATCTGATACCATGTTGGGGAAGTGGACCAGTTTTGCATGTGAATCGACTTCAAATAATTCAAAATAAAGCTATTAAAACAATATTTGGATATAACCGCTTAACCAATACCAGCTTGCTATATATTGAGACAAAGTTTTTAAATATTAACAAACTTTTACAATTTGAATCCATTAAACTGATCCATGGTATAATAAATGGAAATATAAAAAACAATCAAAAACTGGAATATTCAAGTGGTATACATGATCACTGTACTAGGGGCAAAGACTCTATAAGGAACCCCCTTCGAAGAACATGCAAAACACAAATTTCACCAATATTTGTAGCCACAAACTTCTTTAATAAAATACCAGAAAGCCTGAAAATTGTAAATAATAAGACAACATTTATTAAATTACTAAAAAAACATTTAATGTTTTCATAAAATAGTACTAAATGCAATAAAATTGTGATATTATGTATTTAAGTTAAAATTGTGATATTCAAAATAAGCAGTATTATGTAGTTTTTATATTTAGGTTTAACAGTTAGCTTAACAACTCATATATATTAAATTGTATTATAGGCCTTGATACCAGTTTAATAACTGTTTAAAGGTCATTTATAAATTCGTTTAAAAAAAAAAAATATATAATCGCGCATACTTTCGCCGCGCAATATAATAATCGTGCCTAAATTTTAATTAAAAAAAAAAATAACCTTAAAATATATATTATAATTTTTTGAATGAAACGCTTATTTTATAATCATAGTTTTGTTTTTATTTTTATCAAAAACAAAACGAAACAAACTAAGCCAAACAATTTAATCATATTTATGTTTTTTAAAATACTAATATTATAACACCTATATAAAGAAATTAGTTATGTATTATATTATATTAATTAGTAATATAATTATAATTTTACTTACATATATGTTTAAAAACCAAACCAAACAATTTAGTTATATTAAAATTTTGTTAATTCTGCAATTATTAAACTTAATTAAACAAATTGGTAATATAATATATTAAACTTGGCGTAGCTAACGAAAAAGTATTATAAAAAAAACGTATTTTTATAATTTAAAATTAGACTCGGAATTTGCTTTGCGCGTTAAATATTTTCGCGGCTATTACTTTCGCTATATATTTTTCGCGGTAATTGCATTTCGCTATTTAAACTTTTCGTGGTAATAGTTTTCGCTATTTTTATTTCGCTTTAATATTTTTTCGGGTTAAATTTTTATCGCTGTTAATCCTTTGCGCGGAAAAAAACATTTCGCGGTAATTTTGTCGACGAAATATTTTCGGTAAATTTTTTGAAGAAGGCTCCCGTTCCCAGGTAAGTTTACCTATTAGCCAACGATTTTGTTTTAGGTAGGTATTTATTTTTGGTTAATCTATATATATTGTATATAGTATAGTAAACGCACCGAAAGAAGTTTGTTTGAAAAGAAAACTTTGTATAAAATGTATAGACTTTTCACTAGAAGTTTGATCAAATAATTAATCGTCTTATTTCCAAGACCTTTTTCTTCTTATTTCTGAAGGAAAAAAATAAAAAGGTTATTTTTCACTAAGAAAATTGCAAAAGGTTTTTAAAATAACTATTTGTTCAAACTTTTGATATGAAAAATAATCTATTGAGATGAAGCTTTTAATTTTCCTACTTTAATAGGTATGTGAACTCCCGCCAGAAAAGGGCATTTATTGAGAGCATGAAGTTCTGTTCTATACAGTGGAGGCGTCCCAGATATGCTCAGCAACTTAACTGGTTTGGTTCCCATCCATTCATGCATTTATTTTTGACGCGCTTTTGAAGTCAAACTTATCAAAATGCTTTGGGTTCCAATTAACATAAGTATGGTTGGCCTTTAAAAGAAAACCAATCGACACGACTGTCAAAATTAATTTTCAAGGTTGAAAGTCATAATAATTTAATCGATCTACCCAGAAACATATTATCTGGTATGGGTATCATAGCGGTTAAAAGTTTGAAAAATATAACCTTGAACTATCATTTTGATAGGTGCTGTTTCAAAGGAAACCAAATTTCTAGGTCAAATCGTTTTAATTTTAACAAAATATGACCTTGAACTGTCATTTTGCACGGTGCGTTGATTGGCCTTGTTCCAAAGGGTACCCATACCAAACTTTATGTTTCTAGGTCAAACCGTTTAAAAGTTGGCAAAATATGACCTTGAATTGTCATCTTGACAGGTGCAATGATTGCTCTTGTTCTAAAGCGTTGCAATTGATTGTTATTATAGCAAAGGCTACCTATACCAAATTGCATGTTTCTAGGTCAAAGCGTTTAAAAGTTTGAAACATATGACCTTGAAATGTCATTTTGGCAGTTGGGTTGATAGGTCTTCTTCCAAAGGCCACCATACCCAATTTCGTATTTTTAGGTTGAACCGTTTTAAAGTTAGCAAAATATCACCGCTTGGTCTGGCGTCACGGAACAGAGAGAAAAATCAGTATTTTTTAAAACTGAAGCGAAAATTCGAATGAATCTCAAAACTTTTTATGGTTTTGTCAACCATTCGCACCCCAATAACTTTTTTTAAATGATGAAACAGTTAGTTTTTCTTTATTTGTATCAATAAACATAACGCACGTGGACATTTGTTTTTTTTTTTTATTAAGAATAACTAGTGTTGCAAATACCGCAGCCGCTAAAAAACGAAAATTGAAGTAATTTTCTTGGCTTATTACTTTTCGTATAAAATATAACATATTTTTATGCAAAAAACATACTGTTTGAAATAATAAATATGTATATATTTATCTCGATATTTATATTAACTTCCACTGTCTCAGAACCCTTAAAACTTGCTAAACTATCGCTGGTGACCGTCACGGAACAGATAATATTGCCAAATTTTCACATAAAAAAAATTGTTCATATATTAATCATTTTTTTTGCAAATTCATGTTTAATTAGAGAATATTAACCAAAATAATTAAAAACGTATACAAAAACTACTACTAAGAAAAATCTGCACCATTGGGACATTAAACGGACTTTTAAAATAAATATAGCAATAAATACATAAAAATCTGGATTTTTTTCGCTATAACAATACTGTCTTTTCTCGTCAGGGAACGTTCAAGTATTACGTAACGCTCCTAGGAGGGGGGTCATTTTGAAGTGTTACGCCCAAGTTAATGGTATAGGAAAATAGAGTTACAGGGGAGGGTCCAAAATGATCAAAATTTGCGTTACGTAATAACTGAACGTTCCCTCACTCGAAAGTAAAAAACAAAATAGCCCAATTGTGAACATTCTACAAAATTGCTCATATTTCGTAACTGTAAGTGAAAAATACACTGCCCGGTAAAGGAGCTTTTCCATTTTTCACCTCCGCGTGTAAAATGGATTTTTTATTATCAAACTCACTTTCAATAAAACCCCAATATACGAATTTTCACGAAAACTACCCCCCGCTTCCCAGGGAGTGGAGTAAATTTTTTTATTATCAGATTCACTTTCAGCAACCTCAAAAACCCCAATATACCAATTTGTACGAAAACTAATCCGCCCCTCAAGGGGTGCAGTTAATTTTTTTTAATATCAGATTCACTTTTAGCAACCTCTAAAACCCCCTGCCCCTCAGTGGTTGGAGTTAGAATATTTTTATTATCAGATTCACCTTCAGCAACCTCAAAACCCCAAATGTTCCTATTTTCACGAAAATTACCCCCAGCCCCTCAGGGGGTGGAATTGTAATTTGTTTTAGTATCAGATTCACTTTGTGCAACCTCAAAAACCCCAATTACCAATTTTCACATAACTAATCCCCGCCCCTCAGGGGTGAAATTAGAAAAAAATTATTATCAGATTCAGATTTGCCGACCCCAAAAACCCCTATATACCAATTTTGACGAAAATATTGAAAATATTTAAAAAATATTTACCCCCTCACCCTTACTACTACCCCCTCACCCCCGGGGGGGGGGGTAGGGTTATATAAATCAGATTCAATTTCAGCAACCTTAAAAACCCCTATATAGGAATTTTCAATTTTTTCTAAAAAGTGTATTTTTCCCATTGCCCAAGACCAAATGTTTACCAAAAACAATCCCGAGCGAGAACATACATGTATGCCACATTTCAAGTCTCTAGCTTAAAGAGTTTTTAAGTTATCTGTGCACACGTGATTTTCCCGACCTATATTTTTTTTGCTCGTAATTGATATATGTCGATATAAAACGTCATAACGCAAAAATAAGCAAAAAAAAAGTTTAGAATTTTTTCATGAATACAAGGCTTTCCCCGAGGCTTTCCCAAATTTTTGAAATTTTTTAAAATGGGAAAGCAAAATAGGCTCTTTTCTGTCGTTAGTCCATATAATATATTATATCATAAAATTGGGGTCGTTATGTTAATTAATCATAGGATGCAAGTTATTAAATAAATTTAAATTCCAACCTTATAACTACGTAAATCATTATCTATTATAAAATTAAGGGATCCGGAATCCCGAATCCTGAATAAGCGCTTACTGATAAATATCGTACGGTGCTTTATCTGTCCCTTTTTCAAACATATTTAAATAAAGACCAGAGCCGGATTTCCCTATACCTACGCTAATAACGCCAATGCGTAGGCGCAAGAATTTCAAAAGGCGCAATTTTTGTTTTAGTCTGGAAATATATATATTTTAATATGTATTTTCTCTCGTTCTAATTATGTAATAATTAAAATAATTCTGATTTTAGATCTAATCTAATTTATAAAATAAGTTGCAAGAACTGCAGGAGTGTTTACGTTGGAGAAACCGGACAGTGGTTAAAGTCAAGAACGGCTCAGCACATGTCAAATTGTGAAAATGTTCTAAATATAAATAAAACTGCTTTTGCTACTCACCGCTTTGACAAAGGCCACTGTTTCGATTTTGATAATGTATCCATTTTAGACATAGAACCCATAAAATATAAGCGAACATTTTTAGAAATGGTTTATATTAACACTACCTCTAACACTATAAACTTCAAAACAGATGCACAAAACCTACACAAAATATATCACAACATCATTAAATAAAAAGCATATTTGACTGGGTGGCGGGTATGAACAATATTATTGGCTTACAAGATGGATATGTTCATGCATAAGTGTATGGGCATATTTGTTTTCTTTCATCTAAAGAATTTCATATACGCCACCTAGTTAAAAATTGTACATTTTAACTTACGCCTTACACTTCCACATCTCAATCTTAATACTTTCCCTTAAGACCTAAATTTACCTTATTTTTAATTTGTTACCTTTAGAATCTGTGGAAATGGAGCTGGAGGTGGAGCTTGGAAGAAGGGGTTTAAAATTTTTATGTGAAAAATATGAAACGTCAACATTTAAAATATATTTTTTTTTTCAAAATTAATGGAGAGCCCCTAGCACAAGCCAAAAGCTTATTTGGGGCTCTCCATGCTTATGTACAATTTTTCAAGAAATAAACTATAACTATAACTATAAACTATTTTTTATGTCAATGTCATTAATTTAATTTTTTGTTTTTTAAGTAATATTTTTGTTATTAAATTTATCCCCTGAAGATGCCAATCCAATAAATGGTGAAACGTTGGGAAATTTTTTCTTTACATATAATTTAAACGAAGTCCTATAAACCGAGAATTATTTTAATTATATATTTTAAATTAAAAAATAAATACGATTTTTAAAATCTTCTTCGAGGAAGTCTCAATAAAAATCTCGTTGGTTTTCTGCAAAAATCATTTCATAAACCCAGAGATTTGGGGTATCTGGAAAGCTGTAGAGGCAAAAGTAAAAACTATTGAAACCCTTAAACCTTTCAAAAAGGCACTACATACGTTTTTAGTTAACATGGAGCCTTATAAGCTAGACGAATTCTAAATTCTTGACAAAGTTTCTCTTTTTTTTTGACTATTTTTTTCCCTAGCTTCTGTTCAGGATTTTTGATTATTGTAAAATAAATTTTGTAAGTTCAGGAGTACTGAAAAATAAATTATATTATTATGATTATTATATCGTGAAGCTTAAAAATCTCGGACGTCGGTGTACAAATATTTTTTAGTAGTTCACTCCTTTCCTACAAAAGGGAAATAATGTTGCTAAAGAAAAATACTTTTTTCTACGAGCGTGCGAAAAGATGTCTTTACCGGCACGCATATGCGTGTGGAAATAAGGTATTTTCCGCACGCATAATTATTTCATAAAAACAAGTAGCTTGGTTATACAAACGTGTAACATTATTGGCTAAGACACTTGTTTCCATGGCGACCGATCAACATGATAGCATCCTAAGCTAGTTTGTTCGTGTCAATTGTGTTTTCAATTTTAATTGTAAAGTTTTTATTAAAGAAAATGATGAAACTTAAAGAAAAAGATGAAACGTTACCTGAAGAAATAATAGAAATGGCAAATGCAAATGAAAACTGCAACAAATTTATCAATAATGTTCAACCAAAATAGAATTGGTAATAACTAATGTTAGATTATTTTCAATAATTGCTAAAACTGTTTAATATCTTAATTCTGTCGTGTTATTCTTGTTATATTTATTCATAAAATAATAAAAATGTTTAAATTTCTTAATTGTTAATTGTTTTCCCATTGGAAAAAATATAAAAATTATATTTATTCAATTAAGTATACTTATACATATATAAAAGCATATTTTATTTTTAACTCGCTCATAGAAAAAATATTGTTCCTAACGCATGCGTAAAGAGGCTTTTCCGCACTTGATTGCTTGCCTGAACTCCGCTACGCGTCGTTTAGGCAAATGCAATCTAGTGCGGAAAAGAGCCTCTTTCCACACTTGTTAGGAAAAGTCCAAACATATTAAAATAAGGAACAGAGCCGGACCTACGCTAATAACGCCAAGGCGTAGGCGCAATAATTTCAAAAGGCGCAATTTTTTTTTAGTCTGGAAATATATATTTTTTTAAATTAAAAAATAAATACGATTTTTAAAATCTTCTTCGAGGAAGTCTCAATAAAAATTTCGTTGGTTTTCTGCAAAATTCCTACGATTTTTCAGAAACCAGGAGATTATATCGTGAAGCTTGAAAATCTCGGATGTCGGTGTACAAATATTTTTTAGTAGTTCACTCCTTTTCTACAAAAGAAAAATAATGTTGCTAAAGAAAAATACTTTTGTATAGTTTATACAAAAAAAGTATTTCTTATGTATTTAGCTCAAAGCGTTTTAAACTTATCGTGGTAACAAATTTCGCGAAGAAGCAGTCTGACAGACACATTTTAACGAAAATTACCTTTTTTTGTATATAAAACGCCGAAAAACGTAAAAAAGGTAAAAAATTTTTTTTTGTTATTTTTTTACTAACGCAATATTTTCTTGGAAAAGTAAAAAACACCTTTTAAATTAATATCTCAGTGCAAGCACCTTTCTTTTATTTAGTAATGTTTATGTTTATTTTTAACCTCGTACTATTCTACTTAATTAAGCATCCCCTAAGTCCAGGACTTGTGTGGGCTAGTAGTAGAGGGAACCACCGGCTTTAATTGACTTTCGAACCAATATATTTAGGGAGTACGCCTTCGCCAAATTTCAATCATTAATTAAATGAGAAAGGCAAGTGAGGTTTGAACTCACGATCATTAGCTCAGTGTCAATGCTATATCGATGCCTTAGACCGCTGAGCTAATCTTCCATGATTTTTAAATTTTGGCGAAGGCGCCAAAAAGGCATAAGGGACAAGAAATGTAAATCCGGCTTATTCAAACTCAGCATCCGAATGGACATGTGAGATGTAAAAAAAATCTTATGCTCCCAGTGGCTGCCCTTCGATCTTTTAGCCCTCTAGCTACTTGCTCAAAATGGCGCGATAAAGCCTCACAGCAAAAAAAAATTGCCGAAAATCAATTTAGGAAAATTGTAATTAAATGTTTTATAAAATAATTATTATTATTATTAAAGAAAATTTTTCTTTTAAAATTCTGGTGTTTAGATCTTCACTAAAAAAAACTGCGGCCAATATTGCCAATAATGTAATTTAATGAGATATCGCCAGTAGTCGGCATAAACTCAGTTATGACTCATCAACGTTGAAAATAAACACAGAAACATAGGCTTAAAGAAAAATTTTTCCGAATTATGAGGGAAATTTTTATAACATTTGACGACTAATTTGTTACACACAATAATATTGAGTATACATATTAACTATACATATCTATATATATCGGTGTTTTTCAAAGAAAAAAACCGACAAGATAAAAAAAATAAAAATTTAAATATTTAAAACCTCGCGTCAACGCTAAAGTCGACGCGGCGCTTATGCGAGTAATGGAATTCGCCGAGGACTGGATATCACAGGCCATCGGGCATGACAAACACCACCCAAAACGAATTTTATTCTAATTAAAAGGTATTAAAAATATTTTATCCAATACATAGAGATAATAAGACAATTACCAGCTTTATTTTAAATAGATAAACTCAATAATAACCCCCGCGTGGCTTTTACTTTATTGAGTGGATAATTATTTATTTTACCCACTCAAATGTCACTTGTCAAATTATTTTCTTGTAAATGTCATTAACATTTTTAATAAAAATATGAATTTGTAAGCTATTTATTGGATAAAACCTTGTATGGCACTCATGGGTAAACCGATATTGCCCTCTCGAAATTTAACCTGCTTGGCTGACGCCTCGCAGGTTAATTTTCTCATGGGCAATATCTTACTTTACCCACTAGTACCATAAATAACTATTATCCAATACATACAGATATAAATAGAAAATTGCCAGCTTTATTTTAAATAGATAAACTCAATAATAACCCCCGCGTGGCTTTTACTTTATTGAGTGGATAATTATTTATTTTACCCACTCAACTGTCACTTGTCAAATTATTTTCTTGTAAATTTCATTAAAATTTTTAATAAAAATATGAATTTGTAAGCTATTTATTGGATAAAACCTTGTATGGCACTCATGGGTAAACCGATATTGCCCTCTCGAAAATTAACCTGCTTGGCTGACGCCTCGTAGGTTAATTTTCTCATGGGCAATATCTTACTTTACCCACTAGTACCATAAATAACTATTATCCAATACATACAGATATAGATAGAAAATTGCCAGCTTTATTTTAAATAGATAAACTCAATAATAACCCCCGCGTGGCTTTTACTTTATTGAGTGGATAATTATTTATTTTACCCACTCAACTGTCACTTGTCAAATTATTTTCTTGTAAATGTCATTAAAATTTTTAATAAAAATATGAATTTGTAAGCTATTTATTGGATAAAACCTTGTATGGCACTCATGGGTAAACCGATATTGCCCTCTCGAAAATTAACCTGCTTGGCTGACGCCTCGTAGGTTAATTTTCTCATGGGCAATATCTTACTTTACCCACTAGTACCATAAATAACTATTATCCAATACATACAGATATAAATAGAAAATTGCCAGCTTTATTTTAAATAGATAAACTCAATAATAACCCCCGCGTGGCTTTTACTTTATTGAGTGGATAATTATTTATTTTACCCACTCAACTGTCACTTGTCAAATTATTTTCTTGTAAATGTCATTAAAATTTTTAATAAAAATATGAATTTCTAAGCTATTTATTGGATAAAACCTTGTATGGCACTCATGGGTAAACCGATATTGCCCACTAGTACCATAAATAACTATTATCTAATACATACAGATAATGAGAAAATTACCAGCTTTATTTTAAATAGATAAACTCAATAATAACCCCCGCGTGGCTTTTACTTTATTGAGTGAATAATTATTTATTTTACCCACTCAACTGTCACTTGTCAAATTATTTTCTTGTAAATGTCATTAAAATTTTTAATAAAAATATGAATTTGTAAGCTATTTATTGGATAAAACCTTGTATGGCACTCATGGGTAAACCGATATTGCCCTCTCGAAAATTAACCTGCTTGGCTGACGCCTCGTAGGTTAATTTTCTCATGGGCAATATCTTACTTTACCCACTAGTACCATAAATAACTATTATCCAATACATACAGATAATAAGAAAATTAAGTTAAGAATTGACAATCTATAAAAATATATACTGCACGTTTGTCGGTTAATAACCGAAAAATATATATAAGAAAGTTATCTATCTGTCGTTAAAATCAAATGGACAGGAAACAGTGAATAGTACCATTTCATCCTTTTTGGGAATCATCAGCACTGTGTATCCTGTATGTTGCTAATATTCAAATAAAACGTTAGATAGATATAAAAGCATGGTGCCATCTATTGATGTGGTCACTGTTATCTGTTCACTTGTTCCCAAAAGGCAAATCGCCACAATTTAGGGTGTACAGTAACGTGCATTCAAAATGCCACGGACCTAAACCATTATATGAACCTTTAGCCGGTTAAGAAGAGTTAAATAAGTTAAGAATTGACAGTCTATAAAAATATATACTGCACGTTTGTCGGTTAATAACCGAAAAATATATATAAGAAAGTTATCTATCTGTCGTTAAAATCAAATGGACAGGAAACAGTGAATAGTACCATTTCATCCTTTTTGGGAATCATCAGCACTGTGTATCCTGTATGTTGCTAATATTCAAATAAAACGTTAGATAGATATAAAAGCATGGTGCCATCTATTGATGTGGTCACTGTTATCTGTTCACTTGTTCCCAAAAGGCAAATCGCCACAATTTAGGGTGTACAGTAACGTGCATTCAAAATGCCACGGACCTAAACCATTATATGAACCTTTAGCTTTTATATCTATCTAACGTTTTATTTGAATATTAGCAACATACAGGATACACAGTGCTGATGATTCCCAAAAAGGATGAAATGGTACTATTCACTGTTTCCTGTCCATTTGATTTTAACGACAGATAGATAACTTTCTTAATAAGAAAATTACCAGCTTTATTTTAAATAGATAAACTCAATAATAACCCCCGCGTGGCTTTTACTTTATTGAGTGGATAATTATTTATTTTACCCACTCAACTGTCACTTGTCAAATTATTTTCTTGTAAATGTCATTAAAATTTTTAATATAAATATGAATTCCCAAGCTATTTATTGGATAAAACCTTGTATGGCACTCATGGGCAATATCATACTTTACCCACTAGTACCATAAATAACTATTTTTTCATATTCTGACCTATTTGGTAAATGACTGCTGCAGCTTTATGATAATATTATTCTAGTCCCACGCGCTGGCCAAATATTTTAATTTTCTATTTAAAAATAAAACTTTTGAAGTTAAAGGTTTTATACATTAATGTTCTTTTAAAATTCTGGTATTTATAACAGGACTTAAAAAAAATCGCCTGCGGCGCTGAAGTTAATTATTAAACATTTAATCACAGGCAATCGTGCATGACATGCACCACCCGGCCAAAATTGTTAATCCAAATGGGAAAACTCTAATTAAAAGCTTTTATAAAATAATTTGTTTTTCATATCCTAAGGTATTTGACAAATACATGATCTTGAAAAAAAAAAATTAAATGTTATCTTATGCCCACAGACAAGCCCATGCGCTCGCCAAAAATTGTTAAGTGGCCGGACCCTAATTCCCATTTTTTGAGCTGAAATTTGGTACAAAATTTTATTCTGGTATTTTTCACGACACGACTTAATTAATTTTTTTTTAATCATAACCAGCATAACAAAAATATTAAATGAATAACAAAAGTAACTTACTTGCAAGGGTCCCAAACCACTATCCCTAAACCGGGACAATCCACTTCATTCACGATCTCGCATTCTCTACGGTCGCATACACATGCTGGTGCAGTTAACCCACCACAAAACGCAATAATTGCGACAAACGCTAACACTAATACACCATTCATTGTCGTGTCGTTTTAAAAAATTAATTTTTATTCAACAGTTTTTTAATATATGCACTAAAGTTACATAATTAGTACTTAAAACAACTTTTGAAACACTTCACATCAATATTATCGCAGGCGAATAGAAACAATACAGTTTTTAAAATGTTGGTCTTTTCTTGATTAGGATCAAGATATTTCAACGCACAAAAACAAAGAAAACAGCAGGAATTATAGATATAGATATAATTTTATGTAATAACATAAAAGACCATTTAACCAAATCCTTTAAATGCGTTTCTTGTACTGAAGTCACAATTTTCACAATCCTTTCTTGAAGAACCCAATATTTTTTCAAGTCAATTATCTTGATTCGGTTTATTGTTAAAATTCTTCCACATCATACTTATGTAATCCAATATCTCTTTTTACTGTCCTTCGTAACAATATTTTTTAATATAACAGCAAAAGTTTAAACACTGTAAAATTTAGTGCTTATTAAAAAGTTTGAGTTTTAAACATCAATTAGGAAACTCTTAGTGTAAGCACAGAAAAAATTATAAACCGTACTTTCAAAAAGAGTCGTTTAAAACTTTGTTTTAAGAAAAGTTTCTGATGTTTTAATTTTTAACACTTCTATATAATGTTTAACCTTATTTTAAATATTTATTATTAAGTATGTATATTATGTAAATTATTATTACTTAATTAGATTATAATCTGCCTATTATAATAACTAAAGAAAGACTTAATTGAAATCCAAATTCAATTTTTGCACAATGTTTATAAATTCAATTTATTTGTATTTTTGTGTCCATAAAAAATTCCGTAAAACTTTTTTGGCGAGTTATCCGATTCACGTGAATTTTCACAATATCGCGAGAGCGAATAATATAGCTTTTCTCTGCACACGGTAAAAGCGTTTTAAACACTGCGTATGGCGAAGCCGGTTTGGAAGGATATCTTCCGAGGGTGCGCTTGCGCCCGCTTAAATGTTCAAGTTTTCATCTCATATACCCTATTTCATTTCATTATTAGTAACTAAAAAAGTAACTAAAAAAGTAACTAGGTTTAGTTTAGCTTTGTAAGTAGATCTTCTGGTGGAAAACGGCATTTTGCGTAAATTTGAAGTATCGTACAAATATGTCTTGAAAAAATAGGTTATATTTGTATTTGTATCAGATAGAATATAAACTTTTGCAATTTTTTTATAAATATTAATAAAAATATGATAAAATGTATGTTCCGAGGCTTTGCCAAATATAACGAAAAAAAGTGGCAAAAATTTTACAACAGTATTTTAAAGGATGTTTGGAAAATACCTTAGAAGTCTCTATATGCTGTTTAATATTCACCACAATTTATTATCACTTATTTATCACTTATTGATTATAAACTTATTTATTTTATAACTAATAGTCGGAGAGCTGGTGACCATTTTCATTTCATTATTTGCTCCCGGCTATATTTTAACGCGGCCCAATTTTTTTATATTTTTTTCAGGGTATGCTGAATTTGTATTGCAGATATCAAAAAATAGTTATTTTTCTAACAAGTGCGGAAAGTGGTACTTTTCCGCACGCGACTGCAGTTGACCGAACGACGCGCAGCGGAGTTCGGTCAAGCAGTCAAATACGGAAATACACTTTCCGCAAGAGTTAGGAACAAAATTTTTTCTACAATCGTGAGGAAAATTAAGCAAATATTTTAATAACGAGGTAGGTGTTTATGTTAACAAACTAAATACTACAAATTATTATTTTTTGTTATTTACAATATTTATAGTAAATATGCAAAATATGCTAGAAAGACTTCCTCTTTCAAACTCTTGACGCCTTTTTATTGACACCAGCTTGTAAACACCTGGTATTATTTTCTATACTTATTTTTGGATTTTTTAGGCAAAAATCCAAATTTCTTGCTGCTTCCAAAATAGACTCTGGTATCTCATCATCGGAGGAATCCATTTCTACTTTTATGTAAACTTTCAAAAATAAACTGCTACGACGCTAATCTGACTTTGATACTGGCTTTGACATTTGTTTGTATACTTTGGTTGCTATGAAAACATTCTAAAAGCTTATGCGTGGCCTACGTTGCTTAGAGTTAATGAATTAACATCACTGACATTTATGGTTCTATCATTATTTGACAAATTTTTTGAACGATAAAATTTTAAGAAAATCAATTATTATTTAAAAGTAGGACTTTCATGCGTTATTATTTAAATATATAAATGTTGTCAACTATGCATATTACTCTGCATAAATTTAAAATATTACAATAACTAGTTGACATGGAATATTTTTACTTTTCCGCACTAGTGCGGAAAAGTAATGCGGAAAAGTACTTTTCGGCACTAGTGCGGAAAAGTGACACTTTGCACACGTAAATGCGTGCGGAAAAGTGCACTTTTTCGCACGCTAGTAGAAAAATTTATTTTTCCAAGCTAATTTACTTAATATACAGGGTTATTCAGAAATAAGTTCGAGAAATGTAAGAGGTGATTCTACGTTACAAAATATGAAAAAAGTTCCTATAAAGGTTGGTCCGGAAATAAGTCGTAAGGGAGCTACGGTTCTTTAAAATTGTAATAAAAATAAAGTTTTTAATTAATAACTCTATTACCCTTTAAGCTAGAGTGGTCAGCTTTTGCATGTATACTAGTATTAATAAGGGCAAAAAGTTTAGGTAGGTATATGCCTAGACGGACAAAATATGTGAAGCTTAACATTTTTTTTCTCCAAACTTTTTTATTTATGGATTTTTTGTAAAAAATATAGATTTCTGCAGCAAAAATACATAAAAAATGTCATATAGTGTAACACTATAGGAGCAACCGTTTTCAAAGAAAATGCAATTAAGAGGAAGATACATTTTGTGCCACTAAAAATCTTACTTTTTAAAAGGCTATTACTCCTTTAATATTAAATTTAGGTGTTTTGGTGAAGAATACTTTTTTGCTTAGTTTTAAATGAAGAATCGCCCTGCAGCATTAAAATTTTATTGGTGCTTTTTTTGTTCCCAATTCAATATATCCATCTTCGAAGAGCCGTAGCTCCCTTATGGCTCATTTCCGGACCAACCTTTATAGGAACTTTTTTCATATTTTTAAATTTCTCAAACTTATTTCTGAATAACCCTGAATATATTTTCAATTTTCAGTTGTTTTCAAGATAATTTAAAGTAGGCAAATAGTCGTTTTTAGTCAAGCAGACCGTGATAATCTATGAAAATATTTTTAAAATTTTAAATATTCTTGATATATTATGAATATATTTTGTTTTAAAGTAGCCGTAAAATTGTTCAAAAATAATATTTATAGCAATTTAAATAAAATAAGTTGGCTTTGGTGCTTAACCTCTTCAGTACTGGTACTGGTCAGGTTTTTTAAAAATTTAACCACTTTTATCTGAAATCGATCAACTGTGCGTCAAAATATGTTTTTAGTTTAAAATGTGGCCTGTTGTTGACAGATTTTACTTTTTTTTATACCCACTGTGACTTAAAATTTATAATAAAGGTTTTTTTCTTTAATTTAATCAGTTTTTACCCAAATTAGACTCTTAAAATTATATTTTTAATAACCTATAAACACTTGCTGGAGTAAGACACCAGAATCACTAATTTATTTCAAATGGTCAAGGACCCATTTATACATACCTATACATTATGGTACTTGCCAAATTATTCGGAATATGTCCAGACAAAAAAAACAATTAATTTATGTAATAAAATTAATATTTAACATTTTTGGAATATAAATTTTTTAATATACATAATATGCGCTGAACATAAATCTATAAAATATAGACTATAATAATTATTATAATTTAAATAATAATTGTTAATTAATTATTAACATTAACAGTTAATGTCTAATTTCTTGGTTTAAGCTAACATTTGGAAAATTAAAAATATAAAAGGTGTCCTGGTTATAGTATAATATGGTTATAAAATAATAGTTATAGTAACAATATAGCGATAGCAATATAACATGCAACTTTTATATCAATAAAAGAGATATTAAAAAAAAATAAACACTACATACTGGGACACCCTGTCTAGAAGAAGTATTTACTTAACTAATGTGAATGATATTTTAACATCTCCTCTCCACAGCATCTCTATTCCATAACATGCACTCCATAACATCTCTACTCTACAACAACTCTACTCTGTTCTACTTGCCCAATATCTAAAGATGATTTTTCCTTAGCGGAACAAACTCGTTGCGTTTATAAGTATATAATTAACTTTTGTTAATAATTATTATTATTTTAAAAATAAATATGTATTGTATTTTTTTTGTACCCCAAACATAGAAATACTAAATATGTATATGGTTTACTGACACTGTACCTGGTGTTTAGGCATTATAATTATTATTATTATTATTTATAAAATAGTATGCGGCCAGAGCCGACGAAACTGTATTTCATTTACTTCTAAATTCTTAAAAATAAAAAAAATAGAGTTAAAAATTAAATAAAAATTGAATTGAAATTAACGTAAACTAAAATAAATTAAAATAAATTAAAAGGAGTATGTGCTTTATTAAATGGTACTTATGTATGTCTTTGATTATATTTAACTTGAATT
The DNA here is from genome assembly GCA_958510825.1 of Brachypterus glaber. NCBI lineage: Eukaryota > Metazoa > Arthropoda > Insecta > Coleoptera > Kateretidae > Brachypterus > Brachypterus glaber. Next base: position 87,199,036 of record OY294045.1, on the reverse strand, counting down.
GTATTTTATCTTAAGAAATTGTGACTAGTCATTTATTATATATTTTATGTCTATAATGGTCCACACAAACCCATAGGGCTTAAGGACGGTTTTGTACGGTTTAACCTGTAACTGTGATAACCACGGGTCGTATCGAAGTAGCTATTACCGGGGGCATGCAAAAATTAGAATTTTAAAAAACTCTTTTTTCAAGTATATAGACACATTAAACTATTGTTCACCAAGCGGAATGTCATGTCGACGCTGTTAATACTCAGTGAGTCACTTGGTCATGGTCCATGACTCGTGGAGAAGGACTTATGTTTTTTTTTTTTTGAAAATTGTTTCTCTTTTTAAAAAAAAAATAGTTAATACAAAAATATTCTTTTTTTGTTAATTATTCGTTTTTTAAAAAGGGAAACAATTTTCAAAAAAAAAAAATTAATTTTTCTCTACGAGTCATGGACCATGACTCACTGAGTGTTAACAGTGTCGACGTGACATTCAGCTTGGTGAACAATAGTTTAAAGTGTCTATTTAGAGGAAATGCGCCTAATTTCGGATGGTTTCCAAATTTCGGATAGTAGTGTATTTAAGATACTGTCTGCAAAGGTAAACAGAAACCTACTTTTATGGAAAGCCAAAAGTCAAACTAAATCCGTCCTGTAATATGATAACGGTAGAGCTTCTCCCCTTTAAATGGCAGCACAAATCGTTTATATTGCAAATGGCAGTTTTGTGCTCAGTTGCATTATTATGCTTGTTTATTTTATAAATAATCGTTATAAAAGTTCGTGATTCTGTCTTGGGTAAGTTATGATGGTAGTTAAGTTGATCCACTATTCATAATTAAGCAATTTGAAAACGTAAACATTCTACAAATTTCTAATCTAAAAAGCAGAAAGTTGCCTAATTTCGGATAGACCATTTTTGTGCATTTGATTCCCAATTTCGGATATCCGCAAGGTAATTATTATTCAGGATAACCAACCATTAATTATTTTTTTTATAATGATACAACAAACTAAGATAAACAATTTTGAAAAAACGAAAATTACCTAAGATACTAAGATATTCGAAATTGGGAATCTAAAATTATAGTTCCTATAATATTTCGTAGAAAATCGCTTAATGATTAAATTACGTCTTAAATGTGAAGGAATAACAAGAAACATAAGCAATGGGATCCAGATCTACTCTTAAAAAATTTTTTTCGGATATGTCCGAAATTAGGAGCCCTTTTTCAAATGCACAAAAATGCGCTGATTTTTTTAACCGTGTTTTTTGGAAAAAATAAACTGTAATAAAATTGCTTTTATAATAAATCATGGTTCGCTATAATAAGTTGTATCTGGTTATATAAAAAAAATATCAAAAAGTAATACCGAGTATTAAATATTGAATACATTGTAAATGGTATCCGAAATTAGGCGACTTTCCTCTACTTGAAAAAAGAGTTTTTTTTAATTCTAATTTTTGCATGCCCCTGGTAAATGGCTACTTCGATCCGACCCGTGGTGATAACTGAATTGTTCAGAGTGCAAACACAAATTTTAACGTTTTTGTTCACCTAGGGAACAATTTTTGGATACTTAGCAAGTACCTAGTGCAGAGTAGAGGTGTTGTGGAGTAGAGATGTTATGGAATCGAGATGTTATGGAGTAGAGAAATGTGGAGTAGACATGTTAATATGCCATGTGAATGGAGATCTCTACAACTAGAATTATGAAACAAAAGACGTCTACCCTTTGTGCTACACTTTCCAGCCAACCAAATAAATACTGTATTTGTTTTTCATACAACAAATACAGTATTTATTTGGTTGGCCGGAAAGTGTAGCACTGAGCGGCACGAACGAACATAGCTAATGTGAATCTGTAGAATAAGATAATTCTACTAAAATTTAGATGGCGCCAGTAATTTCTTTAATAAAAATAATATTCCCGGCCAAGTAAATATTGTATTTGTTCAACAAAGAACAAATACAGAATTTGTTTGGTTGGGTGTAAGTGGGAGTGTATGTATGTCTTCTATCCTTTTTGAGTAGAACTTTTGTCCCTGTCTAATCTAACGGGAGAAATCTCCATTACCGTGACCACCTTTAATGATTAAGGCCTGGGTGCCTAATATGCAAAAATATCTTCTCTACAAGGCATTTTAAATTTTTACTATTCTAATAATACAATAGTGTTGTGTTAAAAAAGGTTATTAACATTAAAGTTAATATATTAAGATTAAGCATATAAATAGTATAAGCATATTATTACATATTATGTTTAAATCTTGATGTAAAAGTCATCTAACTAAATTTAGCTAATAATATTTGGATCTTTTATGTTAATTAGAACATTATTAGGATCCATTTCAGCAACAAATGATGCAGAGAACCAAGATACAATGCCCATAGTAACAAAGATATTAAACAGCGCAAGAATTCCGAAAAATATTAAAAACACAATATCTACAAAAATTAAGGAACTATTAAAAATATGTTTTTCATTAGGGACTCAAACAACCTGGAAGCAATACAGCGTCGAGCAACCACAATACCATTTGGACGCATTCGCCCTTCGTATGAGCACCGTCTCCAAATGGCTCACATTCCAACATTTATGGATCGTAAAACTAGAGGCGACCTTATATTTACTTACCATGCTCTTCATGGGCACTTTTCTTGTGATATACGGCATCTGTTTACTTTAAATCCGGACCCAAGGCTAAGAGGTCACAGCTTAAAACTCAAGAAAGAAAACTTCAGAACCAGGTCCCGCCAAAATGTCTTAGGAAACAGAGTTTTCCATGAATGGAACAGTCTGCCAGAAAACATCATATCCGCCACCAATGTAAACACGTTTAAAAACTTGTACGACAGTTTCAAAGCTAATTAATTTCTATTATTTATTATTTTTGTATAACGCTTTTGTTTCTTTTTTTTATAATGTCTATTTTTTTTTATATTATCTCTTTCTTATTTAACTTAGTACTGTTTAGGGGCTTTATAGAATTAATTTTCTCTGCCCTTTTATACAGGGTTATTCACGGAAGTGGCCTATTAAACGTTTATGGAGAACCAATAACTTTGAAAGTCTGCTAATTTGCACTTTGGGGTTTTTGAATATGGCCTATCGATTAAAAATATTTTCATGCTTGTGCCACTTCCGGTTGTACCGGAAGTGGCACTTAACTTTGAGTTTTTAAATGGAACACCTCATATATTTTTTAATTTTTAAAATTTGCATTAAATTTGCTTTATTTTGATGTATAATACTTCATGTCTATCTTCAGTAGTTTTTGTGTTATTCAAGTTTTTAGCGAAAAATAAGTAAATTCAAGCACCCCTAAAAACAATAATTTCTCCTTGATTTTTTCAATTGGAGAAAAGATGTTTTGTGTTTTGCTCAATGATGCTTAAACGAATTATCCTATGCTAAAATGGAACCCAAAAATTATACAGGGTGTCTGAAAAAGCAGGTCAAATCTAACAAATTTAATATAGCCATAACTCATTTTTTTTAAATGGCACCCTACATTTTTTTTTATTTGGTTAAATAGAGAATTCAATTTGCTTTAAAATAAGTATAGGATACCCTATACCTAACTTTAACCGTTTTTGAGCTATTTGCAAATTATTGTGAAACAGCCGTATTTCTGTTAAAATTTGTTATATTTTATAAAATAGGCCAGAAAAATTTATCGATTTTTATTTATTTACCTCAAAGATCATTATATTTACCTTAAAACTGGATTTTCATGCGCCCAGTAGTGTACATTTCTTCTGTTAAAAATACCATGTTGAGAAAATTTAGCCTCGTCCGTCCAAATTATTCTTTTTAAAAAGTTTGGTTTTTCTTGAATATTTATCAAAAGATTTTCACAAAAGTCCACTCTATTTTGAAAATCATTAGGTTTTAAGGCCTGTATTTTTTGCTTTTTGTAATCGTGCATCTTGTGGTTTTTTAAAATTCTTTGGATGCTTGAATAGGAAATTCCCAAGTCGTAACTAGCTGCAGGAATTGAGGCATGTGGATATGCATAAAAGTAACCCAAAACATTGACTTCGTTATTTTCGTTGTTTGTAATTGGTTTCGTAAGAGATTTCACTGCATTTTCTTTTCCAAATTGCGAAAATTTTTTGTGTATTCTTCTAAATTTTTTACATGACATTCTTGGTAAATCAGGATATTTTGTATTAAAGTTTCTGCAGGTTCTACTAATTATTTTATCATTTTCACCAAAAATAGCAAATAAATCCAAAATAACAGGGTAAGAATAAGCCTCTGCCATTATTTTACACTAATTTATCACGATAAGAACGATAACATTTAGGTTAAAAAAAATAAAAACACAATACAATTTTAAAAATTTACGTAATTGCAGAAATACTGCAAAATACTTCTTTTTCACATTAATTTGCAAATAGCTCGAAAACGGTTAAAGTTAGGTATAGGGTATCCTATACTTATTTTAAAGAAAATTGAATTCTCTATTTAAAAAAATAAAAAAAAATGTAGGGTGTCATTTAAAAAAAAAGAGTTATGGCTATTTTAATTTTGTTAAGTTTGACCTGCTTTTTCAGACACCCTGTATAAATTTTGGATTCCATTTTAGCTTAGAATGATTCGCTTAACCATCATTGAGCAAAATACAAAACAACTTTTCTTCAATTTAAAAAATCAAGGAGAAATTATTGTTTTTAGGGGTGCTTGAATTTGCTTATTTTTCGCTAAAAACTTGAATAACTCAAAAACTACTGGAGATAGACATAACGTGTTATACATTAAAATAAAGCAAATTTTATTCAAATTTTAAAAATTAAAAGATATATGGGGTGTTCCATTTAAAAAATTAAAGTTGAGTGCCACTTCCGGTACAACCGGAAGTGGCACAAGCATGAAAACATTTTTAATCGATTGCCCATATTCAAAAACCCCAAAGTGCAAATTAGCAGACTTTCAAAGTTATTGGTTCTCCATAAACGTTTAATAGGCCACTTCCGTGAATAACCCTGTATATTGTAATAATAATAATAATAATAATAATAACATTATTACCAGCATTATTACTAATTAGTACATTAGTTATTATAATAACACTGGTCGAAAAAAAAAATATCTTCCCATTTTGTCTGATATATAATTTTTTAAGTACTTTTCGATGCTGAACCTTTGACCTCCATTTATTGCCGTCAGGTCAGGGTTCTGTCGTAAATGTAACTGAGTTTATGAAAAAAAAAATTATTATTATTTTTAGCCCTAAACAACTTTTTTTTCGGAAACATTATACATCTAAAATCTGCGTAAAAAACTGCATTATATAATGTTCCTAGAAAAAAAAACTGTTTGGGTCTAAAAATAAGGATATATTTTTTATTTTTTTTCAAAAAATCAGTAGTAATTATCTCAGAACCCTGGCCTGACGGCAACAAAATTTGTTTTTAATTTAATGGACGTCATATTCGTAGTAGAATTCAGATTAATTTACGCTTTAAATCTGAGGAGACAAATCTGTAAACTTTAAGTTAGTCTTTAACTCCATGTTCTAGTACTATATACAGGGTTATTCACGGAAGTGGTCTATTAAAAGTTTATGGAGAACAAATAATTTTAAAAATCTAATATTTTGTACTTTGGGGTTTTTGAATATGGCCAATCGATTAAAAATATTTTTAGGCTTGTGTCACTTCCGGTTGTACCGGAACCGTACTTAACCTCGATTTTTTAAATAGAACACCCTATATATTTTTTAATTTTTAAAATTCTCATTAAATTTGCTTTATTTTAGTGTGCAACACTGCACGTCTATCTCTGGTAGTTTTTGAATTATTCAAGTTTTTAGAAAAAAATTAGCAAATTCAAGCACCCCTAAAAAAAATAATTTCTCCTTTTTTTTAAAAAATTGGAGAAAAGTTGTTTTGTAGTTTACTCAATAATACTTACCCGAATCATCCTAAGCTGAAACAGAACCCAAAAATGTATACAGGGTGTCTCAGAAAGCAGGTCAAATCTAACAAATTTAAAATAGCTATAACTCATTGTTTTTAAATGACACCCTATAGATTTTTTTATTTAGTTAAATAGAGAATTAAATTACCTTTAAAATCAATATAGGATACCCTAACATTAACCATTTTGGAGTTATTTGCAAATTATTTTAAAAAACGCGTATTTCTGTAAATTTTTAAAGTTGTATTTAGTCAAGTAAGCCGGTAAATGTCGTTTTTATTTTGTTAACTTAAATGTCATCATGATAAATTATAGTAAAATAATGGCAGAGGCTTATTCTTACCCTGCTGTTTTGGATTTATTTGCTATTTTTTGTGAAAATGATTAAATAATTAATAAAACCTGCAGAAAATAATAATATTCTGATTTATGAAGACTGCCATGTAAAAAATTTAGAAGAATTCACACAATTTTTTTCCAATTTGGGAAAGAAAATGCAGTAAAATCTCTAACAAAACCAATAAGAAGCAACAAAGATAATTAAGTCAATGTTTTGAGTTATTTTTATGCACATCCACATGGCTAAATTCTTGCAGCTAGTCACGATTGGGAATTTCCTATTCAAGCATCCAAAGAATCTAAAAAAAACCACAAGATGCACGATTACAAAAAAAAGTACCTGATGATTTTAGTTAATGTCAAAAGGGACTTTACTTTTAAGGTTAATATTAATGGCCCTTAAGGTAAATACCTAAATACAAATCGATTCATTTTACTGGCCTACTTGATTAACAAGTATAACAAAAGGCTAACGCCAAAAAAAAGGAAGAAGAAGAAGAAGAAGTATAACAAATTTTAATAGAAATACGGCTTTTTCACAATAATTTGCAAATAACTCGAAAACGGTTTGGACACCAGCATGAAAATATTTTTAATCAATTGGCCATATTCAAAAACCCCAAATTGTAAAATATCAGACTTTTAAAATTATTGGTTCTCCATAAACTTTTAATAGACCACTTGCGTGAATAACCCTGTATATACTATAGTAGTGGCGGCGCCATGATTAGTTCCTTGGTTTTCACAAATTTTTAGGCATTGCAAAAGACTTTCTTATGAAAGTGACCATTTTAAAGTAGATCTACTAAGAAATAGTCCTGTAGCTTTATTGTGAGTGCAACTTAATATTATTATTTATAAATTATATATAATAATTTTAATACACTGTGCAGTTTTAAGGCAAAAGGATACGAAACATAGCTCTTTCCCATTTTTCAACCATATAAAGTTCAGTGACAAGAAGATATCTAAAATACCAATAACTGAAGAAATTCGATATTAACTTTATCATTTTTACTATAAATAATCGTTTAACACACCCAAACACTATTTATTTTATTCTATGTACGCTATAAACCTAACCTTCAAATTTCAACCGCAGTGTTTAATGTACAGTCACCGACTAAAGATGCGATCAAGCAATATCTTGTTTGATAAAAAAAATTGTTCTAATCAGCATTTATTTAAGATATAACAATTTGTCTAATCATCTTTTATATTAATTATTTAAGTGTTTCATTCTTTAAGATATTCATAATAGAACTATAAAAACATAGAAACAAATATAAAAAGACAATACAGTTGACTTCTATTGTAGAATAAAAAGTTCAAATGTACCTAAGTAAATAGTTCAAATTAACCTTTTATCGGCATGTTGTGCGTAACCTAAAAATTTGAGATTTTTTTGGCAAATTTCCAAAGACTGATGTCAATTTTTGTGTTTTATTCTTCACAATGGAAATGTTTGAACTTTACAAAAAATATAACAAGAAGATTAAAGTATATTTATTTAAGTAATTTAAGTGGTAAACAGTACTCATCAAATTCTATTCAAAATAAGCTAGTCAAAGATGAAGACAAGAAATGTTATGTTCCATTTTTGGAACAGACTAATACCAGAAGAGAACAAGCTAGAAGAAGCATATTGGTACAGGTACAATCATCGGAATCATCTAAAGAACTATATACATACTGCAACTCCATAGGCAAAGTGAAAAATATGTTTCACTACTCTTGTGGTGTAGAACCCATGAATTTTATTATCGTGGAATTTGCTGATGTGACTCATGCGGATAATGTACTTCGTGTATGTACCCATTTAAATGAAACACAATTAGTTTCCACCCATTCACAGTTTTTATGGTTCAGAGCTGCAAATAGAAAGCTGGCAAAATTGAAACAAAGTAGTTTCCAACTGTCAACAGAAAATGGAACAAATATTATTAAAGATTCTGAAATAAATGTTTTACTAAATAGTTGTGTAAATATATGTGATCAAATCACATTATTACATAATCTTACAAAATTAAATGATGTGGGAATACGATTAAGATTTTTAACAGCTAGACAGATAGAAAAAACAATATCTGGAATATTTCCAAATGCTACAGCGTATCCTTTTGGATCGTCAGTTAATGGATTTGGCAAAATGGGATGTGATTTAGATCTGGTTTTACGATTAACAGATGAAGTAGAATGTAACGAGAGTAGGCTAATTTTCCATTGTAAAGCTACATCAGGTTCAGAAAGAAGCACATCTCAAAGACACATGGAAGCTATAGGTGACCTAATACACTTATTTTTACCTGGTTGCACTCAAGTAAGAAGAATTTTGCAGGCACGAGTTCCTATTATTAAATATTATCAACAATTTACTGATGTAGAGTGTGATTTGTCTATGACAAACATGTCTGGTGTACATATGTCTGACTTTCTATACTTAATGGGTTCTATAGATGAACGTGTAAGACCATTAATATTTGCAGTAAGAAAATGGGCAAAAGAAGTCCAGTTAACCAACTCATCACCTGGAAGATGGATTACCAACTTCTCACTTACCTTACTAGTATTGGCATTTTTGCAAAAACCATTAAATTCGTCACCAATTTTGCCAACATTAAATACATTAGTCAAACTAGCAGGGTCTAGTGACAAGTATGTAACAGAAGATGGTATCAATTGTACATTTCTAAGAGACATTACAAAGCTAAATTTTAAAACGGATAACACTGAAAGTTTAGAAAATCTGTTGGTTGAATTTTTTGAATACTACTCTCAGTTTGACTTCACAAACAAAGCAGTATGCTTAAATGAAGCTGTTTCTTTAACTAAACCAGAATACAGTGCCATGTATATAGTAAACCCTCTAGAAAGAGGCTTAAATGTTAGTAAAAATGTTAGTTTTGAGGAATTAGAAAGATTTAAAGTTGAAGTAAAAAATGCAGCATGGACATTGGAGTCAAGAGAATATAATAAGGATAATATAGGTCTGTTGTCCATTTTTAATGACAAAAATAAACCAAATCAAATTAATTTCCAGTTTCCTTCAAAACCAGGAAGGCTTATGGATGTAAGTACATTATTTCAAGAAGAAGAACAAAAAGAAGAAAGTGAAATCGAATATAAAAATCGTAATTTGAGAAAACAAATACAGAAAATTAAAGAAAGTACAAAAACAAATATAAAGGACATACAAAATTTAAACAGGTAGCATAAATGTGGTTTCAAATAATGACATAAAATAGGCCTTTCTTAGCCCTGGAATCCTAGATAAGAAAATATTCGGTTTTTAATTTATATTAAATTATTCATTATTAAAATTTGAATGCTGGATATAATAATGTAGTTTCTAAAATTTTATACATACCAGGTGTTCTTCAAAGATGGCTCTAGATCTAAGTCTTAAGTTAGAAATGTGACAGACTTAATGTCCCTAGGCTCTAGGCTTTTTTTCCTAGAGATAAAATAATGAAATTTACAGGGCGTCCATAAGACCATATTTTGAGTTATATCACCTAAGGTATTTTTTTTCACTTCCGGTTTAACCGAAAACGACCCCTACTTTTGATTTTTAAATTGAAATTTTTACATATTTAAAATTCTCCATTAAATTTAGTGTATTATCTCAAGTTTTTCTGAAATTTTGACAGCTTTTGTAATTTTTTAAATAAAATTTTGTTTTAGATTTTTTTATCTGGAAATGCATTTAGTCTATTCATTTTGGTTCAATTATAATAATTATTAGTAGAAAAATACGAATTATAAATTATTAAAAGAAAAAATGTTCACTTTTAATTTTACATGAAAACTAAAGTTGGAAAAACACATTTTTTGCTTTTACTCGAATTTTTACTTTATTACGTCTATGGCTCGTCGATATTATTAAAAAAAAACTTTTTTTCTCTTTACAATGATACCAAAAAGTTATTTTATAACCTCTTTAAACTAAAAGAAATTTGTAAAAATAATAATAAGCTTGTGTGCGCGTTATGTCTGCAGCGTTTGCTTTGCGGCAAGATCAAAGGAACTATAAATTCAGTACTGGCCAACAACACATATATTATTTTACAAACTAATATTATTTTAAAGAGATTATGAAAATAAATAACTTTTTGGTATCATTGTAAAGAGAAAAAAAATTCTAGTGATATCGCTGAGCCATAGACGTAATAAATCAAAAATTTGAGTTTTTGTGCTTTTCCAAGTTTAGTTTTCGTGTAAAAACAAATCAATATTTGATCCAAAACGAATAGATTTAGTAACTTTCCAGATAAAAAAAATATAAAACAAAATTTACAAATTTACAAAAGTTGTCAAAATTTGACAAAAATTGGGTTGATACAGGGTGTTCCATTTGAAAATCAAAAGTAAGGGTCGTTTCCGGTTAAACCGGAAGTGAAAAAAAAAATTACGTTAGGTGATTTAATTCAAAATATGGTCTCACCCAGTCAACACAAATACATGGCAGGAACATAGCAGGTACATAACCACTGTTCTATGTGATGTTGCAGACATGTAATTTTTATAGTCCATGTATAGTCCTTGGACTTTAACAATTCCGCCTCAAGTTATGTATCAGCTACATAACATGCTACATATCAGATACATACTAGGTACATAACAATAAAAGTAGGCGTTTCCGAATTTTACTTGTTATGGAGTGCATGATAGATTTAGACATGGTGAACATTTTTACGTCTTTTTGATAAACCTAATAATTAAAGTATATAAATATCTTTATATGTAGCATCTATCAGGCAAAATTCTTATACGATGTGCATTTTTACTGTGAAAGCAAACTTTCTACCAGGCTTAAAAATCATGGGCCACATAAAAAGCCAATTTTTAGAGAAAAAATAGCAAATAATCATTTTAAAAAAATATATATATTTTAATTTTTTGTCTAAAATTATCTAAAATCGGTTTAGTTGTCTAAAAATACATGCGTTTCTACTACTTAAGGGTAAAACTTTTATTATTAACAACAATTTTAAGAATATTAGTGATTCTAACCTATAAAAATTAAAATAATATAGACGCCATATTTAGTATTGAATTCATAACATTTTATGTATCGTGTATGTTCTCGTACCATATATATGATACATAACATGCAATATTGCATGTTATGTACCATACATATGTATGTTACATCTTATGTAATATGGCACATGTAACGTAAAAAATCTTTCTGTTATAGGGCATGTTATGTAGCATACATATGTATGTTATGTCTCATGTAATATGGCACATGTTACCTAAAAAATCTTTCTTTACCATGTTGCATCCATATATGTGCGGACTGGGCATAGACACCCTATTAATTTCATTCTTTTATCTCTAGGAATAAAAAAGTTATAGGGGCGAGCCAGCTTTGGTAAAAACACCCGGTATGCTGAAAAACTTGGGCAAGAAATATGAAGTGGTTTAAGAAATATTTTTGTAAAATGTATTTTTTTAATTTTTCCTTTACAGAAAAAAAATTTTTTGAAAAATATATTTTTCAAAAAAAAAATAAAAATATTTTGAGGTTTATTTATTTTTTTTTTGTTTAGGTATACAAGGTTATTCAGAAATAGGGGCATTCATTTTAAGGGGTGATTCTACAAAGGAAAATATGAAAAAAAGTTCCTATAAACATATGTCCAAAAATAGGTCGTAAGGAAGCTAGGACCCTTTGAAATTGGCTACAGTATTACAAGATTTCCTTTTTATGTATTTTTACCTGAGCAATCATATTCCAAAAATAAAATGACAAAAATGTTCACAGAAAAGATTGGGATAAAAAGGTGATAAATCCCCCCCGTTTCGCACACCCCTGGTTAAAATAAGTACATGAAAATAATATACGAAGATGGGCCTTATTAAGATTAGTTCACGTGCAAAACCTCGTTGTTATATCCTAAAGGGTTTTCAAGTTATTAAATAAAAACCGAATTTTTTAGCCACTTTCAAAGCGGCTTAGCTCCCTTTCGACGCATTTTTAGACATAATATTCACAGATAGCAGAGGCCTTTGCGCTGTTTTATGTCATTTTACTGCTATTTTTGTTGATAGTGATAACGTTGAGTGTATAGCTACACTCTAGTACATACTTATAGGTACAATAATAACACCTCAAAAATTTGCCGACACCATTTTAGTTGCATCTGACTATATTTGATCCGCTGATTTCGGAACCTTTTATCGTTTTTCTCGATCAGCTCGTTTTTCCGAGATATAACACACAGTGTTTTTTTTTGCTTATAGTTGTAGTAAAAAAAAAAGGTTCAATTATTTTTTTTTCTTGCAGTGGATTGGTTCTCTATTAATAGGGCTATAAGCCAAAAAAGCGGATTTTAAATATCTTTATTCGTGTGTTTTTTATAGGCTTCTAAATTCAAAAAATCACATTTTTTCGTGTTTTTTCGCCATATTTTCATGAAAATTTTATATAAATAATAAATATATGGCTCTGATTTTTATAGGCAACACTAACACACATGTGAGATTTGTAAAAATAAATAAAGTTTTAGATTGAATCCAGTAACGGAGATTTTACGGGGAGTTATTGAAGGCAGAACAACAATATTTTGAATTAATGTTTATAAACATTTATTCAAAATATTGTTGTTAAATATATTTAATGTTATTTTAATGTGTTAAAGCTAGGAGAATTTTTTATTTTTTTCATAATAAATTGATTTATTGTTTTTCTCTCCAAAAAATAAATAAAATATTTCAAAATTGTTGTTTTTTTTTCTCGATAGCCCACGGTAAAATCTCCGTCACTGGATTAAAGCTAAAACTTTTTTTATTTTTATAAACCGCACATTTCTGATAGTATTGCGTATAAAATTAGAGTCGTATCTTTAGTATTTATATAAAGTTTTTATCAAAATATACCAAAATGCGAAAAAATCTAATTTTTTTAATTTAGAAACCTATTAAAAACAAACGAATAAAGATATTTGAAATCCGATTTTTTTGGGTTAGAGCCCTATTAACAGAGAACCAATCCACCGCAAGAAAAAAAAATAATTGAACCTTATTTTTTTACCACTACTATAAGCAAAAAAAAACACTGTGCGTTACATCTCAAAAAACGAGCTGATCGAGAAAAACAGAAAAAGGTTTCGAAATTAGCCAGACGCAACTAAAAGCTCCTCAGAAAAAAAAATATTTTTTTGTAGAGCAGGGACGTAACCTGGTCCAAATGGGGGGGGGGCTTTTTACTGCTGCTACTACGCTATAAAGCAGTAACTACATTTGTCGCATAGCAACGTTTTCAAGTCAACTCTGATGTAATATTTTGAAAACACTGCTATGCGACAAATGGGTTACTGCTTTCTAGCGTAGTAGGGCAGTATAGGTAAAAAATATATGCGTAATTTTACTTTTATAGTTTGATTTGGGGGGGGGGGCTTAACAAAATTTGGGGGGGCTTAGCCCCCAAGTCCTCCCCTAGTTACACCTATGTATACCTGTATGGTAATTATAATTATTGTACTTTAATTTTAGGGCTAAAAGAAGGTTAATTATAATTTATATAATTTTGTTGATTTTTACAATTTTAAATTGTATAAATATTTTTAATAAAATTTTATATCTTATTTGATTTATTTATTTCTGTAATGTGATATTTCCGTTACAGAAAAGTAAAATATAAAGGCAAATAAATTGCAGACTTTTTTGTCTAAAACCATTCTGGATTCCGAAATTTTTAATAAATTAATCAAGTAAGGCCTAAATAATAAAAGGCCTTGACTCGATACTTTTCTTACGTACTGTAAAGTCTTCTTCTTCCACTGGCTTTCGATCTTCTTGCGTTGACAAGCGCCTAAATGCAGCTCTCTATGCAAGATTTTGTTTTGGTTTTTTGGTCTATTTTTTTAATGAGGGGGCCTTGGTTTACGTTAACGTTGGTTTGGCGTCTGTTTGGTGTTTTTTTTTTGTAAAAAAATGTTTTTTTTTTAAATGACATATTGAAAAACGGTCAGCGCATGCGCAGTTTATCAAAAACGTTGCATCAACAGCTGCACATAGGCGCTCCTCAGCGTTGGCCCTGTATGGGTTTTGATCAAGGTTGATTTATAAAATTTTAGAGGTTAGATTTTTAAAAAATGGCTACTCGTGAAATTTCTGTAAACTCGGTGTGCTCAAGTCCAAAAAAAATTAAATTGGATGAGAAAAATGAATTAAAAGAGATTAGTTTGCACCACAAAATTAAAGATCTATCTATGTTTAAGATTGAAAAAGTTCTACAAAATAACACAAACCGCAAAAGTTGTTGTTTACAAGGGAAATTTGAGTCTGCAGATGGTGACGCTTTAATTCTATTAGAAAAGACTGCATTTGCTGAAGACGTATTAAATAACGAAAATGACTATTTCTCTAACAAGTGTAAATTAGAACAAGTGTTTCAAAATGATATTTATGGCGACTATAAATGTTTTCCGAAAATCGAGTTTAACAGTAAGTAAAAAGCTAGGTTAATCAACATGTAAACATATTGATGTTTTTTTAAAGGCCGAGACTAGACGTACACCGGGAGTAAGTTTAATTAACGTACATCAGGTCCGTGCGCATGCATGTTTCCACATTTTATTTATTTATGTATTAGTTGAGGTTAAATAAATTTTTTGAAAATAAGATGATTTATCTTATCAATTAAAAAAAAAAAAACGCCAAACCAGCAAAAAACAAAATCAACCAACGTCAACTAATATAAATACAACCAATGTACGTTTAATGGGCGTACTCCTTATGTATGTCTAGTCACTTTTTTTTTAAAATTCGTATTCAGTTTTATAATATTAATATAAATTAATAATTATTATTATAGAGCCCAATTTAATCAATAATTTAGTGTTGTCATGAAAGTAGAAACGTATACATAACAATGATCATTTCTTATTTAACATGTTCGCTGTGTTTCAGGGCATATATGCCCATCTGTGCATGCCTACTGGTGGGTCACTGTTTCATTTGCTTGTAAATATCTACATTTATTTCGAAGGCTGTTGATATGATGAGTAAAGCAGCAAGACTAATATGGCCTCAAAGAGTAACCTGACAAAATCCAATGTCACCCACTGGTGGACCATGGCGTCATGAACGTGTTAAATGGAAATTGTTTGCTCTAGTGTACTGCACACATATTACCTATATGATAGAGAATGTTTACACATAGCACTAACTACCGGGATTTAAAAACCCCAACAGCAGTTTTTCTTTTCTTGATTTAGAGAAAAAGAGATTGATGGAGGAGTTATAAATCTCGGTAGTTAGCACTATGTGTAAATGCAATCATAGTTGGCAGTATTCTATCTGCAAATAGGCCATCATCAGTTTTTCTACAAAAAAATTACTTAGAAAAGAAAAGAAAGGTCACCAATCTATAACTTTCCAAATAATCTGCTGAAAATGCAATGACTGGCTATTTCAAAGGCAAACCCAACATTACAATAATGATTTTTTTCAAATAGTTATTAAACATTTTAGTATTTTGAATTAATATTTAGGTATAGGGGAAGTCGGGGTTAACTGGGCGACAGGGTTAACTGGTCCACCTGGATTTTATTAACTTTTTTTATTAGTATTGGCGCCTCAGGGAAAATTCTAGTGATATTTAGTTAGTAGTATTGTTCAAAGTATTATGACGGACCGTGTTGTCCACGTGTAAGTTGTAGTAAAGAAAGTTCATTTTTTTCGATGAAAAGTAGGTATTTACCTTAACTTTTATTTTTTAATTAATACTTTATTATTAATAAGAGGATCTAGACTAATATTTTACCTAATATACTGAGTATTTTGTTAATTATTCTGCATAATTTCTTATTAAGTATTAAAATTTCATGATTTCATTCAGTGGTGTCACTCAGGGTTAACTGGTTCGGGGTTAACTGGACCACTTATGTCAATATTAATTAGTTTGGGGTTAACTGGGCCATGTCCAGTTAACCCTAAGATATATCTAATATTTTAATAACTTTTTTTATATAAATAATATTTGTCTGAAGTATTAATATGTTCTAATTATAGTAATAATCTACCTTTTGCTATAGAAAATATTTGAAAATTGTTTACAGGTTTTTCAAAAACTCGATATGAAAAAAAGCAGCCCAGTTAACCCCGACTTCCCCTACTGAAGTATTTTTTTTTTAACTTATAATAAAAAACATTTAAATTATAAAAAAAATTATATAAACAATATTTTATGGAGACCCACTTACTCCAACTATTTAGAAATCCTGTATTTATAGGCTTGAAAGCTACAATAATTCATCCAGCCACTGAGAAGCATATTGTTAAATATTCTGTGCAAAAACATTATATAGTGGATGAAACTCCAAAAATTTATAAGGATATTGTTTTGCCACACCTGCTAAGTGAACAATTTAATTTACAGGTAATTATATATGAAGCTGAAGTTTGCAACGTTTTTTTGCAACCAAAATTCAAATAGTATATTAAAGTACTAGATTCATAACATACGTTTTTAGCGCACGAGTACAAGTTTAGAAAACAAGCCGCTTGCGGCGAGTTTTCTAAAGTACTAGTGCGCTAAAAACGTGTTATGGAATAAGTGCTTTAATATACTATTTGAATTTTCGTTGCAAAAAAACGTTGCAAACTTCAACTTCATAGAAATTAAAATAAAAAAATTGTGGATAATTTTTTTTGAATTTCTTTTTTGGTTTTTGGAAAAATGCAATATACCATTTACTGTGAATAGTATATAATGGAATCAAAGAACTTTTACCTCAAGAAGTAATTTCAGACCAATGTTTATGAAGGTGTCATCTTTTTGTTTGTTTATTTACTAACAGAAACGCGATACAGCTTTGTGGTGTAAAATGTAGATGTCGCTAGTCGACTTTCAGGCTACCTAGTAGCGATGTTGTGTAGTTTCCACCTTATCATGAATTCAAATCATTATACTTAAATTAAAAATGTAAAAAACTTTATTGTGTATACTATAATTATGTTTAATAATATAGTATATTTAAATCTATTAAAATTAAACTACTAGTTCAATTCATTTCATAACTCTTTATTTGTGTTTTCCCAATAAATATCAATATAAAACTCATACAGAACTAATGTTTCTTAAAATTTACAATAAAATATCCAAAGTATATGTTTCCAATCGGCAACACTGGTCCCCTGTCAGTCATTTTACGACATTAGACTGTGAGTTTACACATTCTTTCTCTTTACGCGTACTAAGTGTAAACAATAGTCACTCCCCACCAGCCCCTCACCGTAGTTGGTTCACGCTTCAAACAAAGCATACGGTAGATTTCATCATGTTCCTTCTTGAGGTAAAGGTTCTTTGAATGGAATACATTACATATCTTCACGGCTTGTTTATTTATTCTTTTAGTGGGTCTACAACATTTTAGAACATAAATCTGAGGCTGAACGGATCGTTTTTGAAGATGTTAATCCGGAAACAGGCTTTATTTTGGTGCCCGATTTGAAGTGGAACGGCGAGGCCGATACGCTATACTTATTGGCTATAATTAACAAACGTGATATTAAATCTTTAAGAGATTTGACGACTGATCACTTGGAACTTCTTAAAAATATACAAAAAAAGGGAACGGTAAGATATTAGTTTTTTGAGTAAAAAACATCAGTGGCCAAAATTCGAGGGGTTTATTCATTGGACAATCCTTGTACACCTATCCAACAATCTTTTACAATCCTTGACAATTCCTTATTCCACAATCATCTACAATCCTCCACAATCATCTACAATCTTCAACAATCATCTGAAAACTTTCCACAATCTTTAAAAATCTTCCTTAAAATTTTATACAATCTTTCACGATCCTTTGATCCTCACAATCCTTGTACACTTTTTTTCAATAAATAAACCCCTCGCCAAAATTGCTTTCTTTTAAATTTTCCATTTTCACTAAAATTTAAATTTGTTCCTGTACTTTTTGTGTATGATTTTAATGATACCTACAGTGTGTCTCCGGATTGAGCACTATACCACAAAATTTTGTATAGTGCCATTATTTTTTATATTTTTTTTTCTAACAACTTTTTTATAAATCTTCTGGCCTTATGACCGCTGTGTAGATCCATCTAAGGACCTTGGGTGTAACACCAAGGTTTTTCCCACAACTCGACGTCTGGAAAGGCTACTTTACCTAAAAAGTTTTTACGTTTTCGGTAATAATTAGCTCCCCAAATCAAAACAAAAAATATGACAGAATTTTTTTTTTTTGTTTTAAACAGGGCTTAGTTTAACCCTTACCCTCCAGGTAGTCACAATTGTGACTTTACTTCTTTATTTTTTCTTTAAGGCAAGTATAATCCAAAATACTTTTATATACTTTCTATACATATATAATAATAATAATATTCATTTATTTCCAACAGGACAAGCCCAATTACAGGAAAAATATATAATCTAACATAAATGTATGCAAACAAATATGCAAATTTAATTCAGTATAATACAGTTCTCCTGAAACTCTAAGGAAACAAAAACTCGAACAAAAACTAAAAAAAATTGGTTTATTTTTATTTTTTTACATCGGAACTTAGTGCTATTAAAAGTGCTACTAAGAGTGCCGATGTATTGAAATCTTCGCCGAAAAGTCAAAATCTTTGACCATGTTTTTTCACATTTCTCGATGTTTTAGACCTTTCTGAGTCGAAATCAGTAAAAACAAAAATTTCTTTGTCTGTCTGTAAACTCGATAATTCCATTTCTAAGTAAGATATCGACAAGCGTTTTTTTGCATATTGTTTCTTATCGTATCGAAGAGCTGATTAGATTTTGGGAGTAAGGGGTATGAATGGGGTAAAACTCCATTTTTAGCGTTTTTTGGTTATAATTAAGGCATTATTATTGTATTTTATTAATTTAGCACCTATATGAAAGATAATTTTAAATTGGTCAAAAAATGTAACAAACTATTTTTTCCTAAAATGCATTGTTTTCGAGATACTGGCGTTTAAAGCAGTAAAATGTTTTTTTAGCATATCTCACTTATTTATAACCCGATATCAAAAAATTATATTTTAAATGAACTCGTAAACATTAGTTATACTTATCAGCGTATTATTTTTTTAGGAAGTTATCCAACAGAAGTATGGTCTGGACTCCTCCCAACTAAGAGTATACTTCCATTATCAGCCCTCATTTTATCATTTACATGTCCATTTCTGCTGCCTACGACACGAAGCACCCGGAATTCTAGCTGAAAAAGCTCATTTACTTTCAAATGTAATCAGTAATATAGAGTTACTATCCGATTACTATCAAAGAGTTACGTTACCGTTCACGGTAAAAGAAAGCGACAATCTTTTCAAAAAATTAGAAGCCAATGACATCTTAAAGAAAGCTTAAAATGGCTGAAAAAATATCAGAAAACATTGACTATAAGATACTTCTTTTAGAAATAAGGCCAAGACTTAAAAGTGTTAACGTTTTTATAGTATTAAATAATAACGCCAGTAATATTAATGTTAGTTTAAGTAGTACACATTTTCAACTTTTAAATAACGATAATATTTTTACGTTTGAAGTGAAGAATATTTTATTAAAACCAAATAGTTTGTCTTCTATTATAAAGCAGAACAACTGTTTATCATTCAGATGCATGACAGAAAATAATACCACCTCTTCAGGTTCATTTAAAACTGAAATAATTTCAAACAAAACACAACCAATTAAAATAAATACAAATGATATATTTATCAAAGAAAATGTTTTATATACAATTAACTGTATTAACTGCAAAAAATCTTTATCTAACAGTTTAAAATTCAATCGAGTTTTACCATTGCCCTCAGATTGCGCAGATCCTAGTGACTGGTTTTGTCACGCTAATGAAAACTGCAAATTGAGCTTAAACCCTAAGGAATATGATATATTTTACTCAAATTGTTATGCACATTTAAATAAAAATTCTATTCATAACATAAAATCTAATGAAAAGGTTTTAGTTTGCAAGTTCTGTTTTAATTGGTTAGGACTTAATTATAACGAAGAAACGTTTAAAATATGGTTTAATACAGTCGAATTCAAGTTCAATAATGATACATTTAAATCAAACCCATTAGATGATGTTTTTCTAACTGTGGCCGAAGTTTTTAAAACAAGCCTACATAGTTTTATGAAAATAATATTAGTATCTCAAAGTTCCGCCAGCCAAACTGATTATTTACTCTTATGGATTTTGGAAAAACAGTTAAACATATTATATGATGATAAAACGGGTATAAAAGATTATAATGTTGCTAAAGTGTTGTTTAAATTTGTTGACCAAAAAGATGACCTTGTAAATCAGTGGGAGAATGACTCTTTAGTACAAAGTGTTGACATTTCAAAATTTATGATGATAGATATTTTAAAACACATGTACAAATTTAATAAAATATTTCCCGAAGAATATCAAATATCCAATAGTTTTTATGTTTCATATTTATTTATGTATAATGAATAGGTTATATCTATATATTATTTGAATTTTTAGACCAATCTAGTTTTATAATAGCCACATGCAGAATATATTGTAAGCGTTTTTTAAGGAAACGTGCTAAGAGTGCCAAAAACATAAACCTAAAATAAATTATTTAATAATTTTCTATAAAATCCACAGTACATAATATTTATTTTTTCTTAAAACGTTGTTAAAAATTATTTATAAAAATAAACATGAATAAAGATGTCAAAGATTTTTTATGTTTTAGGTTGAATAAACGTAATTTTATATAAATATTTGGTTTTTATTTTATCTATTTACAATAAAAAAACATGGATGTAAAATATATTGTAATATACTCTAATGTAATTTACTTCAATCTAAGTAAAGTTACTAGCCATTTAAAATTAGCAAAATAAGATTATCTGTAATAGGACAGAGAAAACAACCTAAAATAATGCAATATTTCTATGAAAATAAATATTGAATACCTATGATATAATTTTGCCATATAAAAATCACATGGGTCCTTGTATTAGTAGTCAGTATGGTGTAAAATCAGTATTCGTGATTGTTTCAGACCCTCAAGAGTTAGGTATCTTCTAAAATACCCATTTCTTTATTATCTAATTTTGGAACATCTCTCCGTTTTTAATTATTTCCACATGAGATATATCTTTCATAATATGTTGTGTAGAGCTCTTTAAATACCAACCAGGGTTTACTCTAAAAACTATCCAGAAATCTAAGCTGTATGGGTAAAGTTTGAAGTTAAACTAAATTTAAAAACTTGAAGAATTTGAACTTAAGATTATGCTTTGACATTTGGTAGATTTAATTCCGGTTTAATCCAACTCTACCTGTACAACTGGCCCTTATAAACCATTAATGTAATGAAAAGGTTTTAGTTTGCAGGTTTTGTTTTAATTGGTTAGGACTTAATTATAATGAAGAAACCTTCAAAATATGGTTTAATACAGTCGAATTCAAGTTCAATAATGATACATTTAAATCAAACCCATTAGATGATGTTTTTCTAAATGTGGCCGAAGTTTTTAAAACAAGCCTACATAGTTTTATGAAAATAATATTAGTATCTCAAAGTTCTGCCAGCCAAACTGATTATTTACTCTTATGGATTTTAGAAAAACAGTTAAACATATTATATGATGATAAAACGGGTATAAAAGATTATATTGTTGCTAAAGTGTTGTTTAAATCTGTTGACCAAAAAGATGACCTTGAAAATCAGTGGGAGAATGACTCTTTAGTACAAAGTGTTGACATTTCAAAATTTATGATGATAGATATTTTAAAACACATGTAAAAAATTTAATAAAATATTTCCCGAAGAATATCAAATATCTAATAGCTTTTATGTTTCATATTTATTTATGTATAATGAATAGGTTATATCTATATATTATTTGAATATTTAGACCAATCTCGTTTTATAATAGCCACATGCAGAATATATCATAACCGTTTTTTAACGAAACGTGCTAAAAGTGCCAAAAACATAAACCTAAAATAAATTATTTAATAATTTTCTATAAAATCCACAGTACATAATATTTATTTTTTCTTAAAACGTTGTTAAAAATTATTTATAAAAATAAACATGAATAAAGATGTCAAAGATTTTTTATGTTTTAGGTTGAATAAACGTAATTTTATATAAATATTTGGTTTTTATTTTATCTATTTAAAATAAAAAAAAACATGGATGTAAAATATATTGTAATATACTCTAATGTAATTTACTTTAATCTAAGTAAAGTTACTAGCCATTTAAAATTAGCAAAATAAGATTATCTGTAATAGGACAGAGAAAACAACCTAAAATAATGCAATATTTCTATGAAAATAAATATTGAATACCTATAATAGATATAATTTTGCCATATAAAAATCACACGGGTCCTTGTATTAGTAGTCAGTATGGTGTTAGTCAAAGTTGTGAAATCCGTATTCGTGATTCTTTCAGACCCTCAAGAGTTAGGTATCTTCTAAATTACCCATTTCTTTATTATCTAATTTTAGAACATATCTCCGTTTTTAATTATTTCCACACGAGATATATCTTTCATAATATGTTTTGTAGAGCTCTGTAAATACCAAACAGGGTTTACTCTAAAAACTATCCAGAAATCTAAGCTGTATGTGTAAAGTTTGAAGTTAAACTTAATTTAAAAACTTAAAGAATTTGAACTTAAGATTATGCTTTGACATTTGGTAGATTTAATTCCGGTTTAATCCAACTGTACAACTGGCCCTTATAAACCATTAATGTAATGAAAAGGTTTTAGTTTGCAGGTTTTGTTTTAATTGGTTAGGACTTAATTTTAACGAAGAAACGTTTAAAATATGGTTTAATACAGTTGAATTCAAGTTTAATAATGATACATTTAAATCAAACCCATTAGATGATGTTTTTCTTACTGTGGCCGAAGTTTTTAAAACAAGCCTACATAATTTTATGAAAATAATATTAGTATCTCAAAGTTCCGCCAGCCAAACTGATTATTTACTCTTATGGATTTTGGAAAAACAGTTAAACATATTATATGATGATAAAACGGGTATAAAAGATTATAATTGTTGTTTAAATTTGTTGACCAAAAAGATGACCTTGTAAATCAGTGGGAGAATGACTCTTTAGTACAAAGTGTTGACATTTCAAAATTTATGATGATATATATTTTAAAACACATGTACAAATTTAATAAAATATTTCCTGAAGAATATCAAATATCTAATAGCTTTTATGTTTCATATTTATTTATGTATAATAATGAATAGGTTATATCTATTATTTGAATTTTTAGACCAATCTCGTTTTATAATAGCCACATGCAGAATATATCATAACCGTTTTTTAAGGAAACGTGCTAAGAGTGCCAAAAACATAAACATAAAATAAATTATTTAATAATTTTCTATAAAATCCACAGTACAAAATATTTATTTGTTCTTAAAACGTTGTTAAAAAATTATTAAAACAAACATGAATAAAGATGTCAAAAACTTTTTATTTTTTTGGTTGAATAAACGTAATTTTATATAAATATTTGGTTTTTATTCTATCTATTTACAATAAAAAAAACATGGATGTAAAATATATTGTAATATACTTCAACCTAAGTAAAGTTACTTAGCCATTTAAAATTAGCAAAATAAGATTATCTGTAATAGTACAGAGAAAACAACCTAAAATAATGCAATATTTCTATGAAAATAAATATTGAATACCTATAATAGATATAATTTTGCCATATAAAAATCACACGGGTCCTTGTATTAGTAGTCAGTATGGTGTTAGTCAAAGTTGTGAAATCCGTATTCGTGATTCTTTCAGACCCTCAAGAGTTAGGTATCTTCTAAATTACCCATTTCTTTATTATCTAATTTTAGAACATATCTCCGTTTTTAATTATTTCCACACGAGATATATCTTTCATAATATGTTGTGTAGAGCTCTGTAAATACCAACCAGGGTTTACTCTAAAAACTATCCAGAAATCTAAGCTGTATGTGTAAAGTTTGAAGTTAAACTTAATTTAAAAACTTAAAGAATTTGAACTTAAGTTTAAGCTTTGCAATCTTGACATTTGGTAGATTTAATTCCGGTTTAATCCAACTCTACCTGTACAACTGGCCCTTATATACCATTAATGTAATGAAAAGGTTTTAGTTTGCAGGTTTGGTTTTAATTGGTTAGGACTTAATTATAATGAAGAAACCTTCAAAATATGGTTTAATACAGTCGAATTCAAGTTCAATAATGATACATTTAAATCAAACCCATTAGATGATGTTTTTCTAACTGTGGCCGAGCCGAAGTTTTTAAAACAAGCCTACATAGTTTTATGAAAATAATATTAGTATCTCAAAGTTCCGCCAGCCAAACTGATTATTTACTCTTATGGATTTTGGAAAAACAGTTAAACATATTATATGATGATAAAACGGGTATAAAAGATTATAATGTTGCTAAAGTGTTGTTTAAATTTGTTGACCAAAAAGATGACCTTGTAAATCAGTGGGAGAATGACTCTTTAGTACAAAGTGTTGACATTTCAAAATTTATGATGATAGATATTTTAAAACACATGTACAAATTTAATAAAATATTTCCTGAAGAATATCAAATATCTAATAGCTTTTATGTTTCATATTTATTTATGTACAATGAATAGGTTATATCTATATATTATTTGAATATTTAGACCAATCTCGTTTTATAATAGCCACATGTAGAATAGGGACCCTAAATAAAGTGACATTTAACTTGTGTGAAGTTTAATGTCATTATATATAGGGTCCCTAATGTAGAATATATCATAACCGTTTTTTAAGGAAACGTGCTAAGAGTGCCAAAAACATAAAATAAATTATTTAATAATTTTCTATAAAATACACAGTACATAATATTTATTTGTTCTTAAAACGTTAAAAATTTATAAAAACAAACATGAATAAAGATGTCAAAGACTTTTTATGTTTTAGGTTGAATAAACGTAATTTTATATAAATATTTGGTTTTTATTCTATTTACAATAAAAAAACATGGATGTAAAATATATTGTAATATACTCTAATGTAATTTACTTTAATCTAAGTAAAGTTACTAGCCATTTAAAATTAGCAAAATAAGATTATCTGTAATAGTACAGTGAAAACAACCTAAAATAATGCAATATTTCTATGAAAATAAATATTGAATACCTATAATAGATATAATTTTGCCATATAAAAATCACATGGGTCCTTGTATTAGTAGTCAGTATGGTGTAAAATCAGTATTCGTGATTGTTTCAGACCCTCAAGAGTTAGGTATCTTCTAAATTACCCATTTCTTTATTATCTAATTTTAGAACATCTCTCCGTTTTTATTTCCACATGAGATATATCTTTCATAATCTGTTGTGTAGAGCTCTTTAAATACCAACCAGGGTTTACTATAAAAACTATCCAGAAATCTAAGCTGTATGGGTAAAGTTTGAAGTTAAACTAAATTTAAAAACTTAAAGAATTTGAACTTAAGATTAAGCTTTGCAATCTTGATATTTGGTAGATTTAATTCCGGTTTAATCCAACTCTGCCTGTACAACTGGCCCTTATATACCATTAAACATTCAAAACTATAATAAACTTTCATACACATTAGCCCCTAAAACTTGTAATTTTTCATTCACTAATAGTTGCTGTACAAATGCCTGTGGCAGAGACTGCTTTGATAACAAACCATTTATAATGGGTATAAGTTTGGCCATTGGCTTTTTACTGTCGAAAGGATTCTGAAAATTATAGCCTATACTTGAATCAGTTATTTCAGATATTTTTATCTCACTGTGATCGTAAAATTCGGCGATTTGATCTCCTAGTAATATAAATCCGCGATTTATGCAGTGTGTGGCAAGGGTTTTGACTTCATCACTGTCCAGTAAATCGGCTGTGTCTCTTAACTAAAAAAAAAGATAAGATAAATATTACACATCTGGAAGTAACAATAATGACGAACGACTTTTAATAGACTGCAGATAATGTATTTTGGTTGGTTTGGTTATTTGGTTTTCTATCAATGTTCTATAGGTACGAAAAAATATCCAGGTCCAAAATATCCTGAATATATGCGTATGTTTTGTATCTACGTTTTATGAAATAAATCTGTTAACAAAAAGTTTCAACGTGTATTATTATTATAGTGTACTGTTCCATTTTAAGATTCATATTCATAAACGGGAAGTCAAAAAGGAGCGCACCCAGGGGGTGGCTGGCGGGCTGCACCTAAGGTCTAGAAAAATGAACTAGAGTTTACAGATTTAGCGTCCTTAGTTGCGCCTCCTTCAATTTGAATTTTTTAAATTCTTTTTGACTGAGATTTTAACTATTTTCCTTACAAATATAAAAACACGTTTATATTATATTTTTTTTATTTCACTCACTTAATATAAAAAAAGTTTAAGAAAAAGTTCTCTCGATCATCTGAGGGAACGTTCAAGTATTACGTAACGCAAATTTTGATCATTTTGGACAAGTGTATTAAATTTTAACAGTAATTTAGGCAGACTAACATCTCTACTCTAAATTTCTCTACTCCCTAACATCCCTACTCCATAACATCTCTACTCTGTAACAACTCTACTCCACACTATATGCACTTTATTAGCCACTTTATAATAAATGAGCGGTTTGTAGAACAAAGAAGCTTCTTCTTCTAGATTATTTTATTTTTTTCCTAAAAAACGTTTATCTTTAAATTTAAATCTAGAACAATCATAAACGAATTATTCTAAAATTCACATTTTCCGCGTACTCTTAACATGCACTAATAAGTAAGTAATTAATAAACTAAATTCATATTTGACAGTGACTTAGCATGACATATATTTTTTTGAGTTAAGACAAGTGGCTAATCGAGTGCATATAGTGCGGAGTAGAGTTGTTACAGAGTAGAGATGTTATGGAGTAGGGATGTTACAGAGTAGAGTTGTTATGGAGTAGGGATGTTAGGGAGTAGAGAAATTTAGAGTAGAGATGTTAGTCTGCCGTAATTTATCTTGAAAACCACCAATCAACTTTTGACAGTTTCGTTCGCGTCAGAGTTTATAGCAATTCTTTTAGGCGCTCGCTTTTTAAAAATTTGTAAAAAAGATTGGCTTGATACGCAAAACTAAATAACTTAACACAAAATTGCATGTAATAAACATTTGTTTAAAAAATGCCTTTTCTTGCTAGATAGTTTGTAAAATAGTCAAGTCAAATACCACTTGAGGCAGTGAAATTTTCAGAAAATTTTATTATGGCCTCATATATCGCACCCTCTGTGTCTTTTATTTAACATGTCTCTGGATCAATGTGTTTTTCCAGAGGCATGGAAAAATAGTTTTATTGTTCCCATTTTCAAGTCCGGCGACCGCAAAAATGTAAAAAATTACATTGGAGTGTGTAACCAATCTAGTATTCCTAAATTGTTTGACAACTTAATTTACGATCAGTTACGTTGGTTATGCAAAACACTTATAGTAAATGAACAGCATGGTTTTTTTGTGGGTAGATCTACATCTACTAATCTTCTTTTATTATCCTCAAAAATTCTGCACGCTCTTGAAAATGGGTGGCAGTTGGACGCCATCTACACGGATTTTTCTAAAGCTTTTGATCGGGTCATACATTTGTTGTTGATTTACAAATTAAAAAAATTAGGGTTTAGTGAGAGTCTTTTAAGTTGGATTTTAAGCTTCCTAACTGGTCGAAAACAAATTGTTAAGATTGGTGATTTTTTGTCTTTTGAAATTTTAGTTCTTTCGGGAGTGCCACAAGGCTCTCACATTGCTCCCCTCTTATTTTGCCTTTTTATTAATGACATTGTGGTACATTTGACCCGATCAGAAGCTTTGATTTTTGCTGATGATCTGAAATTCTTTAGGATTATCCGTTCTGTGGAGGACGCCCGACTGCTACAACAGGACATAATTGCGATTTACAATTGGTCTATACAAAATGGTCTCTTTCTTAATGTTGATAAATGCTGCTTTATCAGTTTTTTCAGGGCTCGTAAAAGGATTCCTTCTGTTTACTTTTTGGGTGATCAGAATTTAGAGTACTCCAAATCAGTAAAAGATCTGGGAATTACTCTAACAGAAAATTTTACTTTTTCTGATCATATTGAGAATATATCAGCTAAAGCAAATAAATTGATGGGATTTGTCTCGAGAAATTGTAGGGAATTATCAATTAATTCCACAATAAGTGTTTTTAGATCCATCGTTAGATCCAATTTAGAATATAGCACAATTATCGGGTCCCCATATTATAATATCTATAAGGATTTACTAGAGAGGGTACAAAATAGATATTTGCGTTTCTGTGCTTTTAAAATGCATGTTCTCCGGAATCCTCATGAATATGAGAATATTCGTGCTATTACAAAGTTAAAATCTCTAGAATCTAGGCGAACATATTTGAATGCACGGTTCATTTTTAATTTAATTAGAGGTAAAGTAGTTTGTCCCGAATTATTAATTAAATTAAACTTATTTGTACCAACCAGACATACTAGAGAATTTTCGAGGACTTTCTTTGTCGATTTTCATTATTCTAATTATTTGATCTTTACTCCATGGAATCAAGCATTAAATTTTATAAATGACAATCCAAATTTGGATATCTTTCATGATTCCATTGAAGTTTTTAAGAACAAAATAAGTAGAATAACATAATTTTAATTAAATTCAACTTTGATGTAGGTATGCGGGTATTTTGTAGAAATTGTCAAAATTGATTGATTAAACTTGTTAAATTTAAAGTTAGTTATATATTATATTAGTTATATTAGTTATTATTTATGGTATCCATAACTTCGTTATTTTTCTATATATATTCTATGAATATTAGTTATTTTTATTGTCACTTTTATTTTCTTAATAAGATGTTATTTTTATAGTAATGGGGGTTATCCCCTATAAATAAATAAATAAAAAAAAATAAAATAAAATAATTTTGCTCTAAAGTAATTTAGTTAATTTATTTTTCGTTAAAATCTCTCGACCTTCGGTCTCGAGTGTTTAATAACGAAAAATATACTCAAAAAATTACTGAGCCAAATTATTTTATGGGACCATAATAAAATTATCAAAAATTTCATTACCTCTTGTGATATTACTGTTGATAATTACACGCCGTGTACCCGCGCAGGTATATTCTATAAATAGTATGGAATAGACAATATTCCGCGCGAGCGGAAAGTTTTTAATACGAGCCGACAGGCGAGTATGACGGTCCCGCGAGCGTGGAATTACTATTCTATACGTGTTGTAGACTATACTTTTTCTTCGACTGCAAATATGAAACACTGTATGGCTTTTAACTGCGGACAAGGTTAACAATGTTTTTTGTAACTCGACATTGCAAATGCAACAAAACACATATTTTTAAAAAAAGCAATTAATGTTATTTAATAATTTTATCAAATCAGTACTCAAAAATGATTTTTATTTAATTTTAGCACATCTTTACAAATTATAATGCAAAAATTGAAGGTTATGTCAGATTGTTGTGACAGATATCAGGTTTAAATATTTAACAATAGATGGAGCAGTTTTAATTTTTTGAACTAAATTGATAAAAAACTGGTCAAATATTAAGAAAAACTAATAAACTTTATGTAATTTTAACGCAAAACTTTAAATTGCATTAAATTATTTAATATTTCATGGTAAAATATATATAATTTTGCTACAGTTTTCTTTACTTTTATAAACAAGAGATGGCACTACATGTGCTCATTCTTGATACGGAATATTCATACCGCATCTACAGCTAGAATGGATAGATTCTGTGTTTGAAAAGTGTGTGTATTTGCTTACATTCTAAAGCAATCGTAGAAAAAAGGACTTTCCCGTATTTTCTAAAAAGTTTTCAATAAAGTAATAAGTGGCTTCTACTCACCATGTTACTGTAAACATCATATGTACTGGGTATATCCTCATTCATGATATATTTTGGTAAATTGTCAATAGGATTATCGTCGTGCGTTGCTATTGCGGTTTGGATTGACCAAAAAATGGCTTCCACATCACTTAGTTTTAGTTGTTTTATCAAGTCGACATTTTCAACGATTTTTCTTATCTGAATTAAAAAAAAAGTAGGTGTAAAATTTTGTTAAAGTACTAACGAAGTACTAAAAATATTTGGAAGTACTTGGAAGTAAATGGAAGTACTTTCGAAATATCTGGAAGTAGTTGCAAAAGTTTGGAAGTAGGTACAAATTAACATTCCCTAATTTTTCCCTGATCAAAATCAGAATTTTCCCTGAAAAATTTTAAAACCAATATGCGCAGAAAAATTAAACAAGCTGTTTTGTTTCTGAGTTATGATTCGTTTATTTTTTTACATTTTTCTGTAAATGGGTCAATGGATTGGTAGAACTTTAAGAACGAATACTGTTTTAGTAATAATTATGTAGAGCAGAGTTTTTTTTTAATTTTCCTGAATTTTCTCGATTTTTTTTAGAGTTGTTCAAATTTCCTGACGTTCCCTGCTCTGTGGGCACCCTGTAAATATGTCATAAATTAAGCTTTTAAGTTTTCTTGAGAGTCAAGAACCTTTTGATGACTAAAAAGTCCAAACGAAAACAATATTTTTTATCGATAACTCACTTACTAATTATTGTATGAAAAGGAAAATAAAATAATTCTCTACAAAAAATCTCATGCATTTTTGAGCTACAAGAAAATCATAAAAAGCAATATTCTTCACTAAATTCTGTGTATCATCTTAAGTTTTTGTCAAATTTTGACAGCGTTTGTCATTTTTTTAATAAATGTTAGCTTTAGTTTTTTTTTAATCTCTAATCATTAAATCTATTTAATTTAGATCAAATATTAGTAGAAAAACATGAGAACGGCAAAGTAATATTTTTAACGTAACGCCATATATAAAGCAGATCATAAATAATATTCAAATGCAAACTATTCTGGTAAAGAATTTAACAACGGATGGCACTTTTCTGACAAAATATAATAAAATACTTCTACTTAACTCGAGCGCCATCAATTTAATGTTTTTTTTTATTATTTAAAAAATATCGTCAAATTTTATTTTGCATCTAAACATCTAAATGCATTTTTTTAATAAGTTGCATGTTTAGACACACCGTTCTTCAGTTATTTAAGGGGATGTAAGGCGCATATATTTCAATAATATTTTTTTCTTTGGCTATTGAAAATGTGCATCATGGTGGAGTCTGTATTTTATATAAAACATGGCGCGATCTAGATTAAAACTGATTGCAAGTTTATAGAACATTTTAAATCTAACAAGACTTAAAACAGCGTTTTATTTACCACTTTAAGTACAACTACTCTCGCAAACGTCTATTTACTCTTCATTTTAAAACCGAGTTGCTTTAGTATGTTCAAACTAGTGGCCTTATTGATTTAAAGTGGTCTGGCGCGCGAACGAAATCCTAACCTTACATATTGTGCCGGTTTTGTGATTGCTGCATTTAGTTCACTAAATTAGCTTATTGAGAACTTCTCAATGAGAAGATGGCGTTTTCTCTGAATGTGGAGAGGGTAGAATTAGTTTTAATAAAGTCGTGAAAAATCCAACATGCATTTCTTTTAACCAAATTAAAACCTTTGAGATTTAAAATATTATTAATGTACCCTTTAAAACGTAAAAATTATGTTTTTAGATTTAATGTGGAATATTATTGAGCATATAGGCCTAAGATAAAATAGTTTTCTTAATGGGTTTTGATGAGTACATCAAGGGTACTCCATAAAACTACATTAAAATTATTTTCTCCAAAATGGATTGTTTTAAGGGCCACTTGCACCAACTCTTCAATGGGGATTATCTTAACTAAACTGAGTTTAAGTTAAAAATACTGCATTCTGATTGGTTGGCCGTCTATTTAATCCAAGTTTAAAGGTAAACCATCGTTGGTGCAAGTGGCCCTAAAACCAACTTGCTATTTAATCCTTTAAAAAAGCAAATTAGTTTTAAAAAAGCCAATGTCAAGACTACTATAAAACCAGTATAAGATCAATAGGGCATTAAGAGCAAATAGTTTTTTTTTATTAACCAACTTCCAAAAAGGAGGAGGTTATCAATTCGACGTGTGCCTTTTTTTTTTTTAATTTAAAGAGTATCAAATTCTTTGTATAAGAATAAGTGGCCTTTTAGAACTTTTAGTTTATCTTAAGGTAACTTTAAAACCAATATCGTTTTATTGAACATATTAAAGCACCTTTAAACCCTAAATAAATCAAAAGTATTCTACAATTGTTACTTGGGTAGGGTGTCATCCTAGAAAAATAATGCATACCTCATTCTCCATCAATTTAACCAAATTGTCCAATCCATCATTCAAAAAATTTTGACAAACAGATAAATACTTTTCTTGCATTGCTGTTGTCACTGAATTTGGGTCCTTATATAAATATCCTCCAACTATGTTCAATTGGATTTTTAACGTTATCACCAACATTACTAAAGAATAAACCATACAACTTGCTTTTACAAACACCAAATACTAAAAATTAAATAAAATGGAAAATATAGCATTTTTTGTTTTTTTTCCTTGGTGGACATCAGTTGGCTTCACAATAAGAATAACTCATTAAAAAATCTTTGAATCCCATAAAATTTCCTGAAGGTTTTAAAAATGTTTAATTTAATTATAATTTTTTGATGGTTTTTAGTAGGTCTAGTACAAGGTAGTCCAAAGAGTTTTTTTTTATTTGGTTGCGCTGTAAAAATTTTGGTAGGAGGGGTAGAAAGGTGGGGTCGGTCTTAAACGATAGTTTGGTTCGGAAATTTAGTCACCATGCAGCGCTACGCGGCAGATGAGCGCTCGTTTTGTGTGCGCGAATCTCACTGCAACAACAATTCCGCCATTGTTTCGCACCGTAGATTTCGACAGAATTTTTTAATTTGTACGATGTTCAGCAATGTTCAAGCCATCCGTTGATTAAGCAATGGTTTCGTAAGTTTGGGGGATGTGGTTCAACGTTAAATAAACGCGTCCCCGGCCGTCGAAGGTCAGCGAGAACCAATGAAAACATTGAGAGAGTTAGAGTATCCTTGCGACAACAACCAACTGTATCGACTCGAAAGCGCGCGTGTAAATCTTTGTGAAGGATGCGAGCACCGACGATGGTTGTTGTCACACGGACGCTCTAACTCTGTCAATGTTTTCATGGGTTCTCGCTGACGTTCGACGGCCAGAGACGCGTTTATTTAACGTAAAACTAGTTTCCTCAAACTTACGAACCCATTGCTTAATCAATATTGCTGAACATCGTGCAAATTAAAATGCTGTCGAAATTTACGGCGCAAAATAGTAGCGGAATTGTTGTTGCAGTAATATTCGCACACACAAAACGAGCGCTCCTCTACAGTGTAACGCTGTATGATGACTAAATTTCCCTGAACCAAACCCACCTTTCTACCCCTCCTCCCAAATTTTCTACAGCGCAACCAAATAAAAAAAAGTCTTTGGACCACCCTGTATATTAACATACTAGATTTCAGGCGCGGACTGGCTTTATGAAGCCCGATCAGCAAAACTAAAAAAAGGGCCCATAAAACGATCAAAAACTAAAAAAAAAAAAGAAAATCGAGGGCCTGGGATAGCCAAAACATAACAAATTGCCGCGAGAGGACCCGGTTAGTGGTGAGACGCGGTCAACTTTCGCCGACCTTGCCAGTCTGGCCAGTCTACTAAAAACAATTAAAATCTGTTCATACTTCATGCCCATATTTTCAAATGCCTTTTAAAACAAACCTATCTCTAACAATATCTGAAACTTTAAAATATGATTTCTGTAAAGATCGTTAGCAAAGGTACTTTAGGAAGGCTTGAGGAAAGTTCTGGAGAAAAAAAGTGTACAATCATATCCATGAAATAGACATGGACAAAGAGGCTAAAGAGGCATGAATTTCACTACTGATTTCCAAACTAACCAGGCCTGTAACTGGGGGGGGGGGTGCTCAGCAACCCCTGGCATGATTTTGAGCACCCCCTGGTAAAATAGGTTCTAAGCACATCTGCATTGGGTGCTTAGTCCAGTTAATAAAATTAAGTGGCAGATTTTGTAGAACCAGTTCAGAACTGCGATTTTCAAGAACCAAAACAAACCTATTGTAAAGCTTCGAGTTGGGAATTTTTCAGAGGTGAAGACTTTTTTTAGTTAGCAAAATTTCATGGTCAGGGGTAAAGCTATTTTATTGATTTTAGAAATTTCTCAATTTTAAAATTTTTAGTTGGGAAATATTTACTCTGCCCCCCCCCCCCAAATGCTTGGGAGAACCAATAAAAATATTATAGAATTTTTCTGTCAGGGAGTGCTCAGCACCCCCTGGATATTTTCAAGTTACGGGCCTGAAACTACCTTACCTTTAAATTGTTCCATAACTCCAATTTATTTTCAGGGTTAGATTTCAGTGCTTCTATAATTTCGTCTGTATCCACTGCTTTTACAACTACGTCAATTAAAGGTGCAGATAGATTTAAAATAGTTTGATTGCAAGTTCTGCCAATGCTTTCAAAATGGTTAAGTTTTCGATTTCTTTCTAAAAATTCCATCGTTTCTTTTTCTTGCCATTCTTTAAGTCTTTGTTGTGCATATTTTGATAACAAAATAGACCCAGTTATAACAATACCACTTATAAAAAACTTATTGCGGTGTCTTGAAAAAAATCCACGTATTTTTGAAAAAACCGACATTTTAATGAACTTAAATGTAAGGTTATTGACATCGATTTATTTAGGTACTATTAAAACTTATACGTGTCTATTACCAATTTTTATTTAATAGAAATTGAAATTAAATAATACATTTCACCTTTGTACAGGTAAATTAACATAAAATTACGATAAGTTTTACAACAAAACCGACATTTATTTGACAGTTTCTGAACATTAGAAGGGCCTGTACAAAAACTCTTAGGTGACCTAAGATAGATTTAAAACGATTCAAGAAAAAGAAAAACCTGCTTTCTTCAGAAATTAACTGATGCGTAAAACTTTATAAAAATATGCGTTTGTTCAACAAATATTTTTATTTAAAGTTTTAATTTAATTTAAAATACAAAAATTGTTTTTGTTGCTATTGAACGCAACACTACACCAATTTGCAAATTTCGTTACGTGGAGCTATTGCCAAATATTTCCACTTTTATTGGCCCACTTGCACCAACGAAGACATGACTATACTTGGAATAAATTGAAGGTCCACGAATCAGAACTAAAGTTGTAAAGAAAACCGTTAAAAAAAGGTTTAAAGGTTGTTTTACAACCAAGCCCTACAAACACCTTGTACTGGGCATGTAAAGGCCATTACAGGCCCAGCACCCTGTGTTTGTAGGGAGGTGTTGCAAAAATATACCGTTTCAAAACAAGTCTATCTGAATCAGAACGGTTTGTGCACCATTTATACCCCCGCGGACCTGTCATTTTCAATAGGATAAACATTAGACGAGATTATCTCAGTTTAAAAGTTGGGGCAAGGCCCTAATTAGGACCTTAATTAGTTTAACTGGAATCCGATTCGGGAACCTATATATACAGTCTATAGACTCTCGAATCCGAATCGGATTATCCGATTCCAGTTAAATATATACAGTATAGATTTTTTTGCCAAGGGCAGAAAAGCTCTTTCAGTCAGTGCGGCCCTGGTTGCATAATGCAACTTGCATTATGATACTATGGTCTATTTCATCAAGCAAGATAGTAAATTAAAAATCGCAGAGTGCTTGAAAAAACAGACCATAATAAAAAATGTACATTTGAACTACTTGGAGATGGTGCAGGAAATCTGTCAACAAGTTCAGATGGCTAAATGATGCATATAGAAAAAAAAATCTTTATTTATTAAAAATATAGGTGTATTTTAGTCGTATTTTTTCTTAAAGGTTTTAAAAAAAAGTCTGTAAAACATTCTTGATCAAGTTATCGAATTATACTAGGGAAATTTCGAATTGACAGTTTCGCCATATTGAATTGGTAGTAATATTTACATGTGTCCATGGTATTTAATTTTCTTTAATTTAAAAGTCTTAAAACCTATTAGTTCAGTAGAATATAGTGCAATTTACAAAGTTTAAGTGTTCGAGTTTTGTTAGATTTTATTTTTCTCTAGTTTTCTGCTAGAAGTTACACCCAGGGAAGAAACCCAACCCAATCACGTACGTATGACGTAATTTGTTATTTTTCTACAAAAATATTGTTGTTTACTGTTTCTAATATTACACCCATTCAATTTTTGTCATTGTCACATTGATTTCGCCGAAAATTAAGTAGAATAAAGAATGATAATTTTAGAAACTATAATTATAACAAAATGGCGGATACATCTTGTAAATCTAGGTGAAATTTTACACCTTAATCTAGAACTTTTTAAAGCCCAGTGGACAACCCGAGGCCTGGGCCCGGGCCGGCCTGTGAGATTTGTGACACGTGAGGGTTTCCCAAGTAAATATAAAAATATCCCCTGGTGGAAAATTTTTTGACGACTAACAACACTTTACCCCTGAAAAAAAAAGGTCTTTACCTTTATCTCTGAAAAAACAGAAAAAACTGATGTGTGGAAAATTTTGATGACGACTTGAAAAAAAGGCCATCCCTTTCTAATGAGGGGGCCCACAATGTATACATTTTGAGATTTTTCTCACTATCTCACCTGTCCAGTCTGATACTGTTAAAGCCTGTAAAGTTCTACCTAATTTCTTTTTTTTCTAAAGACAGTTCAAATTAGAGTAGTAACTCTTTTGGAGTGTTATGCCCATGTTATTGGTATAGGAAAATAGCATTACAAAATGATCAAAATTTGCGTTAAGTAATACTTGAATGTTCCCTTACTACTTTCTAGCGTAGTAGGGCAGTATAGGGGGCTTGTCCCTTGTTTCAAGGGACAGTTTAGTTTGTCTAAGGTTTCTAGGGGACTCAAGCTTTCCCAAGAGCATAGAATTATTATTCTACATTCATGCACTAGATTTGTAAACTATCATCAGGCAAGTGTACAAGGATTATTCCAGAAATGATTCCCTCCTTTATTGGTATTTCAAAAGCACAGTTTTTATAAAAAAAAACATTATTATTTTTTTTTGCATATTCTTGTACAATTATTGAAAAAAATTAGCAAACATAATCAGCTGTAAAAAAGTCGGGAAAAATCAGGGAAATTGGAAAAAGTAATAAAAACCGAAATTTTAAATTTCTGAAAGTATTATTTAATAATATCAAAAGTAATAATACCTACTATTTGCATGGGAAAGGTAAAAAAATCTGGCTGACGGTCTTTTGTCTGTTTGTCTGTCCCGAAAAAATTTTGGTAACTTCAACATGGCTGGGCTAGAACTTTAAAATTTGGTTCCTTACCCCAAGTGCCCAAAATTGTGGTTGGGGTAAAAGCAAGTAAAAGGGAGGTAAAAACAATTTTTTTCAATAAGTCGGCTTCTATGCATTCGATTAACCTAGGTTAACAGCTGTCAACTATGTTTAAGAGTGATACCCAATTACCCCCCACTACAGGCAATAGGAGTCACTCAGATATTTCGTTACAGGCTAAAAATGGAATAAATACATGGATAAGTGCGATCAGCGCAAAGCAATGGCAACTATGAAAAATTAATAAAAACCTAACTACGCTTATGTGTTCTCAAGAATACGGTACGGTATAATCTTCTGGGGTAACTCAACTAATGCTAATAAAATTTTTATTCTGCAAAAAAAGTGCCTCAGAATTATTCATAAACTAAATTTTAGAGATGCAGTTCCAACCATATATACACAGTGTATTTGAAATAGCAGATTAACAGATGATTCTACATCATAAAATATGACAAAAAGTTCCTATAAACATATGTCTAAAAATGCGTCATAAGGGAGCTACGCCCCTTTGAAAGTGGCGAAAAAAATGGGTTTTTATTTAATAACTCAGGAACCCTTTGAGATATATCAACGAGGTTTTGCACGACAACTAATCCTACCAAGGCCCGTTTTTATGTGTTATTTTCATGTACTTATTTCAACCAGGGGTGTGCGAAACGGGGGGGGGGGCTTATCAGTTTTTTGTCCCAAACTTTTTTCTCTGTAACTTTTTTCAATTTTATTTTTGAAATATGATTCCTCAAGTCAAAATACATAAAAAAGGTACTCTTGTTGTAATACTGTAGGTTAACCGTTTTCGAGAAAAATTCATTTGAAGGTGAAATTCCACGGTTTGAGGACGAAAAATTAAATACTAAAATCTTGAAAACCAAAATTTTAATGATGCAGGGCGAATGTACATTAAAAACTAAGAAAAAAACCTCATATGCAGGTACTTCCAAAAATCAATCCTAATGGAGCTATGGTCTCCTAAATATGCACCATTACTAAAGGTAGCTTTAAAAGCGTTTTTACGACCTACATGTATGGAAACTTTTTTTCTTAGTTTTTGATGTAGAATAACATTGCATTATTAAAATTTTGGTTGTTGAAATTTTAGTATTTAATTTTTCGTCCTCGAACCGTGAAATTTCACCTTCAAATGAACTTTTCTCGAAAACGGTTAATCCTACAGCATTACAACAAGAGTACCTTTTTTATGTATTTTGACCTGAGGAATCATATTTCAAAAATAAAATTGCAAAAAAGTTACACAGAAAAAAGTTTGGGACAAAAAACTGATAACGCCCCCCCGTTTCGCACACCCCTGGTTGAAATAAGTACATGAAAATAACACATAAAAACGGGCCTTGGTAGGAAGAGTTGACGTGCAAAACCTCGTTGATATATCTCAAAGGGTTCCTGAGTTATTAAAAAAAAAACGATTTTTTTAGCCAATTTCAAAGGGGCGTAGCTCCCTTATGACGCATTTTTAGACATATGTTTATAGGAACTTTTTGTCATATTTTATCATGTAGAATCACCTATTAAAATTTCCTACGCTATTTCAAATACACCCTGTATATTAGAATCTGCCCTATTTATAAAAAACAACTATGAAGATTTTAAATACCTTCAGACAGAGCATAAGTACGAAACCAGAAATAAAGAAAACCTGACAAATATAAAAACAAACCTTTTTTTGGTCCAAAAAATTTTTTATTTTCAAATGATAAAAATATACAACAAAATACCTCTTAAAATTAGGAACTTAAGAACCGAGGATTTTAAAAAAACATTAAAAAATATATTGGTAAAAAATTCTATATATTCAAATGAAGAGTTTTTTGCGTTCAATTTGTGACAATTTATCCTTAAATTACAATTATCTTATAGGTGCATGTAAAATGTAGTGTTTTTTATTACTCTGTGTTATATTATTATAATTATAATATTTATTCTTTTTTGACTTGTCCTACACATTTTTGTATAGTATGGATGAATAAATTACTATACTATACTATACTGAAGGTATTTAAAAAATTGGTCAAGTGCGGGTGAACTTGCGCATCGAGGCCTCGCGAGGATTCCATAAACTTGTTTTTTTTTTCGCGCTCAGGTCTCCAAAAGTTTTAGTCATAGCTCAAAAAAATGCATATTCTATTTTTTTGTAAAAACTGACTGTAGCTTTCTTTTGGTTTAATTTTTCTTTTTATAGGATAATAAATAGGCGAGTTACCGATAAAAAATATTTTCGTCAATTTTTGCCCTTTTGGGCCCCTTTACTCCCACTCTGATGCACTTCTCTATAGTTTTTCTTAAAAGTTTATTTCATATTTGTTTTTTAGAAATGTATCTTATAGTTTTTGAAATAATAATAGAATACAATCTCTTTATAGGTTTGTTTTCGTTCTCGAAAATCTTAGTTTCAAACCACTTCAGAACTGCGATTTTCTCTTCTTCTCTTTATTTTTTGGCCTTTGCTTTATATCAGTTAGCCATCTCGCTACTCTTTTGTTAATTTCTGCAAATGGTTTGTCTGGTTGCTACCATACCATTGCTTTCTTTTGGCTGGTCTTCTGTAAGACTTCTTGTGGGACCTTCCAATTCTGTTTAAATGTGCGTAGGAATAAATAAATTTCTTCTTCTTCATAATCTCAAAACCATGTGGATAACCCTAATCCAGATTCAACCACTAAATTACATTACATATACTAAAATTCCATTATAAAATCAATATCAATAGTTATACCGATTGTAGATTTGATAATATTTTCTTAACAAACACATTTTTACATAAATTACTTGATACATCTGGCGCGAAAAACCTACGCCATTTTTAATTCACCTTAAATGTTTAACACCCTACCGCCTTGAGGCTAATTTATAAAAATTTTGTGAAACAAAATCCTAGGGAGTAAAATTGCAACGAGAACTGCGATTTTCGAGAACCAAAACAAAGCATTCTTATGGCATTCTCAAGATAAAACATATTAGGCCCATGACGCATACTATTATGATTATTAATGTTTATCTCGTTTCATTCATTAAATGGAGGATCGGAAGAATAATGAGTGCGGCAGTAGAATGTGACAGTATTAGTTTTTCATAAAAAGTACAATTTTTCGGGAGTAGCATGGGGCATAGCGTTTTTTAACGTATAGTTGTGTATCTAATGGAGCTCTCTACAACTAGAATTATGAAACAAAAGACGTCTACCCTATCTCTATCTCATTTGTGCTACACTTTCCAGCCAACCAAATAAATACTGTATTTGTTTTTCATACAACAAATACAGTATTTATTTGGTTGGCCGGAAAGTGTAGCACTGAGCGGCACGAACGAACATAGCTAATGTGAATCTGTAGAATAAGATAATTCTACTAAAATTTAGATGGCGCCAGTAATTTCTTTAATAAAAATAATATAGTTACACTTTTCGCCCGGCCAAGTAAATATTGTATTTGTTCAACAAAGAACAAATACAGAATTTGTTTGGTTGGGTGGAAGTGGGAGTGTATGTATGTCTTCTATCCTTTTTGGGTAGAACTTTTGTCCCTGTTTAATCTAACGGGAGAAATCGCCATTAATAATCAGCTGAACAGTTGCAAGCACCTTGTCAAAACATCCGCACTAGACACTAATTTGAAACGTTATGAAAAGGAAAGTTGTGAGATCACGTGAATAGGAAACCATTATTA
The DNA here is from genome assembly GCA_958510825.1 of Brachypterus glaber. Lineage (NCBI taxonomy): Eukaryota > Metazoa > Arthropoda > Insecta > Coleoptera > Kateretidae > Brachypterus > Brachypterus glaber. The sequence goes on along the minus strand of OY294045.1, from coordinate 87,157,758 downwards.
CACCTACATAATTAATTAAAGTTTGAAAAACTGTATCTCCAAAACGTTATATTCAAGCAAAAAACTGCATTTTTATGCATTTTTTAAAAACGTTTTACTGCTTTAAACGCCAATATCTCGAAAACAATGCATTTTAGGAAAAAATAGTTGGTAACATTTTTTGACCAATTTAAAATTATCTTTCATATGAGTGCTAAATTAATAAAGTATAATAATAATTGCCTTAATTATAACCAAAAAACGTTGAAAATAGGAGTTTCGTCCCATTCTTACCCCCTTACCCCCAATCGTTTACCCTCAAAATCTAATCAGCTCTTCGAAATACTACAAGAAACAATATGCAAAAAACCGCTCGTCGATATTTTATTTAGAAATGGAGTTATCGAGTTTACAAACAGACAGACCGACAATTTTTTTTTACCAATTTCGACTCAGAAAGGTCTAAAACGTCGAAAAATGTGAAAAAAACATGGTCAAAATCTTGGTCAAAATGTTTTTTTAGTAAGTGCCGATGTAATTAATCTTAATTAATGTAGTTTTTAGTGTACTATAGGTAATAGTTATTTATGGTACTAGTGGCTGACGCCTCGCAGGTTAATTTTCGAGAGGGCAATATCGGTTTACCCATGAGTGCCATACAAGGTTTTATCCAATAAATAGCTTAGAAATTCATATTTTTATTAAAAATTTTAATGACATTTACAAGAAAATAATTTGACAAGTGACAGTTGAGTAGGTAAAATAAATAATTATCCATTTAAAATAAAGCTGGTAATTGTCTTATTATCTGTATGTATTGGATAAATATATTTTAATTAATGTAGTGTTTAGTACAATATGACTGTATATAGTAGGGTAGTGTAAAGTCTTCTAGAACCAAGCTGGGTTTGCTGATTCTACATTTTTGACATTTCTACTTTAAAGTAGAATTTAAAAATTAAGTGGGTGCATTAATTGGGTTATTTAAAACTAACTTAGAAAGTTAATGGAATAACACAAGTAGGGTATGGTGAAAAAATTGAGCATAAAATTTTGATTGGCACGCTTTCAGAGGTTCTGTGAAGGAGGGTGGCGATTTGAAATTTCCGTTTATCAAAAATCTACATCTAAATGTGAGTTTCGTAGAGAAATTTATTTTTACGGATCGCTGCACTGAAAAAAAAACATAGTCGGATTTAAAATGTAATGAAACACACGAAACATGTCATTGAAAAAATGTGAAAAAAAGTGGGAGCAAAGTAAACAAAAAATAATATTACCCTATTGAAAATGACGGGTCTGCGCGGGTATAAGTGGTGCATAAACCGGAAATAAGCGGGTGAATTTCATCCGCTCAAGTCCGGTCTATGCACCATTTATACTCGCACAGACCCGTCATTTTCAGCAGGGTAACCAGTCGATTTAAAATCGGCATCCATGCTTGCAGTCAACCCATTAAATTTGACAAAATGACCATAGCTGTAACTTCTTATAAAAAAAAATAGATTTAGATTTTTAGATCTTGTTTATGGGTTTCCAACAACGAACTAATAACTAGAGATCGGATTTTAGCGAGTCGTGACGTCAAAATCCATAGCCGGGTACAACAAATTAATAATTTTATAAAAATGTTTTATAAGCTATCAAAATACTACTTTTACAAAGAAAAGTATATAAATATTATGAAAAACGTTTTTATTTAAGTAAAGGAAAATAAAAAAAAACAACAGATCCGAAAATTATGATTTAGTTGGACTTTTAAATAATCCAAATTTTATTTAATAGTATTGTAACATGGTGGCTGGGTATTACTTTTATCAAGTTAAAAAAAAATCTACCTGGCCAATACTTTTCTATTCGAAATAACAGCTCACGTGACGTTTATAACTTGTGAAAATTCTTTTTAAAAATTTCTTCGAAATTATTATTTTTACTCAAATCTTTTGTTTTTCATATGATATTATAAATAAAATACAAAATTACACAACTACAACATATAGTGTTTGTAGAAAAAAACAAACTATAGTTTGTATACCGTCGGTATACCGACGAAATTTTTTTGTGTTTTATTCAGTTTGTAAAGGTGACTGCAGAGATCTAAAAGCTCTAAACTTGTTTCCGTATGCGTGCGATGAAATAAGTGAGATGTAAGATCAAGCGTGTACCATGTACCTTATTTTATTGGTTAGAATCACGCGCATGCGGAAACAAGGTTTTTATTGCAAGTAAACTGAGTCATTTCGTTTGACTTATCTTAGCAATGCGAATTAATTTCTTTTTTTTGCTCTAACTTTTTCGTTTTTAATATACCTATTGGGCCTAATTTAATATTCATTTGTCACCGTTCATTTCATTAGTTAAATCCTTTAATAAAATATTCGTAAAACCATTACTTACTAAGGTTAAATCGTGGATTGAAGATTATCCAGAACTAGAGTTCAACGGCAATATTGTACACTGCACATTTTGTAAAAAAGACTTAACCTGGGAAAGAAAATTTTTCTTTTTTAAACTACTATTTTAAGACGTGTGAATACAAAAACCCATAAAGGAGATCATGAGAAAGGACAATTTAATTTTTAAAGTAAGTAAAAAAATAGAAAATTAATTTTAATCACAAGTTATAAACGTCACGTGACCTTTTATTGCGAATAAAAAACGATTGGCCAGGCAGATTTTTTACGTAACTTGGTAAAAGTAATACCCAGCCACCATGCCACAATACTATAAAATTAAATTAGGATTATTAAAGAGCCCAACTAAATCGTAATTTTCAGAATTGTTATTTTTTTTAATTTTCTTTTATTTAAATAAAACGTTACGGGATTTTCATAATATTTGTATAATTTTCTTTGGTAATGTAATAGTTTGGCAACATATTAAACATTTTAATAAAATTAATATGAATTTGTTAACTTATTGTACCCGGCTATGCATTATGACGTCACGACTCCCTAAAATCCGATGTCTACTAATAACTCTTCTCTCCAGAATAGGCATTTCATTTGTAAAAACTGAAAAAAACGTAGCCAACATATAAATTTGTCTGTCTTACTCGCACAGATTTGTTCTAACAGAGACAACAATAACAGTTACTGGTAATTGTTATTGTTCAGGCCTGAATATACCTACTATTTGTTTACAAACAAACCGAGATGTTGGCGATAGTTTATATTAACGGTATGTGTATTCTAGACAGAAGAGTTGTTAGTTCGTTGGTTTCCAATACGCTTATTAAGGTTGTCCCAGTTATTTACTGAGTTTATAGTATCGCACTCAATATTTATCTTTAATTCATTCAACAAGTTCCGACAAGACTTTTAGCGGAGACAGATCTCAATTACTTCGCTTATTATATTCTCTGTTATATTCAACTAATCTTAATTTGTAATCCTATTTTTATATCTTTGAGTGCATTTAGTTTTGTGAGTTCAGGTAGGGACCTATTTTTCTATTCTTTAAATTAAATTACATCGGCACTTAGTGCTAAGAGTGCCGATGTATTGAAATCTTCGCCGAAAAGTCAAAATCTTTGACCACGTTTTTTTCACATTTCTCGACGTTTTAGACCATTCTGAGTCGAAATCAGTAAAAAAAATTTTTGCGTCCGTCTGTCTATCTGTCTGGGTGTAAACTTTAACTCCATTTCTACATGAGATATAGACTTGCGGTTTTTTGCATATTGTTTTTTATCGTATTCCGAAGAGCTGATTAGATTTTGGTGGTAAACGATTGGGGGTAAGGTGGTAAAAATTGGGTAAAACTCCTATTTTTAGCGTTTTTTGTTTATAATTAAGGCAATTATTATAGTATTTGGTTAATTTAGCACTTATATAAAAGATAATTTTAAATTGGTCAAAAAATGTTATAAACAACGTTTTCATAAAACGCATTGTTTTCGAGATATTGGCGTTTAAAGCAGTAAAAGGTTTTTTTAGCAAATCTCACATATTTATAACCCCATTTCAAAAAATTATATTTTAAATAAAAGCTCTTTTTAAGCCCTATAAAAAATGTTTTTTGCTAGAATATAATTTTTTAAAGATACAGAATTTAATTCCAATTCCAATATGTGTTTTTAGCCTTTTCTACTGATAATTGACCAGCTCAAGCAATTTATTCTTTCACCAGTTGGCAGGCGTTGTTTGGAGATACAGAATTTAAAATCAAACAAAACACCTAGTTTTAAATTTGCAAACTAGATGGCTCTAGTGTATAATAGTGCCGATGTTTTGACAGGGTGCTTGCAACGTTTCATACAGGATGTCCAGTAAATGATGTCATTAATTTTAAGGGGTGATTCTGCATAGAAAAATATAAAAAAAGTTCCTATTAACATATGTCCAAAAATGCGTTGTAAGGGAGTTAGGCCCCTTTGAAAGTGGCTAAAAAATTCAGTCTTTATTTAATAACTTAGGAACGCTTTGAGGTACAGCAAAGAGGTTTTGAATGTAAACTAACCTTAATAAGGCCCATCTTTGTATGCTATCTTCATGTACTTATTTTAAACAGGGGTGTGCGAAACTGGGGCGTCTTATTAGTTTTTTGTCCCAAACTTTTTTCTGTGTAACTTTTTTGTAATTTTCTTTTTGAAATATTATTCCTCAGGTCAAAATACACAAAAAAAGGTACTCTTGTTTTAATATATATATTCTATTTGAAGGTGAAATTTCACGGTTCGAGGACTAAAAATTAAATACTAAAATGTTAAATTTTAATGATGCAAGGTGAATCTAAATTAAAAACTAAGAAAAAACCTCAGATACAGGTACTTCCAAAAATCAATCATAAGAGAGCTATGGCCTCCTAAAAATGCACCATTTTTAAAGGGCCATAGTAGCTTTAAAAGCGACTTTTTGACCTACATGTATAGAGACTTTTTTTTTATATAGAATAACCCTGCATCATTGAAATTTTGGTTTTAAACATATTAGTACTTATTTTTCGTCCTCGATCCGTGAAATTTCACCTTGAAATGATTTTTTCTCGAAAACGGTTAATCCTACAGTATTAGAACAAGGGTACCTTTTTTGTGTATTTTGACTTGAGGAATCATATTCAAAAAATAAAATTACAAAAAAGCTTGGGAAAAAAACTAATAAGGCCCTCCAGTTTCGCACATCCCTGTTTAAAATAAGGACATGAAGATAGCATACGAAGATGGGCCTTATTAAGGTTAGTTTACATATAAAACCTCGTTGCTGTACCTCAAAGCGTTCCTGGGTTATTAAATAAAAACCGATTTTTTTAGCGACTTTCAAAGGGGCTTAGCTCCCTTACAACCCATTTTTAGACATATGTTTTTAGGTTTTTTTTTTCATATTTTCCTATGTAGAATCACCCCTTAAAATTAATGACATTTACTGGACAGTATATGAGTATTACTATCCAGATTTGACTCTCTTAATTTGTTATTTTAGGTTTGTTTTGGTTCTTTAAAATAGCAGTTCTGAACTGGTTCGGTGCAGTTGTGACTGAGCATTTCCCAGTTGCAATTGCGCCGGTTCCGAATCAGTTCAGAACTGTGATTTTCGAGAACCAAAACAAACCTATAAATATAGAATATCGTCGCTGAAAGTGCAAAAAGTCGTATGTAAAAATTTTACGTTTTTTTTTATTTATTTTGGTCCTATTAGCATTTAAAATTGTGGTATTCTAACACAATGTAGTATGTTCCTCATTTCATTTAGGGTTCCTACAATTTAGCACAAAAAAAAAGTTTGGCATACAAACCTTTTGCACTTTCAGTTGCGATAATTTGTCAGTTGTTTTAACGCTAATCAGGGCCAGATTTGCCATTAGGCGATACTTGGCAGTTGCCTAGCGCTGCAAATTTTTAGTGGACCATTTATTGTATATTTCAATGATCCAAAAAAAAAAGTTGTATATTTTTTGGATTTAAAATATAAAAGTCGTATATTGCAGGGATTCAAAATACAAAAGTTTTATATTTCATGAAAAGGTGATGACTTTTTTTTTAATTCATTAACTTTTTTCTTGAGAAAAAAGTTGTATCTTTGACCCTCCCACAAAATCTTCTTCGCTACGGCCCTGCGTTTACATGTATACTAGGGTGGGCCGTTCCTATATAGGTGTTTTATTTATTTTTTTTAATTTGAAAATCCAATGGGGGGGGGGGGAAATTGCGTCTTGCAAAGAGAAAATAAGCGTGTATTTTATTTTGTTTATTTTTTCAATTTTTGTGTTCTCTACAAAGGTGTACATTTTGTAACTTTTAGGAAAAATGTAAAAAAAATAAAAACAATAAAACTTGATAAGAAAAATGCAAAAACTGTTTTATTGCAAAAACAAATAAGTTTTACAACCGACAATAACATTTACAAACATCATAGGCCATATTTTAAGCCACTCTATATTCTGATTTGTGGTGAAAGTGAGGTATAATTTCACGTGATTTAATTCTTACGCGAATAACCCCAAAAATTGTTCCGAAAAAACAAAAAAAAATATGTGGGCAAATAGAGAATTTTATAATCTTTAAAATGATGTATGAACCACTTTCTGTTTAAAAAAAATTACCCCCTTTTTCCCCTGTCTCCATCGTGCCCCCTAAGCATACCAAATATACACCAAAAAAATATATGGGTTATGTTATTTATGTGTTCCAAATTTCAAGTTGATATCCTAAGCCTTTCAAAAGTTAAAGGGGGGGAGGCGGACTTTTAACACGCTGTGTATACATTACAAATGTGAATAAATACGATATTTTCATTAATATTAAAGGCTTTGTAGAGGGCTCAAGATGACCCTCCCCCTAAATCCGCCCATGGTCTAACCACATTACAAAAATCACCAAAAAAGCTAATCAATCCTCCTATGTACTGTCTAAAGCCTTCTAAAATCCTACACCACAATTATTTTCCCTTTTATTTAAATCCGACATTCGCCCACTCCTGGAACACGCCTCACTTGCATGGTCTCTGTTTTGAGCTTAGGACTGTAATTTTGCTTTAATTTTCGATAGGTCGCATACTTGGTGTGAATCACAAAACGAGAACATGTTTTATAATTTATTTAATAGTATAAACATTGAAAAAGACACGTTAATACAAAACTAAAATGACGATGGACGCACGACTGTACGCATCGCTTTCTCTTACTTAACTACTACTGCGCAAAAGGCGGGACAAACCGGCTTTGGCTGACGCAACAATTATCAGTACCGTAACCAGTACAGGGCGGCACTCCACAAATATTAAAATAATAATTATTATAAAAACTGGCCAATACATACTCCCCCCTTTGGAAGGGTTTCCTTTCAAATAAAATAAAGGTTTATACATATAACAAATATAAAACTACAAAGTATAATGCATATAAGTTAAACTAAACATTTATAGGTAATTTGCATATTTTAGCAAAAGAGCGTTTAATAATTCCACTTAAAGTTCTTATCGTTGCTACACGCACAATTCTATCTTTACCACAATGTGTTTCTATTATGCGACCAAGTCGCCACTTACATGGGGGCAAATTGTCTTCCTTTATTACAACTAGATCGCCAACCTTTAAAGAAACTGTGTCTTTCTGCCACTTGGTTCGAACTTGGAGTTCACTTATGTACTCCTTTGACCAGCGTGACCAAAAATGCTGGTGGAGCTTTTGAATATGTTGAAAGTGAGAAAGTCTTGCATCTGGAATTTCTTGTAAGTTTGGATCTGCCGCAGAAATGTAGGATCTTCCAATTAAGAAATGCGCAGGTGTGAGAGGTGATAGATCTTCAGGATTGGGTGAAAGAGAGGATAAAGGTCGGGAGTTTAAGGTTGCTTCAATTTGTGTTATTAATGTGTAAAATTGTTCAAAGGTAAGCAAAGTGTCCTGCAAAACCCGCTTAAGGTGATATTTTACGCTCTTAACACCTGCCTCCCATAAACCACCTTGATGGGGAGAGACGGGTGGTATGAAGCTCCAAGAAATTCCCTCGTTCTCGGAAAATTCCTCGATTTTTGACCCATTGTCATTTAAAAATTTACCCAATTCCTGGAGTTCGGAATTTGCTCCAGAAAAATTTGAGGCATTGTCCGAATGAATTGTTAAAGGCTTTCCTCGTCTCGATACGAAGCGGCGCAAAGCAGCAACAAAAGCCTCCGTTGTCAGGTCTGACACAACTTCTAAATGTACAGCCTTGGTACAAAAGCATATAAATAGGCTAATAAAACATTTTATAACCTTGCATCCGCGTCCTTTTTTATCTTTAATATTAAAATATCCCGCATAATCGACACCTGTATTGTGAAAGGGAGGGGCTGGAAGAAGGCGCTCTGCTGGTAAATTACCCATTTTTGGGTTGGTAATTTTTGGTTTTGCTCTAAAACATGTAATGCAATTATGCACTGTCTTTCTTGCCAAATTGCGCCCAGATAAAATCCAGAATTTTTCGCGGACAGTATATAATAGCATTTGTGGTCCTGCATGGAGCGTTTTAAAATGTTCATTTTCAAAGATTAATTGTGATAGTTTATGATTACCGCTTAAAAGTATAGGATGCTTTTTGCTGTAAGTTAAATTTGCGTTTTCGAGTCTGCCGCCAACACGTATTATATTTTCGTTATCATAAAAAGGGTTTAATCGGGACAAACTACCTTTTGCTATGATTTCATTGTTTTTTACTTCAATGAATTCTTTGGTAAAGCATTCTTTTTGCGCAAGTCTTACTAATACATTTAAAGCACGTTTAAGTTCTGACGTTTTTAAAACACCGGTTATACGATTATTTTTAGACTTCAAAGAATTATTTGAATATCTTAAGCAATAAGCTATTATTCTAACTAATTTATTTAAACTGGAATAATTTTTAAAGTCAAATGGTTTATATGTTATGTTTACAACAAGATTACTCACAGTTCTCTTTTGTTCCGGCAGATTCGAAACTGAAAACGGAAAGTTTGGCCAACTGGAGCTATCTTCGGAAAGCCACGATGGACCATGCCACCAGTTATCTAAGTTTATAAGTTCTTGAGGGGCCACACCCCTGCTTAAGTGATCCGCTGGGTTGAACTGACCAGGTACAAAACGCCAATTTAATGCATTTGTCAAATTTTGAATCTGAGAAATTCTATTTGCAACAAATGTTTGCAGCAAATTTGGACTGGTCGCGATCCAACCAAGTACTATCGTAGAATCGGTAAAATAATATGTTTTTTGAATCGGCATGCTAAGGCAACTTTGAATTTTGTTTACTAATTTTGCAGCAATTAAAGCCCCGCAAAGTTCAAGCCTAGGGATAGTTAAAGTTTTAAGAGGCGAGACTTTAGATTTTGAACATATTAACTGAACAAAAGAGTCACCATTTTTATTTGTAGATTTCAAATAAACGCATGCGCCAAATGCACTTTGTGATGCATCTGAGAACGCAAGTAATTCTAGTAATGTACCGTAATTAATACGTTCACTGCCAACGGCTAGTTTTGACAGCGGAGCAATGGGTATGGGCAAGGGAAAAATAGAAAGAATTGATTAATGTTGTTAGGGGCGCCAGTTACTTTAGCTTTTACTCCTTTAGGTAAGTAACAACCTAGTGTAAATACTTAAGCTTTTCAGTTTGAGAAAATATAACCCCTAAATAAAATAAGATAATTCATTTGAGAAATTTATTATAAATAAACTTAATGAAAGCACATCAGGTAATGTATTAATATATATAAAAAATATGTGTAATTATATTAAGATATAATTAAAGAAATCTTAATAAAAATTACTAAATTCAGAAATCATTCGACTTAAATGTATAAAGAAAACATGAAGTTCAGCAAGCACCAAGAAATGTATTTAAACAACAATCATTTCTTGCAGTGTATAAAAGTCATGCTTAAATTAGAAATCATTTAATCAAAAGTATGATATTTAATAATTAATAAATGAGATTAAATGTTTTTAAAAAAAATAAGTACCTAAAAATGAACAAAAGCCAGAAGGGCATATAGTATTAATCAATACTATATCAGATCTGATAAAGTTTACAGTTATAAGAATATTGAAATAAAAGAATTTAAAAATATGAAATATTGCTTTCAAAAGTTTTCAGAATGAGTACTTAGCTGGTTTCTGCAAAATCCATGAGGTATGAATTCCATCGTCTCCATCTGTGCAAGTCTCCCCTATGCTGATGAATTCATTTCTCAAATGAAAGAAAAAAAATATAGGCTGTCCCATCTACTTTGGAAAAATTATCTTCCAGGATAAAATGTACGATTGAAAATGTTGTCCGGGATTAAATATACTTTTGAAAATTATGTCCAATGTAAAATTGTCTGCTAGACGGTTACATAGAATTTATCTATGCCAAAAATTACAGAACCATGTTCCAACAGAACATCACTCCATGCGGAGAACTTGTATATCAAATACACCAAAATAAACTTCAACTTAAATTAATATAATTCCATATTAATGGTATAGAAATGGTGAGTAATTAATGGTCTAGTGATTGTGCTTAATTAATGGTGCTTTATGGTGCTTAATTAATGGTGCTAAAACAATAATTATATCTCAGAAATATTCTAAGAAACAGAAAAACTTAACTTACGTCTCATTCTAAGTCTTCGATGTCCATCGAAACGTTATAAGTGCGTAATTGTATAAAATAACAGTTACAATATCTTCCGCATTGTTTAAATATTCATTTTCACTAACTTTAAATAAAAATACATGAAGGATTACTTCGATGATTACAGAAAATAAACACTCGTCAAAATGAGACCACCATTGTACAGAGTTCATCAAGAAAGAGCGAAAATCGACCTTATCAACCGGTATGAACCCTTCAGGTGAATAAAATCCTATTTCTGAACTATTAGCGACATCTATGCAAGTCATTATCAACTACAGTTTTACCGTATAGGATTCCTAATAAAGGTAACTGAAACTACATCAAAGATAATAACTAATTAAAAGAATGTTTCCTACTAAATCCGTATTAGTGATATCTAACCTCAAAATATTACTCTAAGAAACAAATATAAACAATACTTATTGTTTATCAGCAAAACTAATAAAAATACGAACAGAATACTAAGTGTCCTGTGAACTAAGTATAAACAAAATACTGAATCTAAGTGAGCAGTTCCAGCAAACTATTTTCAACAAATTCTGGATTATCCCGAAGAAATAAACATATGAAATTTTCCAGGAGAAACAAGCTACAGATGAAAGCCAGTGAAATCCAACCCTCAATAGACTCTGAAACATATAAAAACCAGGTAAGTCCATAGACAAATGTATTATAGAGAAATAAGTCATATGATTCTTTATTATTAAAAATCATATTCTAATTATGTTTTCTTTATGTTATTTTCAGGTAGAACTATGGAATAGAGACTCATATGGTTAGAATTCAGTTCCTGTTACAAAATAGTCCCAGATACAAAACAGCTCTGTACGTACGTAACCATTTATATACAAAACAAACATAAATTATAACGTAAGTAAACGAATAGTTTAATTAACCCTTGCTATATTACAAAGTGACGATTTATGTCGTTACACATGCCCCCTCCAAAAATAATAAAAATATTTAATATACAAAAAATATTTTTATACCAAACTCTAAAACTATTTAACTTAAATAGCTAAAATATATACTATATTTTATTTAATAAATCAACAAAAAATACAATACTTTATGTAAATCATTTGAAATACTACTTGATAATTAACAATAGCTAAGCTTGATAACTACGTGTATCATCCGCCTACTCTTATGTAGAACATAATTTTGGGACTTTATCGGTGTGTGTCATAAACAGGTAATTGTCATAATCAGGTAATTGTCATAATCAGGTAATTGTCATAATTAATTTTATTTTTCTTTTTAGCTAAGTTTTATCAAGATAAAAAAATAGAAATAAGACTTGACTGTGTGCACCAGAATTCTCTTCTACAAAAAATATATTTATATATTTTTTTACTATATACAAAAGTTTTGGGTACCCTTTAAATATTTTCAATACATTGATATTTTTTTTAAATATCATTCCGAATGATACTAAGAAAATATTCTTATTTAATCAAATCTAGCCAACTGAAATGTCACTATTCGATCCAAAATATTTCTTTAGATCTTTTACATGCCAGTCGCCTCTATGACCATCTGCATTTTCCAAAATATACACTAACTTTGACTTTTTCGCAACAACTTTGCAAAGTATGTACTTTGGAGCAAGTTTTGCAGCAAAACTTTTACTAGCATCTGAGAGTACTTTGTTTCGTCTCCAAACTTTTTCACCTATATCAAAATTTACTTCACGCTTGCGCAAATCATAAGTACGCTTATTACGTTCATAAGCTTCATGTAAATATTTCTTTACATCAACAAAAATCTCTTTAAGATTTCCCAAGTCTTGACTATACGAGTCTCTGTCACAAGGTTCTAATTTAACACCATCAGTTGATGTCATTTTGCCATAATAAGTTCCTGTGATAGGTACATTCCTCCCAAAATTAAGAAATGCCGGCGTATACCCCGTAACTTCATTTACAGACGTTCGTAAAGCTAGACCTATTTTTGCTAAATTTTTACACCATTCTTTTTAATTATCTTTTATATATGATCTTATAGCAGTAGAAATTGTGCGATGTTGCCTTTCCGTCGGATTATTTTGACTATGGTAAAGTGCATTAAACCAAATTTTCTGTACATTATATTCATCTGCTAATTTTTTAAAAACTTTACCAGCAAATTGTTTTCCATTATCGACAATTAAAAATTGACAGACTCCGTAAACTAAAAAAACTTCATTCTCAATGAATTTACATATTGCATTTGCAGTAGCTTCCCTTAAAGGATGTAATAATGTATACTTTGTAAACCAGTCTGACACAACTAAAAGATAACAAAAACCTTTAGAACTTCTGGGAAATGGTCCCTGCAAATCACATGAAATAACTTGCCACGGATAATTTACTTCTTTTTCACGACCCATCAATCCAAAACGTGCAGAATTACTAACTTTTTGTGATTGACAAATATTACAACATCTTACATATTTTAAAATATCTTTACGCATTTTTGGCCAAAAATATGTTTCTGAAATTCTATGAAAAGTTTTAAAAAATCCCATATGAGAAGCTAATACATCGTCATGACATTCTTTTAGTACTTGTTTACGACATTTTTGAGGCACTAACAATTTCCACTCTATAATATTACTTTTTACTTTTGTCTTGGTCGGTATGAACTTATAAATATTATCATCAATAACTTTAAATTGCGGATATGAATCTGGACTCTTACCAATTTTTTCCCTCAACTGAATATAATATTTATCATTATTATAATCATTTACATTAAAATTAATTAAATTTACATCTGGAAAAATTGATTTTTCTGGTTCTATTCTATCAAAAGCTCTGGATAACCCATCAGCTACTACATTTAATTTACCTCTACGATATACAATATCCATATCATATTGCTGTAATTTTAATGACCATCTAGCCAAGCGACCAGAGGGATCTTTCATATTACTCAAATATTTTAATGAAGAATGATCTGTAATTACTGTGAATTTAACACCTTCAATATATGGTCTAAACCTATCTATAGCAAACAAAACAGCTAAACATTCCTTTTCACCTACAGAATATTTTATTTCACTACGTGTTAAAGCTCTACTAGCATAAGCTATTACTTTTTCTTGACCATCTTGCGTTTGTGTTAATATGGAACCGAGGCCAACTAAAGAAGCATCACATTGTATAACAAATGGTAAAGAAAAATTGGGACTTGCTAAAGCCGGAGCATTTATTAAAGATTCCTTCAACAATAAAAAAGCTTTTTCTGCATCAGTATTCCAACTAATGGCTTGTTTTTTACCTTTGCCCTTTAAAAGTGAATTTAATGGACTAACAATTGTTGAAAAATTCCTAACAAATCTACGATACCACGAAGCTACACCTAAAAATCGTTTTATCTCTGTACTATTTGTTGGTCTAGGATAGTTTATTATTGCTTCTACTTTTTGCGGATCGGTTCTTAAACCAAAATTATCAATTACAAAACCTAAATACTTAAGTGATTTTCTAAAAAAATTACTTTTTTCAAAATTTATTGTAAGATTAGCAGATTTTAATTTTTCATGTACTATTTGAAGTAATTTAATATGTTCCTCAAAAGTTTTTGATACTATTATAATGTCATCAATATAAACAAATATATTTGGATAAAAGGAGAAAGGAAAAAGTTTATCCATTAATCTTTGCTGACTTTGTGTTCCATTTTTGAGTCCATAACACATTACATTAAATTCAAATAGTCCCCTACCAGGTACGGAAAATGCAGTTTTTTCTTTAGCAGTTTTTGTAAGTGGAATCCCCCCGCCCCACGTTGGGCGCCAATATTAGTGTACCGTAATTAATACGTTCACTGCCAACGGCTAGTTTTGACAGCGGAGCAATGGGTATGGGCAAGGGAAAAATAGAAAGAATTGATTAATGTTGTTAGGGGCGCCAGTTACTTTAGCTTTTACTCCTTTAGGTAAGTAACAACCTAGTGTAAATACTTAAGCTTTTCAGTTTGAGAAAATATAACCCCTAAATAAAATAAGATAATTCATTTGAGAAATTTATTATAAATAAACTTAATGAAAGCACATCAAGTAATGTATTAATATATATAAAAAATATGTGTAATTATATTAAGATATAATTAAAGAAATCTTAATAAAAATTACTAAATTCAGAAATCATTCGACTTAAATGTATAAAGAAAACATGAAGTTCAGCAAGCACCAAGAAATGTATTTAAACAACAATCATTTCTTGCAGTGTATAAAAGTCATGCTTAAATTAGAAATCATTTAATCAAAAGTATGATATTTAATAATTAATAAATGAGATTAAATGTTTTTAAAAAAAATAAGTACCTAAAAATGAACAAAAGCCAGAAGGGCATATAGTATTAATCAATACTATATCAGATCTGATAAAGTTTACAGTTATAAGAATATTGAAATAAAAGAATTTAAAAATATGAAATATTGCTTTCAAAAGTTTTCAGAATGAGTACTTAGCTGGTTTCTGCAAAATCCATGAGGTATGAATTCCATCGTCTCCATCTGTGCAAGTCTCCCCTATGCTGATGAATTCATTTCTCAAATGAAAGAAAAAAAATATAGGCTGTCCCATCTACTTTGGAAAAATTATCTTCCAGGATAAAATGTACGATTGAAAATGTTGTCCGGGATTAAATATACTTTTGAAAATTATGTCCAATGTAAAATTGTCTGCTAGACGGTTACATAGAATTTATCTATGCCAAAAATTACAGAACCATGTTCCAACAGAACATCACTCCATGCGGAGAACTTGTATATCAAATACACCAAAATAAACTTCAACTTAAATTAATATAATTCCATATTAATGGTATAGAAATGGTGAGTAATTAATGGTCTAGTGATTGTGCTTAATTAATGGTGCTTTATGGTGCTTAATTAATGGTGCTAAAACAATAATTATATCTCAGAAATATTCTAAGAAACAGAAAAACTTAACTTACGTCTCATTCTAAGTCTTCGATGTCCATCGAAACGTTATAAGTGCGTAATTGTATAAAATAACAGTTACAATATCTTCCGCATTGTTTAAATATTCATTTTCACTAACTTTAAATAAAAATACATGAAGGATTACTTCGATGATTACAGAAAATAAACACTCGTCAAAATGAGACCACCATTGTACAGAGTTCATCAAGAAAGAGCGAAAATCGACCTTATCAACCGGTATGAACCCTTCAGGTGAATAAAATCCTATTTCTGAACTATTAGCGACATCTATGCAAGTCATTATCAACTACAGTTTTACCGTATAGGATTCCTAATAAAGGTAACTGAAACTACATCAAAGATAATAACTAATTAAAAGAATGTTTCCTACTAAATCCGTATTAGTGATATCTAACCTCAAAATATTACTCTAAGAAACAAATATAAACAATACTTATTGTTTATCAGCAAAACTAATAAAAATACGAACAGAATACTAAGTGTCCTGTGAACTAAGTATAAACAAAATACTGAATCTAAGTGAGCAGTTCCAGCAAACTATTTTCAACAAATTCTGGATTATCCCGAAGAAATAAACATATGAAATTTTCCAGGAGAAACAAGCTACAGATGAAAGCCAGTGAAATCCAACCCTCAATAGACTCTGAAACATATAAAAACCAGGTAAGTCCATAGACAAATGTATTATAGAGAAATAAGTCATATGATTCTTTATTATTAAAAATCATATTCTAATTATGTTTTCTTTATGTTATTTTCAGGTAGAACTATGGAATAGAGACTCATATGGTTAGAATTCAGTTCCTGTTACAAAATAGTCCCAGATACAAAACAGCTCTGTACGTACGTAACCATTTATATACAAAACAAACATAAATTATAACGTAAGTAAACGAATAGTTTAATTAACCCTTGCTATATTACAAAGTGACGATTTATGTCGTTACAGTAAAATAAAATCTTTACGAACAATTTGTCTGGGAATACGAAGATTGTTTAAAAATAATAAATTTTGACAATAATCTTGCCATTTTTTCTTTAAATTTTCAGGTAAAACTTCGTCCCATGACAGGTGTTCCTGCCACAATTGCTGTAAAATGATTTTGGCTATAACGGTACAAGGACTTAAAAGACCTAACGGGTCAAATATTTGGGCCAAATTTGATAATACTAAGCGTTTATTTACTTTAGAAGTTTTATTTATATCAGGATTTATTGTAAACATTAGGATATCTGAATGGCTATTCCAGATAAGGCCTAAGGTTTTTGTATTTTCATTTAATCCTAAATTCAAAGTGGGCTCGTTTTTAGATTTTTCTATTTGTTTTTTTATGATACATGGTTCGTTTGAAATCCATTGTCTTAATGGAAAATTAGCTTGATCTAATATTTTTGTTAACTGCTCGACTATTTGAATACCCGATTCTATTGTTTCTGATCCACAGAGTAAATTATCACAATAGAAGTCGTTTTTTATTATACTTGCAATATTTGGGTAATTGTGTGTGCAATCTAATGCAAGCTGATACAAGCATCGTATTGCTAGATAACTTCCAGAAGCTGTCCCGTATGTGACCGTATTTAAAGCGTAAGTATCCAATGGTTTGGACGGGTCATCGCGCCATAGGATTTGTTGCAAACATCGTTGGTCTTGCGTAATTAATACCTGACGATAAAATTTCTCGATATCAGCACCTATAACGAAATTATGTTTACGAAAACGAACAAGAATGGAGAATAAATCTTGTTGGATGGTTGGACCTACCATCTGCAAGTCATTGATTGAAATACCGGAGGTAGATGGCGCATTACCCGCAAATACTACGCGTAATTTTGTGGTAGCGCTACTTTCCTTAATCACCCCGTGGTGGGGCAAAAAATAACTTACCGAATGAGGGTCTGGATTTTCTATTTTGGACATGTGTCTCATATTTATGTACTCATTCATGAAATCATTATATTTATTTTTAAAGGACTCATTTGTTTTAAATTTACGTTCTAACGCCAAAAATCTACGACGGGCTGTCTCACTGGAGTCACCAAGTTGAGAGATGTCACCCTTTAACGGAATATTAACAACAAACCTACCCGTTGGATCGCGCTGAACTGTTCTGACAAAATGTGCCTCACAATCTTTCTCTTCTTGGGATAAAATTTTATCATTTGGACACTCTTCCAGCTCCCAAAACCTTGCAAGCTGTTTTTGAATGTCTATAGTTTGGGTAAAATTGCATTGAACAAAATTTGATTGACTTCCTGTGTTAATTATTTGCCCAACCAGTACCCAACCTAATTTGGTATTTTTTAGCATAGGCATGTTATTTCCTAAACTATAATGGCCGTCTATTAAAAGATGCCAAAACTTGTCACCACCAATTAATATTTCAACGGGCCCCGGTATGTTATACAGGGGGTCAGCAAGTCGTTTTGAATTTGGAATTGTAATAGAATTTGTATTTAGTTTTAAATTGGGGATATTACTAGTAATTTTATTTATTACAAAACAATCAAGTGTGGTAGAAAAATTTGAAACTTTTGAATTTAAAATTATGTTACATTTTTTATTTGATTGACAAACTGAATTGTTGATCCCTGAAACAGTTAAAGCTACATCAACCGAATTTAAATTCAACCGATCAAATAAATCTTTAGTTATAAAACTTGACATACTACCACTGTCGAGAAGTGCTCGCACTGTATGCACGTTTCCGCACTTGTCTGTGACGTCAACCGACGCTGTGGATAGTAATGTTTGACAATTTGTAACTGTTGAACTCAAAACTACTTTATTTGTTTCTTTGTCAGTAATAGGCTCACTGGCCAAACTAGGCTCCGCTACCTTATCTTGCTTTTTAATATGAAGCAACGTGTTATGGTATTTGGAATGACAAACCCTACAACCCGCTGACTTACAAAATTTAGTTGAATGCCCTTTTCTTAAACAATTCATACAAATATTTAATTTTTTAGCTTGCTCAATTCTTGTAATTGGCTCAAACTTTAAAAAATCTGTACAAGAATAAATAACGTGAGATCCCTGACAAAAAATACATATGGGAGTCGTATTTGTTTGAACAAATGACTTAACGACAGATTTTTGCGTTTGCGCCCTGTTAGAACTCTTGATGTCAAGACTTTCTAACAAGTCCGCGCGTGATTTTAAAAATTTATAAAAATCTTCCAAACTGGGAGATTCATTATCGGTTTTTGACTCCTCCCACTGGCGCGCCGTGGCAGAATCTAGTTTGGTAGTACCTAGGTGTATAATCATAATGTCCCAACTTTTAGTGTCCTGGCCTAAAGATTCCAAGGACCTTATGTGTTTTGTTATTGTATCCATTAAGTTTCTTAAGTCTGATGAACATTCTTTTGTAATCGGATTTATATTAAATAAAGAACGAACATGATTTTGGATCAAAATCCGCTTATTGTCAAATCTTTGAACTAAGAGATCAAAAGCGATTAAATAATTACTTTCGGAAAATTCGAGAGAAGTTATTACTTGCAAGGCGCTCCCTTCCAGCGAGGCACGAAGGTAATGGAACTTTTGTATTGAACTAATTGAATCATTTAAGTGTATTAATGATGTGAATGAATCTTTCCATTCTAACCAGCGATTGTGATCCCCATTGAATTTTGGTAATGAAATAACAGGTAATCGAATATTTTGAAGTTGGTTAGAATTAGAAAATGTGCCCGACACTGCTTCGCTTTTAACCGATTGCGCAACCTCGTATCTTGAGGTGTTATCATTAATAAACTTTTTAGCTAGCCGAAACATTTCATAATAAGATTTTTCAAAATTGTCACGCTCTATAAATTGTTCATCAGCTTGCCCTTCTTCGGACAATACCTCAATATTAGTTTGTAACTCGTCAAACTGAGCAAAAACTTCCTGAAACCTTTCAAAACGCTGTTCAAGTTCAATAAAATTTGCGTCAAACTCTGAGTTAAGCGTGTTGATTAACTCTTCGTTTTTTGCCTGATCAGCTGTTTTTAAATCGGAATTTATTCTATTAAAAGTAACTTGAAAAACTGTAATATAATTTTTAAATGATGTGACCTTTCCTTTGTAGGTACCTCGTTTTTTGATTAAATTCCTTAATTCGGCCATTGTGAATTTGAATAAAATAAAAATAAATTTTTATAATAGGCACGAATAAATAAATATCAAATAACCACTAGTTACCTCTGAACAAAATTTTTAAATCATAAAATGTTAATTGATTTATTTCGTAAAAAAATAAAAACAAACAAAATGAAGCTACTGGTGATTATTTTGGGAAAGTAATAAAAGGATTTCTCTCACCCTGTTTTTGTAGACTCGCAAATATTTGAAAATATTTCGTTGTTGTACACTGGATTCCTGTTATCGGGAACAATGTAACGCCTAATTTGAGTGAATTCTTCTGGAACTGGCACTCGATAGGTTATTTGAAAATATTTTGATGTTGTACACTGGATTCCTGTAGGATCGGGAACAATGTAACGCTTAAATTGAGTGAATTCTTCTGGAACTGGCACTCGATATCGCGAAAATGTTTGTTTGTAGCAATTTTGACTGTTCAATTCTTCGTGAAGTGCACTCGAAATTTAACAGAAAATGCTTGTTTATAGCCGTAATTATTGTTTATTTGAGAAAAACATCAAATACTTTTTAACAGTAGTTAATATTTGTTTGAGAAAAAATAAGAGGTTTTTTCTTAGCCGTGCACTTGTATTCTGGTAAAATAGTTTTTGTAAAAACTGCACATAACTTGTGTTGACCGTCAATGACCTTTTAAAATGTTCCACTTGAAAAATGCACCCGAAATGCATTCACATCCGCGAAGAAGAACCAATGTTTTGAGCTTAGGACTGTAATTTTGCTTTAATTTTCGATAGGTCGCATACTTGGTGTGAATCACAAAACGAGAACATGTTTTATAATTTATTTAATAGTATAAACATTGAAAAAGACACGTTAATACAAAACTAAAATGACGATGGACGCACGACTGTACGCATCGCTTTCTCTTACTTAACTACTACTGCGCAAAAGGCGGGACAAACCGGCTTTGGCTGACGCAACAATTATCAGTACCGTAACCAGTACAGGGCGGCACTCCACAAATATTAAAATAATAATTATTATAAAAACTGGCCAATACAGTCTCCACACTTAATTAAGGATATTAAGGCCCTGGAAAATGTCCAAAGGCGCACACGAAATGTACAGCTCCTTAGAAACTTAGAGTACCATGAACGTCTTAACTATCTTAATCTCCCTGTTCTGCAATATAAAAGATCTAGAGGTGATATGATCTTTACCTACAGGATTTTTGCTGGTCATTTTAACGAAGAAATGAGTGGCCTGTTGGATGATAATAGAGACCCTCGTTTACGAGGCCATCTCCATATGCTGAAAAGGGAACATTTAAAGACTTCCATCAGGCAAAACTTCTTTTTCTTCAACAAGTGGAATTCGCTGCCAAGTGATGTAGTAACTGCCCCTAGTATAAACTCTTTCAAGAACCACTTTGACAAACATATTTCGAACTCTATGCTATAAACTATCATTTTATATTTGTATCTAAGCTATAATAGGTCTTACCTCAGCTCTTAATGTATAATAATAATAATAATAATAATATAAATAATTACAATAATAATAATAACAATATAATATTAATACTATTTCTATTTGTTTCAGTTATATTGGCATTTGAGATAAGAAATGTGATTGCCTGACGTAGCTACTATCTACTTCTGCTAAAAATGGATAACTGTAGCACCAGTGCAAGCATAGAAAAATGTTCCTGCGATAAAACAGATCCAATTTTAGAAAACGACAATAATCCTTCAGAATCTCCAACTTCCAAAGACAAAAAATCCAACTTTGGATTTTTTAATTTGCACCGTGGCCGATCTCTAAATTTCGCATCGAAACGTACGAAGAAAGCCACATCACCGACCCCAAGCACGAGCAAGAACCCCATAAAGAAATCGCCAAAATGGAAGATCAAATTCAGTTGTACCAAAAAAGAATCCAAAGTTGCCTATAACCAAGAGAATCAAAATTGTTGCACATGCACCTGCTATCGAAAAACAGACGAGAATATTCTCATGGTAGAAAGTGAAAGTATACCAGCGGCAGCTGCGGAAGCGTCAGCTTTAATAACGGAAGAATCTCAGGTCAGTAATCAAAATGCAGAGGAGGCCATTGAGGTGTGTGAAGCTGGTAACAATCAAAATGGTGAAGAACCAATAGCACAACCGGAAGTTGTGGGGCCGGATGGCATTTATGGGACTAGTTCTGTTAGTGCGAACTTCGTAGATGTACATTGGTAAGAAATTTTTAATATTTTTCTATGCTAAAGTGCAGAAATAGCATATATGAACTGAGTTTATTGTAAGCAGTTTCCAATTTATAATATAAATGTCATATTATGACATGTGCTTAAACATTTCACGGTTCACTTTAAAAAAAAACTACTAAATACCATTTTTATATAGTCCGTCTAATTATGCAAGATAGTAGTTTAAAATTCCCGCGAGTTTTAAGCTACATCATTGGTTAAAACCTCGTTAACATACATTTCATAATGTGACATTTTTTGTCTATGAAAATGATTGACGGTCCTTAAAGCTAATAAAAGAAGAGAAAATTACATAAAAAAAATGGTTATACTTAATGTTATTTTGTATGGTATTGAAAAAGGTACTTTTTTGGTTTATTCTTCATACACTCACACCAAATTAGCATATTCTACATATTGTACAAACGTGAATTATTGAACACAACGAAAACGTCCAATTTTTAGGTTACAATTACAACTAAAGGCCTATCCAGAGGCTCGCATAACAACCATTACAAGATACATGACGACACATGAAGCCAATCCTGGCATCGCATTCTTATGTACTATGCTTGTTATGCGAGTCTTTGGATAGGCCCTTTCCAGGAAAACAGTACCGACATCTGTTAAATTTTTGATACACTACGATTAATGCATAATTATGCTAGTTATGCGCTCTGTGGTGTAAAACGGGCCGCGTCCCTTACTATCTTGCATAACTGGACGGAGTATAGTACAAGATTCAAACCTAATGGTGTGATATTAAATTAAATTCTCAATTTCAACAGCAATGTGGTGGACTGCACTATTTATTGTCCGGGATGCCCTCATTTTTGGCATTAATTCGACTTAAAACGAAGGCTTAAAAAGTATGTCTTTATAATTATGGATAGTTAAACTGTTTAGCATAAATATGACGGAGTATAGTATAAACATAAATATGCATGGAAACCAAGATATCTAAGTCCTCTTAATATAAATTTTTTTAATACACCTTTTCAATTTGTAAATAGGAAAGTGTAAATTGATATTCAGAATTTCAAGTTAAATTTCAGAAAGTATAAATTGTAATTCAGATTTGCTAGTTATATTTCAGAAAGTGTAAATTGTAATTCAGATTTTCAACTTATATTTCAGAAAGTGTAAATTGTAATTCAGATTTTCAATTTATATTTCAGAAAACATAAATTAAATTTTAAAAAGTGTAAATTATATTTCAGAAATTATAACTTTATATTATTATTACAGAGTAAATTGTATTTCAGAAAGTGTAAATTAAATTAAATTTATGTAAAAAATACATTTTTTTTAATTTTCATTTATTGCTGTTCAATATTTAATACCGAATATATGTATAATACATTTCTGCTACTTTTTTAAAATTTTGTTGAATAAAATAATACGTTCCGAAATAAAAATTATGATTTCTGATTTACAAATTACCGTTTCCTAAAATTAATTTACACTTTCTGAAATTGAATTTACAGATCCAAATTTAAATAAAATAACACATTCTGAAAATTAATTTCTACTTTCTGAAATTTAATTTACACTTTCTGAATTTCAACTTACGCTTTCTGAAATATATATTACAAATCTGAATTTCAATTTATACTTTCTGAAATATAACTTGCAAATCTGAATTACAATTAACACTTTCTGAAATATAATTTAAAAATCTGAATTACAATTTATACTTTCTGAAATTTATTTTAAAAATCTGAATAACAAATTACACTGTCTGAAATTAATATCACACTTTCTGATTTACAACTTGAAAAGGTGTAGTATTTTCTAATGGGAAATCAAGGCCAGGTTTGGGCTTTTAAAAGTTATGAAAACAATGAAAGTTTTGTTTATAATTGACTTATCTCATAAGAATTCTTCTTTTCTAGAAACTATCATGACAAATTTAAACTACCAAACTTTAGGCATTTAAAACTTATCCCAATTTTATTGGATAAAATGTGGATACCCAGTGGCAAATACTGAGTACCCACATACTTAGTAAAACTACAATAACTTTTAAAAGGATGATAAAGGCTTCAAAGTAGGCATGGATGCGACTTCTGCATAAAAGCAGTCATAAGTTTGACACTTTTAATATTTTTTTAAAAACGATATTGTCGGTATATTTTTTCAGGCTACGAGGGGAAGTACACGAAGATTGTGATGAAGCTGCTAGACTAGCTAGAGCTAGAGAGATTGAGCAAGGTGTAGAGGCCCCAGCTAACTATAGATCAGTTCGTAGAGTCCAGCTGTTATGTTCAGACATGGAACCCGATTGCGGACAGCAACCAGTTCCCAGAAGATTACAGCTTGTTTGCCCTCCAGACCTCAGCGTAGATTCGCTCAGGGCATTATTTCAGACACACGTAACCTTGAAGTCGTGTCCTCTAGACAGTATTACAGGTTGTCACACTCAGGTGGATTTTATTCACTGTTTGGTGCCTGATATGCTGGATATCACAAATTGTAGCTTTTATTGGGGTAAGTAATATTTTTTTGAGAATACAATTTATATATATGTAGTATGCTGTACTGATAAGTGAAAATACCTTACCCCTATGATGGTTTTTTTACCCCTCTTTTCTCTAATCTAAAATCGTGCTTATTGTTTGCTTTTTAATTTATAAAATGTAATTTATTTGTGGATTAATACGTTATAATTAAGAGGTATGTGTATTAAATATAAATTATATTCTCTCCCTAAATATCAATTCGTGATACAAGGTTAGGTACCGATGTTTGTTTTTCAAATTTTACTCAGATTAATCCCAATTTTTGGAAAATGCAACTCCTGCTAAAGCAGTCGTTGCATTTTCGTCATTGGGATTAATATTCGTAAAATTTATGTAAAAAACCACCGATACCTAACCTAGTATCACTTATGATATTACCCCTGAGAATACAATCTATATATATGTAGTATGCTGTACTGATAAGTGAAAATACCTTACCCCTACGATGGTTTTTTACCCCTCTTTTTTTTAATCTAAAATCGTGCCTATTGTTTGCTTTTTAATTTATAAAATATAATTTATTTGTGGATTAATACGTTATAATTAAGAGGTATGTGTATTAAATATAAATTATATTATCTCCCTAAATATCAATTGGTGATACTAGGTTAGGTACCGGTGCTTTTTTTTTCAAATTTTACTCATATTAATCCCAATTTTTGGAAAATGCAACCCCTGCTAAAGCAGTCGTTGCATTTTCGTCATTGGGATTAATATTCGTAAAATTTATGTAAAAAACCACCGATACCTAACCTAGTATCACTTATGATATTACCCCTGAATATACAGGGTTATTTAGAAATAGGATCATTAATTTTAAGAGGTGATTGAAATATGAAAAAAGTTCCTGTAAACATATGTCTAAAAATGCGTCGCAAGGGAGCTAAGCCCCTTTGAAAGTGGCTAAGAAAATCGGTTTTTATTTAATAACTCAGGAACCCTTTGAAATACAGCAACAACGTTTTGAATGTAAACTAATCTTAATAAGGCCCATCTTCGTATGTTATCTTCATGTACTTATTTTAATCAGGGGTGTGTTAAAAGGGGGGCCCTTATTAGTTTTTTGTCCCAAACTTTCTTCTGTATAAGTTTATTATAATTTCATTTATGGCATATGATTCCTCAGGTCAAAATACATAAAAAAGGTACTTCTGTTGTAATACTGTAGGATTAACCGTTTTCGAGAAAAATTTATTTGAAGGTGAAATTCCACGGTTCGAAAAATTCAATACTATTTAGTAGTAGTATTTAATTTTTCGTCCTCGTCCTCGAACCGTGAAATTCCACCTTCAAATGAGGTATAAAACACCTTTTATAGGTCCCAGAAAGACTATAAATAAATAAATAAATGATTTTTTCTCGAAAACGGTTAATCTTTTTTACTTTAGTTTTTAATATTTTCAATGAGTGATTTTAGGAAGTTAAGTATTTATATTGGTTACAATGACAATGACTAAAGCTTCATCAAATGAATCATTTTAATTATTTCCAGACGGCCTTCTGCGCCGCGCCGTAAATTTGGCGGCGAGGCACTATATATGCCGGCAAGGGCGCACACGCACACCTCTAGTTTACTAGACTAAAAGAGTCAGACCCCAGTTGGAAGTAGAAATATTTTTTCCGTGACCATGTGATATTATAAGGGATAATTTTTGAAAGTCCAAAATTATCAAAATTTGCGTTACGTAATACTTGAACGTTCCCTTATAAGAAAGATCAAAACAAAAATAAAAATTACCCCTATAGGGTAGTCCAAATTTTTATTTTTGTTTTGATCTTTCTAAAAATGTGTCAAATGACTTCTTTTATGTTGATTTAGACTAATGTCCATAACTTAAAAATTCTACACTTCATGTTAATGAATGAGATAGTTGGCATGGCTCATACCTGGAAAAAAATTACGTGATGGAAAAAAATACTTGTCAGTGAGTTAACCAGAAAATAAAGAAAACATTCGATCACAAAATCCTTGTTGGCCTGTGTTATTAGAGTTATAAGTTATATAGTTATATTAATTGGTTTACAGGTAAAATGGACCGCTATGAAGCAGAACGGTTGCTTGATGGTAAACCAGAGGGTACCTTTTTACTCCGAGACTCGGCACAAGAAGAGTTCCTCTTCAGCGTTTCATTTAGAAAATACGGAAGATCTTTGCACGCTCGAATAGAACAGTGGAATCACAGATTTAGCTTTGATTCCCACGATCCTGGTGTTTTCACCTCCAATACAGTCTGTGGCCTTATCGAGCATTACAAAGATCCAAGTAGTTGTATGTTCTTCGAACCTATGCTAACCTCCCCCTTGCACAGAAATTCTACTTTTTCATTGCAGCATCTGACAAGGGCGACCATTGTAAATCGATTAGACTATAACGACATTAATCAGTTGCAATTACCAAAGACATTAAAAAATTACTTGAAAGAATATCATTATCGACAGAAAGTTAGAGTCGAAAGGTTTGATAATGATGTGCAATGGTTAGAGTTAAGCAATACGCTTCCCTCGCCGCATTAATGTCAATATAACACTGTTTCTTTATTGAGATAGGTTAAAGTTTTAAATATATTATGCTGCACTTTGATAGTAAACCTAAAACGTCAAAGTCATTCGGGTATCCTAAAGAAAAACATTAATAACCCACACATCCCCCCAAATGGAAATAGGTTTTAAAAAAAAATAGCAAACTTAGGTGATGATAAATCACGTGAGCAAAGGGTCTGTAAAGTTCAAAACCTATGAGAACGAAATCCTAATGAGCGCTAGTTCTTAAATAGTGGTTAATTCGAAAAAATTAAAAAAATTCATTTTAGGTGGACTATAACTAAATATTTAAAGCACCTACAAAGGTTTTCTATAGCTTGAATTCAAGTTATATGTTTGTCTTATAAAACCGTAAAGAAAAGTATCTGGATTTAGTTTCCGGTGTCCAATTGATGACTAGTTTTTAAGACATCTGCAATGACGATTCAGTGTTGCTTTATAAGCCTATTTTGGGCAGTATATGTCATATTTAGCAAAATTGTCAAACACATGGGCTTGATAAATATAATAAATTTGACGTTAAATTTAAAAAACTGCTCAACAAAGATAAATTCACCTTATTTTAAACATCATTGCAGAGACATCAAAAGCTATTCATCAACTGAACTTTTAAAATGATTTTCAGGCATTTTTAGTAATTATTTTATAGAGCATAAATGTAACTTTAATTTAAACTAGACAAAACTTCTGTAGCTGCCTGCTATAATAATTTATATATGAGCCTTCAAAAATAACATATTGCAATTTTTATAAAATTTTGGAACGGTTTTTCTCAAAAATGGAAACAGATAGATATTTAATCTAAACAAGATCGAAATCAGAAACAAAAATACTATTAGAATTATGCAAAAGAATTTGCAGTTTGTTACTGTTGTTTAGCATGCAGTCTGCGGAAGAAGTTTTAGTACTATTTAAGAACTGGCGCTCATTAGGATTTCATTGTCAGAGGTTTTGAAGTTTACAGACCCTTTGATACATAATTAATAGTCATCTAAACTTTTTTTAAAACCTATTTCTATTTGGGAGGGACGCGTGAACCCAATCCGGGGATCATCTCCCGATTCTTCTTCTTTAAATTTTAAACAAATCTGCTTTAATTTTTAATATTTCAATATTTGCAATGTAAATCAGGGATGTACAAAATTAGAAGTTCTTCAGTTTTCTACCCACAATATTATAATATTAACACGTTCGCAGCGGTACGGGGTAAATATGTCCCGTATAGAGTTTCTCTGAGCGACGGCAGCTAAAATTGAAATTAAAGTTTCACCCCAGGTACGTGTGCCGTAGTTTCCTTATTATATTATTTTTTAATATTCATTTATGAAACTTGTACATATAAAAAAATAAGTTAAAGTACGTTGATTCTGAAATAATAAATATTTTAAGTAAACAGGACATATACCCCGTACCGTACCAAAGGGAAGTCTTCCATAGGGCATGTATAGTACCTAATATTTTAAGGGGCCGTTGCGAACGTGTTAACTAGATGGATGAAAATATATACCTACCGGGTGTCCCAACTCTATTTACCCAGCGATTTTCTCGTAACTAATAGAGATAATTAGGTTTTGAGAAAACCTTCTTAAATAAGACAACTATCTTTTAGCATATATTTGATACTTTCAGCTCTTGAAATGTGGGCAGGGGGGCATAGAGGGATATTTTTTTAAATGGAAAGGGGGGTCGTGTAATACATCATTTTAAAGCTTATAAAATTCTACATTTAACTATATATTTTTTATTTTTTTTTAAATATACAGTCCAATAGAGAATTTTATTTGCTTTAAAATGATGTATCACACGACTCCCCTTTTCATTAAAAAAAATTCCCCCCATTCCCCCCTGGGCCATTCCAGCGTTTCGGGTGTTTCACTATTACACGTTAAAACGGATTTTATTAATACTTATTGAACTAACAGATTGGTCCACGTGTGCTACAATTAGACTAATATACCAGTTAAACAATCTGTTAAAACCTGAAATAAAATTAAAAGAAATTTATTTTTATTTAATTTTTTTGAAACACCCGAAACGGCAAATTTTGCCAACATCTTCCTCAATTTCTTTTAAATTTTATTTCAGGTTTTAACAGATTGTTTAACTGGTATATTAGTCTAATTGTAGCACACGTGGACCAATCTGTTAGTGCAATAAGTATTAATAAAATCCGTTTTAATGTGTAATAGTGAAACTTTTCAACTTTTGAATGTATATATTTTTTCAAAATTAATGGAGAGTCCCTAGCACAAGCCAAAAGCTTATTTGGGGCTCTCCATGCTTATGTAATATTTTGCAAAAAATAAACTATAACCATAACACCCGAAACGCTGGAATGGCCCCCCTGCCCACATTTTAAGAGCTGAATGTATCAAATATAAGCTTAAAGATAGTTTAAGAAGTCTAATTTAAGATGGTTTTTGCAGAATTTGAATACGGTAAAACCCCCAATTATTGGCACTTTAAGAAATTTTCCACATATATTTCATTATAACTTATTAAATATTTCATGTTATCAAGAATAAAATATTTTACATCATTTTATATATTATATAAAATTTAAACTGAGATCTTTATAATATTAAAGAATTTTTTTAATTAATTACAAGAATACACAATTTCGTATTATTGGCACCTTTTTGCTAATAATTGGCATCCAGATTTTCCTATTATTGGCACCTAATTTTTGCTTTGAAGCAACGGAAAAAAAATACTGAGTACCTACTTTTTGTTGAATAATAAACATTTTAGTATCAAAATAAAATATTTAAATTGGAATATTGCAGTTTTATACATATTAACTAAAGGCTGTAAACAAAAACTCAAATTTATTTTAGAATTACAAAATTTTAAATATCTATATTAAAATTAAAATATTAGTTACCTAATACTAATTTGTATCCATAAAATAATGCCTAGTTACCTAGGTACACTTATCTAAAAGAATTATTAGGTTTCAAGATTAATTTTGATGCGCAAGTTTTGCATACAATAAACCTGTGCCAATAATAGGAATTTAATATAATTTGGACGCCTATTATGGGCACCGTGATAAAAAATAAAATTCTAAAGAAAAATTAAGTGTAAAATGTATATACGGACATATATATTGAGGAAAAACTGTAAGTTTTTCATTAAACGCTGTTTAGAACTCATTTATTTGAAATAGGTTTTTGGCAAAAACTGTATCTTTTGTATAATAGCCCACCCGCTTTAAAATATGGATTTGATTTTATCTTATATAAGATGTGGCAATACGTATGTATATTTAACCGTACAAGTAATAAATCTATTCAATTTAATTTAATTTATTCTATTAATTTAGCATTTTAACTGGTTGCCAATAATTGGAATAGGATTTTTACTAAAGAAGCTAATTATTGGCACCTGTGCCAATAATTAGAATTTAGTTTAATTTTTTATACCAATTATTGGCACCGTCGAAATTAAATAAAAACGAAAGAAAAATAAAGTTTTTAAGGCTAATTAATAAGTAGAAATCATATACTTACTAAAATTATCGAGAAAAAATAGTAAGTCCATCAATAAACGTATTTTACTAACCTATTTAAAGCACTTCCTTAGCACAAACCTAAAAAATTCACACTTACGTAGTTCACACGAAACTTCTAAGACTCTAGTGCCCAGGGGGGAAAAATATGTTAATCGCATTTAAAGTATAATATTTAGAAATATTGCCACTTCGTAAAAAATATAGTTAGATTAAGGTACCAATGGAGATTTTTTTTAAATAAAAGAAAATATCACTCCAGTGCCAATAATTAGCGGAGTGCCAACGATTGGGGGTTTTACCCTATCTCTGTTAGTTTTCAAGGGTAAATAGAGTTGGGACACTCGGTATATATATTGTATTAACAAAATTTTACTTTGATTTATTCCTAATAATACATTTATTATTAACCCACTTAAATTTATCATATGATATTTTTAATAATTAAAATTAATTCCTGGGTAATATTTAGACTTGCAAATAATACTTATATCGGTAATGATTTACTATCAACGTGCAATTTTACTTACTTTTAACCTATTTAATTTATTACTTAATGTAACTAATGATTTCCTCTTGCTGCCGTCTTGTTCATATTTTATATATATATTTTTTAAATTAATTAATGTTAACATATCAGAAAATGATATAATTATTTTTTCGATATTTAGAAACCCTGTCTTTAATTTTTTACTTCTCCTTTCAGTATTATTATACGGATTTCTTACACTGTTTCTGTTTTTCCTTAAACAGTAAAAAAAAAATTAGGGCATTTGACATCTGAATTTCAGATCTTTATAATTAATTTCAGAATTGTAATATAAACGAATATGAATGCCTGATAAATAGGTACCATAAAATAATGTAATAACCCTTTTGTTTTTAATTTTTAATACACTGCCACGCATTAAATTCCGGACACCTAAAAAATTTACATTTTTTAAATTCAAATATTTCGAAAACTAATTAATGGATATGACTGATTCTTTTTTTGTTTTGAAGCTTAAACATTCTCTACTTTTGTTTGTTTTAAGAATGATTATTTTTTTTTTCGTATTAACAGCAACAAATAATGCACAACTATGTTTTTTACCCCATCTTCTAAGACTTGCATGGTACGCCACTGCAAATGTTTATCAAATTATTAAAGTCTTTCTTATTGCCGCAGTTTAAATGAATATTTTCTTTTTTATTTTTTTACATTTTTACTTCTGGTTTAGGAGATATCAGGATTTTCCTGAAAGTTGTAATTTTTAGTTTAGTTAACTTAAAAAGTACTACATGAATTTGATTGATGCTGTGCTTTAGATTTGAAGCTTAACCGAGTTACGTTTTTCATCTAATCAAGTTTATCAAAAACATAAATTGGGTTTGAAAAACTTGAGTAGAAGAAAAAATAGGGTCACTCCGTCCGGCGGCAGTTCTGCGAAATCACCGTTAAGCCTCCGTCAGACGGCAATAAAAAGTTGCCCCGGGATGAAGAAACTGTAGAAGAAGAAGTAAAAGACATGAGCTTCAAATAAAAAACTCTGCTGATTTACTACTTTTTGAGTTGACTGAAAAATTACAACTTTCAGGAAAATCCTGATATCTCCTAAACCAGAAGTAAAAAAGTAAAAAAATAAAAAATAAAATATTCATTAAAACTGCGGCAATAAGAAAGACTTTAATAATTTGATAAACAGTTGCAGTGGCGTACCATGAAAGTCTTAGAAGATGGGGTAAGAAACATAGTTGTATATGGGAGGCATAGCGTAGTGGCTAGCGCGTATGTATAGCAAGTCTACTATCGTGAGTTCGATTCTCACTGGCGCCGATTTGCCTTTTTCAGTTAATTAATAATTGAAATTTGGCGAAGGCGCTAAGTGAAACGGACATTCCCTAGAAACTGGTTCGAAAGTCAGTATAAGCCGGTGGTTCCCTCTACTACTAGCCCACACAAGTCCTGGACTTAGGGGATGCTTGATTAAGTAGAATAGTACGAGGTTAAACAAACAAACAAACATTATTTGTTGCTCTTGATACGAAAAAAAAATGTAATCATTCTTAAAACAAACAAAAGTAGAGAATGTTTAGGCTTTAAAAAATAGTCAAATCCATTAATTAGTTTTCGAAATATTTGAATTTAAAAAATGTCAAGTTTTTAGGGGTCCGCACTTTAATGTGCGGCAGTGTAGTTTTGAACCCGAAATGAAGACTGAGCATTTTTTGAATTAGAAAGGGATTTATTTCAAAAACAATACATAATTTAACTAAAGAATGCTTTTTAATTCCTGTTGGTTTTATAAATTTAATTAACTATAATTTAAATTTCTAACAATCAAATGATAACAAAATTCCCAGCATTTCATGGTTAAAATTTAAACCATAGTTATAACCATATACAGTTAGTTAAATCATTGTCCTCTTATTATACTGGCTTGAAAGTTAAATATTTAAAACGCTTATAGTTATTTTTAAATGATAAAGAATAAACATTGCAATATTTTCATATTTTTTCAATTTTAATTGCTCTATAAAAGAATTGATTTGTAAATAATTATTTATCGTTAAATTAAACTTAATATTTTTTTTTCTTGTTTTATTAGAACAGAAAATAATTAAGAATAAGGTTTTTTTTTTTGCCCACGTTTCGGTCTTTATTGTAAGGCCATCTTCAGGGCTTGTTAAATAAATATTGTAAAGTTAAATAAAAAATATTGAGTAAAAAATATAAATTGATGACATTGAAGGAAAAAATAATTTCAAATTATTTTTTCCTTCAATGTCATCAATTTATATTATATTTTTTACTCAATATTTTTTATTTAACTTTACAATATTTATTTAACAAGCCCTGAAGATGGCCTTACAATAAAGACCGAAACGTTGGCAAAAAAAAAAAAATACCTTATTCTTAATTATTTTCTGTTCTAATAAAACAACATAAAAATATAACATACATTTATAGAACAAGAACAACAAGAAATTAAACTTAATCTTTTTATCAAAACGTACCCAAATTAAAAAGTCTTCATTGTTTTATTAAATACCTTCTGATAAAATAGCTTAGATTCATTTTTGATTACTTAACATTTGAAATACCGTGGTGATAACGAAATTATTTACGGTTTTTTTTTTGAAATTGGGTGTAGCAGTTTGTATAAAAATAATGAAATATTCGGTTTTCCTGGAAGTTAGTATTTTAAATAACTCTATATTTTTTGATAGTTTAATAACCCTTAAGATTTAAGGCCACTAGATTTCTAAACTCTAACACCGTTCATGTAGTGGCAGCGCCACCGATCCAGTGACCTTTCTCTTTTAACAATACATCACAATATTAGAAAAATGGTGGCAAGGGCCAGACTTTTTTTCAAATCCCAAACAGACAGGCACGTTTCTTATGGAAACTGGCTTTTGGTCAAAAATTTTTAGTATGATATAGATTTCATCTTTCTTATCAAAAGCTTCCATTGACTCAACTTGAACTGAGTTGGCTGGTTTTTGAGTTATAGGTCAAAAAGTCAAAAACAGTAAAATTATAATTTTGTTTTTTAAATAAACTGAAATAAAAAACTTTACATCAGGTTTTGTTCTTATTATACAGCCTGTTCCAGAACTCGCGTACCGAAATTTGAGGGTATATTAAAAACCCTCTGGAAAATATGAAAAAAATTAAAAAAAAAATCCATCTTCAATACTAATTAAAAAGGAAGCTATTTAATCTGACCAATCCTGTTGCTGATGTTAAATTACCTAAAAATTAGTTTTTCCCTACTTATTAGTAACTATGGTTGCATTTTAATGGTTGACTCGTGCATTGTTTAAGACTTTCAACTTTAGAATCTTTTTGGGTTATTATATTTTGACAAAACCGACAGAGTCTATCAAATATTCTATTTTTATAGGGTCACTCCATCCGGCGGTGGTTTTTTGTCATTATTAAATATTTATGTCACATTAATCACCATGTCAACCTACAGAATATGTACCTGCAATAATTAAATTTGCTTCCAGAGCTACAAATTCAACCTTTAATGGTAATTTATAATCAGCAACAGTATTGGTCCACTTAAAGCGTTCTTATTTTTGAATTGAACGAAGATGGATTTTTTTTGATTTTTTTTTCACATTTTCCAGAGGGTTTTTAATATACCCTCAAATTTCGGTACGCGAGTTCTGGAACAGGCTGTATATACTCGTAAGCGAAAACTAAAATTATATTTTTTTCGTTTAAAATAAAGGTAAAAATTAAAAACAATCTTTCTAAATATTTCGAAAAAAGAAAGGAATAACGGTCAGATTTTCTTAATATGTAAAATGGAAGAATTTACATTAAAATGACGTATAAAAATCTCCAAACTTTCAAAATAATAAATAAAATAATGTAGTTTCTTAAAAAGTATATTTCACTAAATAATAATAAGTTGCCTTTGTGGCGCAGTGGAAATGGAGTGATGCTCTTGATAAATTAATCCTGGTTCGAATTCAGCTAGCAGCATACAAGCTTTTTGTTTTTTTTTATGTTTCCATCACACAAAAATACGTATGAAAAATATAGTCTGATTAAGAGTAATTGGCTTTATTTTTTTTTGTGGGCTTGTATATATTTAACAATCTAAGTTTAATGTAATTTATATATTTTTTTATTGACGAGTGTAAGATTTTTTTCATTAGCACAATAAATACTATTCTATTCTATTCTATTCTAATATGTATTTAACCCGGAGTAATTTATCAATTCAATTTTTAAAAAAATACATATTTTATTTATTTATTTTTGACCGAAAGCCAGTTTTCATAAGAAATGTGCCTGTCTGTTAAAATCTCAAAAAATAACCTCTGTGAAATAATTTTGTGGTCAACAGTTGTAAAACACTAATTTACTTATAGCTTTAATGTATGAATGTAGGAGAGAGAAAACATTGGAGTTTATTTTTTATCTAAATTAAATGAGACTTTAAAAGTCATATATCAATTTGTATTTTATCCATAAGTATTTATATTAGAGTGCAATATTTATTAAATCAAAATTTTGATTCTGGAGTTTATTAAACAAATTATCTATTAATGAAAATATTGTAGATAAATATTTAAATTTTTCGCTTTAGCAGCTAGATTTATTAATGGAGCCTTTCCCCTTGTTTCAGAAATTCTTCCCTCAAAAAATTATCGAGTACCTCCCGTGATTTCCATAATTAACCGGTTTACCCGTTAAGGACTGACCCTTAAATTTATTGAATAATATATGAAATATTTATTAGATATTACTATTATTACTCCAATTAAGTAATTTTTACTAAAAAAAAATATTTTTTTCTTCAAGCGTACTAAAATGTTCATATGTTATAACTGAACACGCTATAGCGTTAGTTAGAAGTGATCTATTTTTTACAGTAAAAAAATGAGTTTATTGTTGTACGCCGTAAAAAAGTTAGTTAGCAAAACCACCACTGGCGGCAGCACTCTTTGACTTTGATGACAGCCATACTTTAAACTTGTTTGTTTATTATGTAAACAGGTGGTTGACTCGAGATTCTGTACAAGAACCTTGTGTGAAATTAATTAAAAATGATTGAAGAAGAATATATGGTTTATACAGCTACAAATCTCTCCGAAATTGCAAATGATACATTAGACAAGTTACCATCGAAATCGCGAAAAGTGTACGATTTAGCCTACGAAAAAAATTTAAAATGAGCTAAAGAAGGTTTAAGTTTATTTCGAAAGGGTTTTATTGGCCTATTTAATAAAAAAAACATACTTTATTACTGAATAAATTAAATTTAAAAATTAATATTTAAAAAAAATATATAGGATGCTTGAAGAAAAAATAGTATGTTTCACTCAGAGGAAAAGTGCTTTTTTACTCGTCTCTAGTTTCCGGACTCCGACTTGCGTCGTTCGTAAATTCTACAGACTAGTAAAAAAAGCTTCACTTTTTCTCTTAGTAAAACAATATACTATTTTACGTTTTCGCTTGTCAAACGAGGTTAGTAGTAAAATAAGCAATTTACTCGCCAAAAATAAAAAAATCATAATTTTTGCATATCGCCTTGTAAATTCCGAAACATCGTATCTGAAAAATGGGAACTTGCCAGAGACTAGAAATTATTCTTTTTTGTGGAATTATTAGGGTAGTAATTTAATAATTGACTAATTAAGGGCCACTTGCACCAATGATGGTTTAACTTTAAACTTGGATTAAATTGACGGCCGACTAATCAAAACACAGAATTTTTAACTTAAACTCGGTTTAGCTGAGATAATCCCAAACCAAAAGTTGGTGCAAGTGGCCCTTATATGAATAAGAACTTATTCTTGTTTATATGTAATTAATAAAGTTCTAAATAAATACCTTATTAATTGTTTAAAAAAGGATAACCTGTCAAGTGGTAATTTTTCAGATACGATGTTTCCGAATTTACAAGGCGGTATGCAAAAATTATGATTTTTTATTTCTGGCGATTAAATTGCTTATTTTACTACTAATCTCGTTTGACAAGCGAAAACGTCAAAAAAAAAGTCCTTAATGGGTTAACGCATTTTATTAATAATGTAAACATTTTAAGAACTTTGAACTTTAAAACTGACTACTGATTTATAATAATAATAAGTGGGTAATATAATAAGTTATTATATTACCCCTGATAATAAACTAAAAACTCGTTATACAATATTTTTGATTTTGGCGGTGTATTTTAATATGACCCAGTAGTTTTTCCCGTTCTTACACAAAAAAAATGTTATGTTTTTTTGAAACAAAATACGTTTAAAACACATGTATATTAATAAATTATATATTATAAATATAAATAATTAACTAATTATCTGTAAAATTAAGAAATTCTTGATCCTTACTCATATTGGAGTTGATTTAAATAAACCATAGAAAAAATGTTATCTCTCCAAAATATAAATTTATTGTCTATTAAACAAACATTACAGCGACAATTGTTTCGACTTTTTTAACATAAAGTCATTTTCAAGTTTTTAAATTTATAAACAAAATAACTTGAGTACACATTATTAGAAATGTCATACAGTATGACATTTCTAATAATGTGTACTCAAGTTATTTTGTTTATAAATTTAAAAACTTGAAAATGACTTTATGTTAAAAAAGTCGAAACAATTGTCGCTGTAATGTTTGTTTAATAGACAATAAATTTATATTTTGGAGAGATAACATTTTTTCTATGGTTTAATTATCTGTAAATGTTAATAGAAACGCTATTTTAAAAGGACTAACCCAATAGAAGCAGATTCTTAATTCGAAGTGTATACGCAATAACTTAAAAAAAATCAATGATTGAAAATTAAGAATTCAAAATGGCGGATCCAATATGGCGGCAAATATTAGTAAATTTTAATGGGGTTTGATAAAAATTGTATTTTGTTAATGCTGAAACCGATTCCGTTATTGAAAATGAATAATTATAAATGGTGGATCTAATATCGCACCCGTTACAGAACAGTGTCAACACAAAATTTTGAAAAATGTGTTTTTAGTGTATTATTATTATTATTGAGATCTACCGATCTGTATAACTGGCATATTTCTAACCAGCATTATTATATGTAATATGCCAGTTCTTCACATCGGCAGATCTCAGTAAGAGCAGTAATAATACACTGAAAACCCCTTTTTTAAAAATGTTGTGTTATGACACTGTTCTGTAACAGGTGCAATATGGCCTCAAAGTTTAATATTTTTTTTTATTCGATTGTATCTAAAAGCACCACTTTTTTATTATAAACCTGTACAAAAAGTTAAATTTTTCGCCCTAGTAAAAAGTAAAATAGTCAACGTTAATTGGTTGATTGATATTGAAACTCTTGACATTTGAATTCTAAGCTCAATTTGTTGTCAAAAATACAAATGTATTTAATAATATATTACAATCAAATAAAAAATAGTTTATGGTACACGGACAAAACTATTTTTAGGGCAATTACGGATGGCAATCATCCAACCTCATAAAACCACATAAAACCTGTTTCACTAACTGAATTAAACCTTATAAAACTTGAGAGTTTTTTTTGTCCTTGTCTCATAAACTACTATTTAATATTGACGGATAATTTGTTTTATACAGGGTGTAACAGAGTCGCATGTAGATATTTTAAGGAATGATTCTACATTAAAAAATATGAAAAAAAGTTCCTATAAAGGTTGGTCCGGAAATGAGCCCTAAGGGAGCTACGGCCCTTTAAAATTGTAATAAAAATAAGGTTTTTATTTAATAACTCTGGTACCCTTTCAGCTAGAGCGACGAGCTTTTGCACGTATACTAGTATTAATAAGGGCAATAAGTTTGTTTTAATTAATTTTTTGAATTTATCCAGAGGCGTGCCTAGACGGAAAAAATATGTGAGGCTTAACACATTTTTGTCCCAAACTTTTTTATGTGTATGTTTTTTGTATTCTTTGTAAAAAATATAGATTCCTTCAGTAAAAATACATAAAAATTGTCAAATAGTGTAACACTGTAGGAGCAACCGTTATAAAAAAAAATGCAATTAGGAGGAAGTAACATTTTGTGCCACCAAAAACGTTACTTTTTAAAAGTAATAATATTAAATTTAGGTGTTTTGGTGAAGAATAGACTCTGTTACACCCTGTATGTATACTTATGTTTTAAAGGCATTTAATATTTTTTAATAGAAATTTTGATTTTTTGTTGTGCACGGTCCTGGGTCCCACGCCCCCGTTCCCTGTTTCTGAATATTAATAATAGTAATTTATCTTAATTTATCATAAATTTGCTGAATCAGAATTTTTTAAATTATTCACATTTTCCTTTTTTGAACTTGTGTCAAAAAATATGTCATATATGACATATATAATATTATAATATTATATATTGTTATAATTAAAATTAAATTTTTATATTATTCAATAAAATTAAATACTATATAAAATATACAAATTATTTTAAGAGCCTTTAGTGTCTTTAAAATATTATATTTGCATATAATCTTGATTTCAGTAAAAATTGTATTAGCATCATATTCTGTTAAAAAATAATCTACTTCTTGCATCAAATACATTTAATAAAGTTTTGGGATAGATTTTATATTAAACAATTAAATACTAAACATTTAACGTTTAATTTGATAATATCACATGGTATAAATTTGAAATCATTACATCATATATGATACCGATATATCAGTACCTCAGTTCTGAACTGCTACATCTCAAAAAATGCGAAAATGAGATACGATCATCCAATAATTAAGGATAGTATGTACTTCCAAATCCACAAAAAAATCCAAAATTTTCACTCTAAACACATTTTTGCTTTTTAAACTTTGTTAAAATTAGAAACTTTGTTAAAATTAGAACTTTTATCAGTTCTAAACTATTACATCTCCAAGTCCATCCCCGAGGGGGTAGGAGGTAAATATTTTTAAATAACGCCCTCGGGGGTGGAGTTAGAAAATTTTTATTATCAGATTCAAGTTCAGCAACCTTAAAAACCCCTATATAGCAATTTTAAATTTTTTGTAAAACAAATCTTAAAAAGTTTAAAATCGCTTTTTCTCAAAACTTACTTTTCAGAGATGTAACAGTTCAGAACTAAGGTATGATGTTTAACATAAGACTCACCATGGTAAATGGACTGCATGAAGTCTATGCATTATAAACTGTATAATATGCAGGATTATTATGATTACTGTACTCCTATTTTTTTATTTGAATATTAGCGAGGGGTAAACCGCTGACAAAATTATGCACACCTGAATTCCTTTTAGGAGGAAATCTTCAAAGATTTCCTCGACATAATAATTACTATTACTTGTTTTAAAAACAAGTATTCATTCATAAGGTTCTATCACCCATCAACCTATTTTATAAAAAAATAAAAAAATCATAACTCAGAAACGAAACAGCAAGTTTAAATTTCTAGAAGGGCTTTAAAAACCATAAAAAAACATTTTCTTGAATGTTTTTTTTTATTATCATTATAACAACTTTTTTCATGAATTTAGAATTTCGCGCATATTGGTTTTAAAAACTTTTTTTCTGTATACTAAAATTAGGGAAAATTCTAAATGTTGATGAGAGAAATCAGGGAGTCTTAATTTGCAAAACCTGTGGTCATCCTGTATATAGTAGAGAAAAAGATGCAAGTTGCTTGCAAAACAACTTTACACTACGATATTTCAAGAAATCTTTGACATAGAGACTTGAAATTTGGAACAAAGTTTGTTTACTACTTAGAAAATCTTTGTTCCAAATTTCAAGTCACTGGGTCAAAGCGTTTTTGAAATATCGTAGTGCAAACTTGTTTTACAAGCGACTTGCATCTTTTTTCTTCTGTAGTTATAATTTGAATAGAGTAAAAATAAGAATTTATTGAAATCATATTGTCCCAAAATACTCTAAAATATAAATATATTTGCTATACTGCCGTTCTAAGCTGAAAGGTCCTATCTACATAGGTTTAACATACAGATAGGACCTCTCAGCTTAGCAAGGCAGTATATGTACTGTTTGTGATTATTGGGGTGAAGCTTCCTTAAGGAAAGGGACATGACATATTAACTGGACATGTTTAAATAGTGTTGATTTCGTTTCATTTCCTTTGGGTTTTTTTTTATTTGTTCAATTTTAATTTAGTATAATCTTTTATTTTGATTTAAGTATATGTATATATATCTACAAATAAATTTATTATTAATATCTGCTTCTAATTTTTATTTTTAATGCAAAATTCGTTAGGAAATGTGTCAAACTGGTGGCACGAAAACTCTTTTTATATATACCGTGCGATTATAAAGTGTCAAACACTTTTTAATGCAAACTGGCAATAGCAATGAGTAAAATGCAAGAAAGCTGTGTGCGTTTTACTGGCCACTGAGCTGTTGTACGCACAGAACACTAGTTGTACGTAGCAATCACATGGGCTTGTCGCGCACAACTCACAATGCACAACAGAGGTGCGGCTTCAAATGAAGAATATTTTCTTTTCAAACTGTGCGGCACTTTATAATCGCACTGTAGTATTAGTACTATTATTTATTTATATTTGTTTAGGGACCTTCTTTAAGGTATTTTACACCACAGAGTGTAAATTATTTAAAACAACTTCTGATAAGAAAAAATGAAGATTGTCTTTTATAACGATTTTTCAGTCTTATAACTAAGAAAACTAATAACATAAGCTGTGATGATATGTAATGCTACACATTCCATTAATGGAATAACTATATACTAAATATACAGTAAATGGTA
Source organism: Brachypterus glaber (assembly GCA_958510825.1). Classification (NCBI taxonomy): domain Eukaryota; kingdom Metazoa; phylum Arthropoda; class Insecta; order Coleoptera; family Kateretidae; genus Brachypterus; species Brachypterus glaber. Next base: position 87,116,113 of record OY294045.1, on the reverse strand, counting down.
ATTGCATTTTCCCAAATAAAAAACTAAAAAAAAAAAAACTTAGAAAATTTTTTAACATTTTTTTACATTATTTTAGCGAAAAACAAAAAAAAATTGAAAAAAAAAATTAAAAAAAAATAAAAATGAAAAAAAAAAACTTTTTCTGTTTGCGAAAAACGAAAAAAAAATGTTTTTTTTATTTTTAAAAAAAGTTTAACCCCCCCATAACTTTTTTTGTTTTTGGGGGGATTACAAAAAACGTGACATCAGACAGACGGACATTATAAAAAAAAAGTTCTTATTTTTTCATGAAACAAATTTTTACCCAAGAATTTTTTGTCTAGGACGATTTTTGAAAATTTTGGATTATTCGAAGCTGCCGTATAACACTATTTTAGCGCAGGCGCTGTGAATGGTATAATAACCAGTGAAAGGTGCATAGTATTATGGAAGAATTAGTTGTCACACAAAATAAAGGATAATATAGTCGCACATTTTAAAAACTTATACAGGGTGTATTTGAAATAGCGTAGGAAATTTTGACAGGTGATTCTACATGATAAAATATGACAAAAAGTTCCTATAAACATATGTCTAAAAATGCGTCATAAGGGAGCTACGCCCCTTTGAAATTGGCTAAAAAAATCGGTTTTTATTTAATAACTCAGGAACCCTTTGAGATATGTTAACGAGGGTTTGCACGTGAATTAATCCTAATAAGGCCCATCTTTGTATGTAATTTTCACGTACTTATTTAAACCAGGGGTGTGCGAAACGGCCTTATCAGTTTTTTGTCCCAAACTTTTTTCTGTGTAACTTTTTTGCAATTTTATTTCTAAAATATGATTCCTCAGGTCAAAATACATAAAAAAGGTACTCTTGTTGTAATACTGTAGGATTAACCGTTTTCGAGAAAAGTTCATTTGAAGGTGAAATTTCACTGTTTGAGGACGAAAAATTAAATACTAAAATGTCGAAAACCAAAATTTTAATGATGCAATGTTATCAAAAACTAAGAAAAAAAGTTTCCATACATGTAGGTCGAAAAAACGCTTTTAAAGCTACCATAGCCCTTTAAAAATGGTGTATATTTAGGAGACCATAGCTCCATTAGGATTGATTTTTGGAAGTAACTGTATATGAGGTTTTTTTCTTAGTTTTTAATGTACATTCGCCTTGCATCATTAAAATTTTGGTTTTCAACATTTTAGTAGTTAATTTTTCGTCCTCGAACCTTTGAATTTCACCTTCAAATGAATTTTTCTCGAAAACGGTTAATCCTACAGTATTACAACAAGAGTACCTTTTTTATGTATTTTGACCTGAGGAATCATATTTCAAAAATAAAATTGCAAAAAAGTTACACAGAAAAAAGTTTGGGATAAAAAACTGATAAGCCCCCCCCCCCGTTTCGCACACCCCTGGTTGAAATAAGTACATGAAAATAACACATAAAAACGGGCCTTGGTAGGATTAGTTGACGTGCAAAACCTCGTTGATATATCTTAAAGGGTTCCTGAGTCATTAAATAAAAACCGATTTTTTTAGCCAATTTCAAAGGGGCGTAGCTCCCTTATGACGCATTTTTAGACATATGTTTATAGGAACTTTTTATCATATTTTATGATGTAGAATCATCTGTTAAAATTTCCGACGCTATTTCAAATACACCGTGTATATCACCTGATTGATCGACACAAACTCACGTGGATCATCATGTGCCGCACGTCACTTAAATGCATATGCGTTCAGAGTTTTTGATATTTTAGAAGATCCATGGATCTTCCATGCATGGAAGGTCATAACCGTGTCACTCGAGTCGAGTGACACTGTTATAAGTTATAACAGACCAGGTCTGTTTTTCAAGCAAGATAGTAAATTAAAAATCGCACAGTAAATATTTTTACAACAGGTTTGAATAGTATATGTTTGTGTATAGAATATAGTTATGTTTTATAAAATAAACTACGCAGTATACATCCAATATTCGAATCTGTTTTCAAAATATTCACTGTGCGATTTTTAATTTACCTTCTTGCCTGATGAAACAGACGATAGGTGAAGGCTTCACCGTGAAGCGCTTCAAGACGAGAAGTGGTTTTTGACTAATTTGACTGAACCACATAACGTGAGCAAGAATAAAAAGCAAACTGGCAACGTTGTTTTCGTGTTTTCATGATCCGATACTACCAACATTACAAAATTTTATGTCACTTTTGACGTTTCATAAATTGTTGTTTTGTGAATTAATTTTTGGTTTTCTGTGATTAATTAAG